>JAFIDM010002131.1:11435177-11539113 GCA_023159025.1 Thereuonema tuberculata
ATATATATATATATATATATATATATATATATATATTAAAAAAAAAAGAAAAAAGAATGACAACAGTAACAGCTTCCAACGCAGTCTTCTGCGTTAAATCCAGGAAGTCCTGAAATAAGAGCTTAGAGAATAGACTGTTTTGCAAACACATTTTCCAACACTTTTACTCTTTTTTTGAAACAGTGTCTGTTGTCATATTCTGATTAATGTAAGCTTCGAATTACAAATAGGGCTACTTAAAACAGCAGGTGCTGATTATTTATATATCAATTTCAGTTTATCTATTGGCAACCAATTTTTGAAAGCATTCTGTTGGCGATGTAACTATGTAGTGACTTTAAATTTTTTATTCACATGCAAAGTTCTAAGTATCGGTATTAGATATAAAGATAGGATGTACGATGGATATTATTACAGAATTCATGCCGTCTGCGAAAATCTAGCTATTTTGCTGGTGTAGTATTATATTTATAATATGTATAATAATAATATACATGTATAAATAAACCAATGTTCTGTTGTAAGGCCCAGTATGAAACGCTAATTTTCTGCAAAGGTCCTGTATTCTCTTCACTTTTATTTCCGTTCTATTTCTAATCGTTTGCCACGAAACGTAAACATGCAAGACAAATAAGGTACGCTTTACTGGAACCCATCGAAGCGAGTAATGAAATCATCCTTCGGTTAATAGAATAGATGCCAGAGGTGTGCATATGCTAACTAATATATGCTAACTAACGACCAGTTTCCTTCAGCACAAGGCAACCTGACTTATAGGCTGCGGAGATACGAAAAAAAAAGGTGACAGATAAAAAAAATCACTTGATGAAAAAAAAAAAGCTTCACCGACAACAATTACCATAAAAAATGAAGTTATCTTTAAAATGTATGAGGAAATTAAAAGTAAAATGGTTTTTATCAATGGAAATCGGAAAAGCTTCATCGTAGACGTTTCTTTCTGACAACTGTAATATAAAATCCTAGACAGGATGTCCATTAAGGCATGTTGAAATTAGAAACTGTGGACAACTTCAGCGGCAAAATTGTCACGGAGCACTTCCTTGCTTTGGGGTAGAGTTTGAAAACACATTAAAGGTATCTAAGTAAAATTGTGCCATTAGTCTTTTAGTTACCTATTACATTATTGATAAAACGAAAAGTATCAAAGGCTAACGTATTTTATAAACAACTTTTCCACAACAGTATTTTCAGTTCCTGTTTTTTTTTTTTTTTTCAATTCAAATCTAAAAAAAAAATATTTGTTAGGATCTGTCCTTCCAAAAAGACATTAAATTTGTTTTTGCAAAATTTAGATTAAAAGAAAGTTAAGGCTTTGTATTAATTAATTAATTTTAACTAGAGTATTAATCTGAAAGCTTCTTATTCGTTTTTAACTATTGGCGATCTTTGTTATTTAACTGTTGGTTTCAGCTATGGAAGAGATTCAAAAATAAAAAGGATTCTGTAATAGGCATTTCTTTGAAAAATTCTTTAATTATTGCACTGGATCAAATTATATTGTTTCATTAATTAATACAATGCTTAAAGTGAAACTACGTTACATACTGATGGAGAATTCAAGGGAAAAATCAGCATTCAACAATTTTGATTAAATTGATTTTTTGTACTTCTAGGATGTTTATATTTGTCAAACTTCATGAATACAGGAAAGAGAATTCCTAGTGTTATGTTTTAGAAGCTTCACATCTTTCGTATTTTATAAATAACAGATTATTCAAAAACTAATTAGTAATTAGTTAATCATGCGTGTAGCTCTATTAAACCAGTATTTCCTTAATACTCTTTTGGTTACCGCTTCTTCCTTTCTTAAACCTAACACCGGTTTAAATTTAGACTCTTCTTAGAAGTTATTTGTTCCAGACCAAAGAAGAAGAATATGAATGTTCTCATGTTTTACAGCCCCTACCCGCCATTTCGTCGTCGGGGGTCGTTGTAAATCCACCTCATTCTTTACTAAATATAAGTTTGGGGATCGTTTATCTTTGGCTGCGGTAAAAAGTTTCGGGTGCGAATTAATGTGCGCCAAATTCTTTGTGTAAACCAGTGCTGAGTTATTGTCCCTATCGGTTTTGTTAGTGGATTGTAGGCAGTTCATGAGACTATTAATAAATGGAAACTCATAAAGTAAAACAAAAACACCCCCTTGTCTTCTCACCCCTCTGGCTCAAAGTCAACTTGGCTATAACCTACCCTTAGTATTTCAGTGTCAACATATTTGTTAATTTTACTGCATTTTTTTTTTATACTTCTAAAATAGCAGTAACATTAAAAAAAATACACTATCTATTTATTTTGCAGAAAGTCATCATCCTTTTTTTCTTTTGGGAATTAAACCATGGTGAGATTAAGGAACACTGCTGAGTGAGAAAGTTTTGCTAAATTGGCATTACGTGTTATCACTGTTACATAGTCTAAGCAGAATTAATCCATTGCTACTCTTTAATATACAGTTGTTGGATTTTTATGAAATACTACAGTAATAATTCAAACAGGGATGACAATGGCGTAACAGTGAATTTTATTTTTATTTCTATATAAATTTTACTTCTTTAATACTTATCTATCATAATTAAGATGTCTTAAATATGTTTGATTTTTTTAAATGTAAATTTCAATTTCAATTTATTACTCGTTTCATTGTAACGTTTTTCTTAATTTTAAAGTTCACATTTCCTTTAAAACCTGTAATGTTCTATTATAAAGCGCAATGCAGGTCTATTTTAAAAAAGAGGTTTTTAAGAAATTTAATTAATTTCCAGAAATACCTATTTAGATTCTTACTTTAAATTCCGTTTCTGCAAGTTTCATTTAAAAAAGAAATATAATACCAAAAATGTATGATTTCCGAAAATTTGTTGTAGAAAAGACGCATTGGCAAAAAAAACTTTGATATCCAGTAAAAATAAGCTATTCTTAAAAGGTATTCCCGGACTTGAATACGAATTTTAGTTTAATATCCAACATTTTCTTCAGGATTCTTAATGGCGATCACAACTGTCCCACCTTGAACATTGGACGGATCGCGAGAAATGTGATACACAGGAAGTTAAGAAAACGAGATATTGTTTTCGATGGTTGCCATGGAACGTTTTGTTTGTTTTTTTTTCTCATATTCTAAGAAAGCCTTTGAAATTTGAGATGCACTCGGCTCTGTTTTTTTCTAAAGCAAAACATGTATCACGTGTCACCTAGATTTGAAGATAAACCTTTCTCCAGAGTTAGCAAAGGCTACGTCCCCTGCGAAGTTCTCTTTGCAGTTAAGAATGATATGAGTAAATGCTATTCTGTGTTCTAATACAATTACTTTTAACTTTTATTTCGCTTTGATGCTCAATGAAGACAACATATATATCTTATTTGTGGTGCATAAGTGATAATTTTAAATTGTGTTTCATAAAACTTGAAAGAAAGAATATGTAAATGAATATTTATTTTTTCTGGTAGGATTTCAAATTGTAATGGTAGGATTTCAAATCTGTCTTTCACATTTATTAGTTTTATGCAGCATAATGTAATGTAGGATTCGTTTATCTATTCTTTGTATATAAACCGTCTTTGAACATCCTTTCTTAGACTAGGATTTGGAGTATCTTAAATTGACTTGTGAATGTATTTGAGTCGCACTAGTCTGAAAACTAACATCGTTTTTTTTTAAATCTCATTCCAATTTTTTACTTTTAGATCTACATAATTTAAGATTCTGTTATAATAATCACATCAAGTCATTTAAAAAAAAACTCGATCCCATATCGCTCTCTTGTGAACATACTTCAACTGTTGTATTACTGTCTTCAGTTCTAAGACATGCTTTCAATTAAGATTTTATTTCAACTTGTAAGTCTAAATTTAAAACATTACTTTCATTTGAAATTGAATTGATGAACTTTGAAATCTTAATTTAAAGCATGAAAAACTACATCTTTAATATCACATGACATTATTTAATATTGGCATCTTACTGTTTGCAGGAAGCAAGCTTCTCTGTGGTAATAGTTATGAAACTGGGAAACCACTCTTCTATATTTGACAGCAACTGTTAAAAATTTCACAAAGGCCATGTAGTGAAACTTCCACCGATTTGTTGACGTCTATCGCAACGCCCTCTATAATAATCTCTAGTGGTAGATCTATTGATTTGAATCGATCTATTGGTTGGCTATCAGACGTTGCAATCTGTTGGTTCGTAATGGATCTGTAATGGTTGGCAAAATAAGCCGTGTATCGGTAATTGGACCACATTATCGCAGGTAATGGGATTATTCGCATCAGATATACCCGTTGCATCATTAGGCAGTCTCTGAACGAAATGAACTTCTCCGAAAGTAGTTCACGAAGTTTTCCTGTATATTTAGTACAAAACTTGGTAATACTTGGTTTTCTCTTCATTCTGAAAAGATGGCTTAAGTTTCCAGTTTTAAAATTAAAAGGTGAAACAAAAAAAAAACCTTAATTCAAGGACCTTTTGATAGCTTAAAAGAAACTCAATCTAGAAACGTAACAGATGAAGCGCGTTAACAATAAAGCGGCTATAGTATCAAACTACAGCTGGATATAAGGTAAGTTGAGAAGGCGTGATATGAAGAACAATTTGAATATTTCTAGACAAAAATATATTAGCCAAAAAAAATTACTTTTATGTTACTACACTGGTTATTCTTCTATAGTTGAAGTATAAACTTTTTTTCTCATTAAAATTGACTGAAATAGTGAACCAGTTTTAATCAGACTTGGATTTTTATCGAGAAATTTCTGTAAAAGGTTAAGCATAAAATTTCATTAAAAATGAATCTATAGGAGTTCCTTTTTTAGACAACCATTTGGAGATAAGTAGATGCTTTTGCAAGATATTTCAAAAACTTGATTTGAATATGGGACAATCTTGTGGTCCAAAAGAGTCCAAGTCTCAAGTGTTCAAAAAGTCTTGCCTTGAATTCCTTTACATTTCCTGTTCATCGAGTCCCGTCTGAGATGAGTTGCCATGGCTGTTTGTTTTTAATTTAGAATAATCAGACTGGAACATTCCAGAAACATTTCGAAAATTTTCTGTTTTGTACTTAAAGTTATTATGCGATGAACTAATCTTACCTTCTTACATTTCCATTACATGTAATATTATCGCTCTGTAAATCATTCTGTGAATGACTCAGTAGCATTTTAGACAAGTTAAAAGAGCAGTCATGCATTCAGATCTTAAACTTCAAAAAAATTTTTTTTTAATCTCTCATCTACATTAAAATAAAAAACTAAGCTAACTCAGTTATCGACTTAACATAATCAAATACCAATAAATTTTGTATAAAGTAATACTACCAAATAATACTGAAGATGATTTTGATATTGTTTTTAAAATTTTATTTTTCTATTTTTAAAATTATGAAAAGAAAGGGAAAGTATCCTCCCATTTGTAAGTTATAACAAAGCTTTAAATTTATTTAATTTTTTTATCTGAAAGTGAATTAAATCCGCATTTCTTACAGAAATTGTCGAAATGCAGTTAATTTTATTCATATTAAAACGCAAGTTAATTGATTACTAAGGCTTAAATATATATCCCAAATTTACAAAAGATTTCTTCGTTGGTTCAAAAGTTACTAGAGAGGATGCTCACACACAGACACACACATTATACTGATTTTGTAAACCTCATTTTCTAAAAAACAAAAACAAATCAAATATTTAATTTAGTAGGCCTACTTATCAAAACTGTAAAACTTTTCGTTCAATTACGCAACTTTATTTCTTGCATCGTAGTTCCTATCGCTGCTCTGAGAGGCTTTGGTGGCCATCCTGTTGTCTTCCTCAATATCCTCCTTTCTCTTGGTCTTTATAAATGGTTTGTCTTCGAAGAAGCCATCGTCTCATCCTCCCTTTAATGATCCGCGCCGTATCAATAAAGCCAAGTGCCCTTTTGCGGTCTCGTGCAGCCGTTTTGCCCCCTCTGTTGGCCAGAGATAACGCCAGCGCCTTCGGTATTAAGTCTTGGACCGAGAATGGAGCTAAGGCACCACCCACTCTATCAGAAATGGCTCCATTTATTGATTTCAGAATAATTGGACAGGTCAAATTCTTCCACTCCTTTGAAGTTTATGTTCCGAGTGCTCTGCGATTAAATTTTACTTCGCTAATTGACCTCTTATCGATTAGTTCTGTTGAATAACATTTAACTAACTATTAAAGTTGTCTTTGCTGCTTAGTTATTATTAATAATAAAAATATAATAATGCTTCTTTTCATCATTCTGAACAAGAAATGTTTTCTTGAATCTTACATTGGACAGACATGAAGAAGCATTAAAAATAGGTGTTGGAACAAAGAGAAAGGCAGAGGAATAGAAACACATTATCTTTACTAGGGTTGAGGAGAAACTATTAACAATCTTTCTAACTATCAGTTATTATAAAGAAAGATTTACTTTTAGTCATTGGTATATAAAAAATCTACAGCATTCTTTGAAATAAATAAGAATTCTTAGTTCAGTTGTATATATGAAATTCAAAGTTTAGAAGCGATAAAAATTATCGTTAATTTTCTACTTCTTTAATGCTTATGTTTTTCTTTTTGAAATAAGTTCTTTACATGTCTGAAAAAGTTTCTTAACAAATTTCATTTAATTCTGAAAATTGTGGAAATTATTAAGTTAGACTAGTTATTTTTGTACAAAGTTGTTTACATTAAGATTCCATTTCAGTGGTTTAATTTAAACTTAAAAAAGAAAGAAAGAAAGAAATATTTTATGCTAATAACTATCATTTTCATTATTCACAATTAGAAAACTATAAAGATTCACAATTTCATTTTAACAACACCCACCTAAGACTGACAGAAACGAAATAGACTTTAGTTGATTGAGTAACAGGGAAATGTGATTTTTCAGAATAAAACAACGTCGAGAACCCTACGACTATTACCATGATAGTTCAGAATACCTTTTTTTTTTTTTCATTTTTGAGTAAAATATTTTAGGGAAAATTTTTTAAAAAATTATTTTATTAATGTAATCCATGTAGTATATTGAAAACTTTTTCATTACACATATTCAACATATAGGTAATATTTTAATGGTAATTTTAACGTGCGTTAATTTTACAACATTCAAAAAGCAGCTGAGTGATCTTTATTTGTGTGCGTTTTTTCATCTCTGTTATATTTGTATAAATAATATTGCTTTATATATGATATATAAATACATGATATATAAATACAGACTCCCAACAATGAGTAATATTATCTCAGGTGAATTAACAATTTTATTCAGAGGTGCCAAAAGATGTGTCTTACTATTCCCTCCGAATTTGGAAAAGGTATTTTTGAAGCTGGAGAAATGAAGGATGAATAAAATAGAGAAAACGTAGAGAAGTGAAAAATTCTTTGGTCCCGTCTTCCAGAAAATTGCATATCTCAGGACTTTAGTTTTACGATTTAAATTGTGTATTGGTCCTTACGCTGGAACAAGCAAGAATTTGCTGTGTTAGTCAATTGAGGACCAACTATTGTAGAAGTGTATATTTTTTAGTGTCTTTCATAGAAAGGGGAAAAAAATGATTGTGAGTGGTGCATGGAGCATGAAATATAGGTCGTCATCATAAAAGGAACTGGATTGAAAAGATACCGAAGAACAGCAAAGAAATGGGTACCATTAAGACAGAATATCGAGAACAGATTCTTCAGTCCCAACAACGAAAAAGGCCCATTTTTTTCCCCGTGGTTCTGTCTGGGTGGAGTGTGGGTGAATAATGTATAGCCCTGTCGTCTCAAAGAAAAAAGAAACTTATCGTACATTTTTGGAAGGTTGCCTGAGTTGAGATTTGTAACTCTTGATGCAGAGAAACACTTAAGATGGTATTGGAAGAAATAAAAGGAAAAAAAAGAGGAAATTAAAGCCAATTTGGATATCGAAATAACGAGAAAAAAAGGAAAAGTTTCTTGTCTTTTTTTATCTGTTACTGGTGTATTCCAGAGAATTCCATGAGATGAAAGTCTTTTGATGGATTTTTAATCATTAAAGAATAATTCCATGAATTTGTAGAGATTAAATAAATAATAAAAAATAGTTAAATATGTTATTTGGATAGGCTTTAGTTTCTTGAGATAGTTCTATTTGTTAAAATCTGCTGTATATATATATATATATATTCTATAATCGGTTTACTTTGATTTGCCTAATCCCTTTGGCAGCTATCATGCTCTACTTGGCTATTGTAGAATAGTGGTTCATTTTAAAATCCATAAGGATGTTTTGCACTAATGCACTGTTATTGATCTGCTTAAGCATTGTAATATCGTTGTGTTTTGTAATATTAGCTGTAATTTGACAACGAAATAAAACGCTTCGCACCAATGTTTTAAAGAAAGTACAGATTCGTACATTTACAATTGATGAATTGTTATCTTATGGGAATTTGAGACCAACACTAGTGAACGCCAGATTCAGTTACAATGTGCTGACAACTGAGACAGTAGGAAATTTATTGCAGATCAATGATAGGTAATCAAGAAGTTTAGAAAACAAAGAATTTAGGAGATAGTAGCAAGATAAATACATTTAGACAATTAGGCATTGCCACGATAACTACAGTATACTGTATAGTGATATACGAGTACATTTCTTCAGTTCTTGAAGATATCCAATGCATCTGAAAGGAAGAAAATAAATTTTAAGATTCAGATGAAGATCTTTATTAACAAATGATAAATGCCATATTTGAAGAAGCGTTGTCTCAAATGTTAAAATAAGCTTCGATATTCACGATTTATCTTAAATATCCAACTTTATGAGAATGTTCAAATACTAAAAACAGTGTTTTTGGAGTATTTTTTTGAGACAGTGTATTTGTTTACCAAATTGTCTCAGTATTTACTTACACTAAGATAATCTTTAATAAATTGATTTGCAGATTTTAATGCTCTCGTTATTTGCTTGGCGCTACTTGGATTGGTTGCATTTTGTGTAGTGGCTTGGTGGGGATGATGGACGACTCGTTTTAAATCCGCTGGTTCACCCACTAAACCAAATGGTTTTCATTTGTTTTGTTTAAACAGTTTACGAACCCAAACGATAAGTGGATGTGAAAACCGCATTATTCATCTACCTGTAATTGGAGTAAAAGCTAAAATCGATCCTTAAATCACAGTCTTCAACTCCTTATAACTGGATTAAGTTTATATCCGCAGCAAAGCCTGTCTCCGAGGAAAATGCTATAAATCTGTTTTAGAGTGATGCCGAAATTGCTTAAAGTGAATCATCGTTGGGAATATGTTGATCCTTTTGCAATGTATGAAATGGCGGGCGGGGAAGGGATCAATAAAATCGATTTGTTGGTTGTGAATTTTAAAAGATTCGTTTATTGTTATCGTACAAATACATGTTGAGGTAAAATTGGTTTTTGTCCTAATACAACATAGATTTTTTTAATTTTTATTTTGCTTGGACAAATTTATCTGTAATTACGCCAGAGTTATCTTGATAACAGAATAATTTGCAAAATGTAGTAGTTTGTGTTTTGTAGTGATCAACGCCCAAAGGAAAAATGACAATTATTGAAATTATCATATATAAACTAAAGTGAAATTTAAAAACAAAGAAATGTTCCAAAAATTAAAGTGATGAAAGAATAGCTTTGTCTGTTACCATTTGTCGTAATAATAATTTGCAAATACATGTTTAACAAAAATTTAGAAATGCGGAATGTGAGCACGAGAATTTTCATTGTTGTGTTGTTTATTGAGAGGAGAAAAAGACCTTCCTGATGTAAGATCATAGGAGATGCGTTATTCCTACCTGGATTTTTACTTGTTGGTAAGTTTTTCTTAAAGTTAGGTTAGGTCCTAAGCACAACAACACATACTTGTTTGCAAGGTTATCTTTAGCCTAATGCTTGAACGAGGTTTTTCTTAAAAGTGAATCAGATTATTGCGCTTGTCATTGATCTATCTACTGCACTATCATAACGGAAACACGAAAATCCACTAATTTACCAATTAAAAAAATCGCTTACCAGGTCCACTTAATCTCTCTGATTTCTTTATTGAGGTGTCTTTCAATAAATATCTTCAGTCCTAGTGGTGTTGCAAATTTGAAGTCGTAGGAGTTTTCCAATTTTCCTCTATCATCTTAATGAAATTAATTCCCTTACTTTGACTTTAAAAACTATTGATCACTAATTATATTGATCCTAGAAGTTAAGACTCCTAAAATTGTTTCTTAGAATACTGAGAATATTCGAACAAGCAATAAGTCAAGGATAAAATACTTGGAAAATGTTACACTATAACACCACACTTTTTTAAAGCTGTATTGATAATAAAAATACAATTAATGATTCAACGACTGAGAAATAATTTGGTGCAAAAACTAGATAAATACTAAATTCGACTCCTGCAAAAAGAAGTTAAGAATTATTTGCTGTCGCAGATAAACATTCCAAATGTACATTAAAATTTATTTTGTATTCTTTTGACATCTTTACTTTTAATGGTTTTTGTTGTTTGTTTGTCTTTTAACTTAATAAAAGAACAATAACTTTTACAATAAAAGAAGTCTTTTCTATTGAATTTGGCTTCTTATAAAATGAATTTGTTTTGATGTCGACGAGGCTAGAGTCTTCCCCATCGAGCGATATACCAACATATTTCGTCTCCTGCCTATGTTTCCTTTTTTTCACCGTTCATCCCTCTCTCTCCCTTCCACTCCGCTTCATCGAGAACTTTCCGACTCATTTGTATCATCGTTTGGTTTATCTGCTAACAAGAGCGGACGGATATGCCTGGAGAGGTCATCTCACGACGACAATGGCTGCCAGCACGGGGTTATGGGTCTGTCAATCACCGACGTTATTGGCCGCTCTGGTGCCGATAAAATATGGTGGCTCCAAAACTGATAATTCCATGAAAAGCTCACGTTTCGTTGTTGGGTAACGAATGCCAAACCGTATTTCTTTACATGAAAAGAAAAATACAGCGTTATCACTTCCGAAACGAAAGCAATGCAATTCCTTAGGTATATGTCAAACATTGAGGAAGAAGTGCAGTTTAAGTGAAAGTTTGGTAAGAGAAATGGTGCGCCAATAATAAAACAACATTTTCAAAAAGAACTACTGTTATGCTTTAATGTTATGCTTCGTGTTATACTGTTATGCTACTGTTATACTGCTGTTATGCTTATACTACTACTTATGCTAAGTACTTGTTAGCTCCTCACTTAGCTGTAAGGCAATTTAACAATATTTACACAATTTTGAAAGATGATTATACATGTACCGTTATTTAAGAATTAAATAAATACGTTCAGTCTGAAAAATGGTTTTTCTGAGCGTATTATGCAACTCAACGAAGAAGATTGTCAGTTAAATTTATTTCCTTTCTTCTTAAAGCCGAATTACAAGTCAGAAACATCCATAAGTTTTTTTATAGTTTAGACCAAAATGTTTTCTGTAAATTAAACTCATAAAACTACATCCTCAGATATATATATTAATGTATATGTACAACTAGAAAATTGCGAAAGCTTTTGAAGCATTGTCATAATCGTTTGTCTGTTAGTTGAGTTTTTGAATTTTCTGCTTAAGCATCACGCATTGACAGAACAGCAGTTTAGCTACCTCTGATTCATTATTATATACTTTTGCATTTCAACTAATGACTATCATTATCTTGAAACAAGAGTATTTGCCCATCGTATATTACGACGGATAGAAAATTAAAATAAATGCTTTGCTAGGAATATAAAGCGGCCACCAATATCAAACAACTTTGCAGGATAGTTTCGTTCATCACTTAGCTCATCTGGCACTAC
Source organism: Thereuonema tuberculata (assembly GCA_023159025.1). Lineage (NCBI taxonomy): Eukaryota > Metazoa > Arthropoda > Chilopoda > Scutigeromorpha > Scutigeridae > Thereuonema > Thereuonema tuberculata. The sequence continues at coordinate 11,446,990 of JAFIDM010002131.1, forward strand.
TCCATCCGCTGTAGTAGATGTAAAACTTGCAGGGCAGCTTTCTGATCTCTCTCTCTATCTATCTATCTATATATAAATATAGAGAAATATATATATCTATATATATCTATCTATATATATATATATATATATATATAGAATTGCATTATGTTGTAGCAACTATTACAGAGTTTGTATTAGCAAATTTTAAGAAATGCGGATTTTGTAAATCACGTAATTAGCACTGAGAATTACGTCGTAATTCCAGTTATTGCAGGATATGTGTGTCATGTTACATATTCAAGTCATCACACATTAAGTAAAATCGATATACCCATCATCAAAGCCTTGTATTAAGTACGTCTCAATTTAAATGATAAATATAAAGTTCTAAATATATATTCTAATTTCTTATCCCTTTACTGAAAAATCTTTGAGTTTCAAATTCTAACTGTTCGCAGTTTACAATTCAACAACTTTCGTTAACAGAATTAAACTCTTAGAATTTCTGCGCTGAAATTAAACCGTTGAACTGGAAGTCTATACGCTCGGAATAAACATGCTAATTCATTTATTTTGAGCATTGCGAATTCCTGTGCACCAATCTATGAAGAATTTCTATTGAATGAAACAATTGAAAACTTCCTTATAAAGGAACGTGTATCGTACAGTACTGTAACTTGATTTCGTGTGATAGGGTTCTGTTTGCGAGAACGGCACATCATTACTTCCCCCCTTTTCGTCCTATTTGAGTCTTATTGGGTGCAATTGGTACAGACTCTGTGTTGGGGATGTGTTGTTGAAACAAGGGCAGTAGTGGTTGAGCTATTATTACCCTTGAGATTCGATTCTAGTCTGGACTCAATTGAGCTGAAGCGATGGTTGGAAGGGGGAGAGGAGGATTAGTTGCCGGTCGGTTTATTTACAGAGAAAACACTGCCGCAAGGACGTAGCCAATTTCCTATATTATGAAACTGTTCCTGTGTTCCCGCCCTTTTCGTCTCCATTGACTTGTCCTTTGTTTGAGTTTCAGCAAGAAAGAAAAATGTCTTCCTGAAATTCACAGAAGCTCGTATATGCCGAAGAATTCTCAAAAGCTCGTATTTTACTGTAAATATTGCGTCTCTCCGTTAGGTTCCACAAAAAGTTGAGAATTCAATCAAAGTTTGAGGCGTATTTTCATTGCTTATTGATAACAACCTAAAAGGAAGTCTTGTCAGTGTTTGTACTTATGGTTTAGTTATTCAAATAAAAAAATTGTATAATAACAAGTAACAATTACGACAGAATAATTGAAGTTCAAAAGACATTTCTCGAAAAATAATAATGTCTTATTAACATCCGAAGACGTTAAAGTTCTTTTTTTTCAAAAGTTATGGGATAGTAATGATAGTAATAGAAATTATTGATAACGTAGGCATTATATTAAAATATGTGAAAATGTAAAGAAACACTGTGCTTTACCAAAAAGAAAGGTAATCGAAGCACCTCGATTTATGTAATAATACATAGAATACATGTATTTCTACAAATAAGCTGAAAATGCAATCTATTGTTTTTGGATTTTTCAAAATTAGTAAAATTAAAGTTATGAATTGCTGAAAGATTATCATTTTATCTTCTTTTCCTTTTCTTTGTTTTCGAAATGTTTCTCGTATGCTTTTTAAGTTTGTGAGAAATATATGTCTAAATCACCTTTACGACATATAAACAGCATTGCTACCTTCTGACGGTTCGCAGATAGATGTTAAAAAGCTAATGCTTTGATATTTTTACGCTTAACCAGTGCAATGCACCATGAAGATGGAAACCCTTGGAAATGTAGGTTCTATCTTCTTTGTCAATGCTGTGCCAATGGTAGACCGAGCATCGGACGATTGGCTGGACCTTGTTTTACGGTCGGTTGGCGCATTGGGCAAATGGACGCACCGATTTAAGTCCCGTTTCAGTTGCCTTTCAAATCGACGACGTTGTCTACTAGGATTTCCGTTCAATGAAAAATCCCGCTCGAAAACACTTGTACTCAACAAAGTAGTGGCGTTTAATCAAGACCACTTGGAATCACAAGGGAACGACGCTTGGGCAATAAGACCAACAAGATGTCATTTGCTTTATTGGGTTGAAAAGAAGGAAGAGATCTTATTGTCAAGAGACAGCACAGTATCTCGAAGCCTTTAAGGTTTAGTTTCTTATTGTAAGAGATTCTTTTTTCTTTGTACGAATTTAAGAACCTTTTGGCTATGTCTGAGATACGAGTAAAATGTCTGTCTGTATTTTAAATTCCAACTAGTAATAACAGACATCCGCAGATGTTTCAGTGATTTTCCACTTGAAAATATCAACATCTGTTTTATTTCACTTTAAGGAATTTTAATCTTTCTCCAGAAACCGATATTGATGTATTTCCTCTGTTTTTAATCGAAAATTAAAAAATGGATTTCGTACCATTTATATAGCTTTAAAAACTTAAAAAACAAACTTTTATTATTATTAAATCCTATTATTTAAACTATTTTTCCAAGCTATTCTCCCTCATTTAAGGTCGAGAAATACAAATATATATATATATATATATATATATATATATATATCGAATTAGTTTAAATGTATTTAATTTCAGAATCATTAATTTTTATCTTGTATTATATATTTAAATTACATGAATCATTATCTTTTTTTTAAAGTTGCTGATAAGTTTTTTCTTCTTATAATCGTTTGTGGTTGAAATAATATTTATTTTATTTATGGAAATGTTTAATAAAAAAGTTTCTTTAGGAAACTTAAGAATCATCCTGCTAACTGTTATTATGTAACTATACATTAAACGTATTACGAAAGGATCTAAATATTACCTCAATAAATACCTTCAATCTTCTTCCTCTTAATATTAGATCAAGAGTTATATAGAAACTCGATCATTCTTTTGCAATTTTTTGGCATGAATTTTCTAGAAGATGCCGTACTTTAACATTTCACTGCAGATTATCTGTCGTTACATTCACATTTTGTTCGCATTTTATTTCAGTTTGTTCGTTCATTTATTTCCTTTCCTATTTTCGTATAGAATTTTATCATTCTTTCCTATTTTGTAATTCCTTTTATCTTTCATTTGTTGCATTTTGACAATTTTAACTCACAAATATCTCGCCTCACTAACGTTAGAGGTTTTAGCAATATTGAATAAATTTTAACCAATAACATTTCCGATTCTCAAGTAGATTTAGATAAACAAAATAAATTTTGAAAGAAAGTAAATCTTTAATATTTCAATTCTAATTTGAATGTTAATCTACATTCATTAATGTGGAACATAACAGATATGTGATGCACTAATGGACCACTATACCGGGATTAGCAAAAGGATTAGCCACTAATCATTTAAAGCGTATTGGATGTTTATTATTATTCACTTATATCATGTTATTATCTATTGTAGGTGTTATCGTGGATAAAGCTGTTCATTTGTTTCTTTATTCTAAATACAATAATTTTTGTAACTCTACATATTCTATGTATTTCTAGTAATTACAAAATAAGAAGTTACAAAGAAACCTAATAAAAGTTCGTTGACTTACTGCTAGATTTTTTTTTAACAATAATAATAATAAATTCCAGGTTTTGATGATTTTCAATAAATAAAAAAAATATTTACGTAAAAAAATAGAATGGTACTTTTTTGGTAGTTATTTACCAAAAATATTTATGATTTAATAGGAATTCAGCTAGAGGGCATGAGATCTTTAAATTTCTTGAATATGTTAAAACAGACATCATTTTTTATTTGATTTTAAAAAACCCTATCGTATTTTTAATGGGCTAATATGTGACATTTCGATCTTTTGAACTGAGATCACATATATCGATAGATTTAGGTAAAGTACGTAACGTGTTACATAGCTCCAAACAATTCGACCATTCTCTTTGTTCTTCTATGAAATTTGAAATCTAATGTTAGCAAAAGTGGCTGTAAAGAGAGAAATATGATCTGCAAATAAGTCAGATTTGGAAGCACTGAGAAAAGGTGGTAGAAGTGTTAAGCCAATCACATCTTCTGTTGCATCAGAAAACAGCGTGCTCTTAATCTTGAGGCGATTTTCCCATTGATCCATGTAAATTGATGCCACACATCAAGGACCTTAAGACCCTATCATCAAAATAATATTAGCGTTAACCGTTGTGATATTTCTGCATCTTTATTTATCCTAAAAAGGTGATATCTTAATGGTACGTTTAGATATATCAACTCACCTTACATTCTTTTATACACATTTTGCACCCTTAAAAACAAGAGGTAAATTTAAAAATAAAAAACACACGAATTCCTTCTATGCGGTTAGTCGAAAGTTAAAACGCTAACTAACACGATAATTTTTATTGGTGTATAAATTTCATTTCGCCTAAGGACACAAATTGCAAGGTGCTTTTTTTTTTTTTTTTTTGTCTTTTGCGTTGGCGACAGTCTGATTCCCTACTGACCCTCCACCTCCTCCTGTCGAGTGTCCTGTAGGTCCAGTTCTTCTTCAGTCAACCTCTCTTCCTGTTTGACTTGCCATCGATTTTTCCACCTCCCACGTGGTGGAGCCTGTGTTCTGGACGCTGCATCAGGACGCGCAACGTGAATCCTTATGTTTTGAAGAAGCATTCCAAATTAATATGAATTATTAATAGAGGCGCAACGGCACTGAAAGAAAAAAAAGAAGAAAGAAAGAAATTCGGTAGGAATTAATTAATTAATATTCCCACCCTCCCCTTTTACGCTAATTGTTGGCGAGAAATTTTTATTTCATTTTTCATCTAAGATTAGGTTGCAGCCGTTTTTCTTGTTTAAGCATAATTTTAATTATTAAAAGAAAAAAATCATAAAGAAAAAAATATAGCCATTTGTAGCTGTAAGTTATTTAAACTCCATTCTCTTACACTACTTAATTAAGGAATGGGAAAGGGAAATATTCCTTTCAAAAGCAAAGTTGGAAAAAAAATGAACTTAGGTATTACTTTCTCCAAGAAAGCTTATCGCAATAAATTACGATGTTAATTTTAAATTGTTTATTAAAAGTATCGAATTACTATATTGGTTTATTGCATTGAACATCAATCTGCTTTTATTTAATAAGAACGTTTGGTTTGCTGCTGATTGGACAGTGATTTATTTAGCTGTTCCGGATTGAACTAATAATTCGGTTAAAGTGGTTTCCAATTGGTCAAAATTAATTATATTTTAATCCTAAAAATGGCTTTTAAACACTTCTGCAGTCAAAAGCTTCCTGTTCTAACAAAGGAGCAAACATAGAATAGGGGATTAATATGGAATATTTTTTTTCCAGTTCTAAGAAAGGAGCAAACATAGAATAGGGGATTAATATAGAATATTTTTTTCCTGTTCTAAGAAAGGAGCAAACATAGAATGTTCTAAGGAGAATGTAGAATAAATGTAGAATAGGGGATTAAAATGGAATATTTTTTTCCTGTTCTAAGAAATGAGCAAATGTAGGGGATTATTATGGAATATTTTTTTCTTTTCCAAATTTTTATTAGACTCAGAATTGGTTAATAAATTGCTTAAATTCAGTATTCAGTATATTTATTTTCTTGCCTTTTCTTAGTTGGGAGGTCACTGTCCGATTGACGGGGGCTTTCACCAAAGGGATCTCTCCTTTCTGATTCCTTTATCGGGGAGGGCGAGGTTTGGGCTGATGAGTGCGCAGAAGCACGAAACAGCTGTTCCCAATTCCCTCCCCATAAAATGAATCAGAAAGGCGATTTCCTTTTGTTTTCTTTATGCTTGTGCTGCTCTTTTCTTCGTTTTCAGTATTCTGCAGTTATCTCCTTCTTGATAAAAGAAAAGGTGCAAATATGGAACAGAGTAATAATATGGAATATCTTTATGAAAATAATTTGAAAATTTTGATTAATAAGTTGCATATGCTCAATCTTAAGCTTCAGTTAGTTGAATTCGAAATATAGGAAAATGAGCAAATATTTTCAGATTAAAAATCTTTGTCTTTATTGTTTTAGTTCATTTATTTTTTTAGTCCAACAATGGCAGTTATATTTTATAAAATACAGTACATTTTTACATTTGTAAAACTTTAATGCAATTTTAAGCAGTTAATTATTTAAAATGGTGGAAACACCAGTTTTTATACAATCCCGGGCACTTCTCAAATTACGAGCAACTATTCGGAAATTGAACGTGTTTAAGTTGATATAAACACTTATCGTTGTTGTCGAGTTAAAGCACACAGGAGTATAAGGCATTAATTTACAAACGCTTCAGAAGAGGGAAACATCTCAGGATAAAGCTGTTTCGTGATAATTTTCTTTCTTCAGCTGGGAATTAGCTCGAAAGATTGATATTCTTCTTCAGTTTCTTACGTAGTAATGACAACAGTAGTTCTGCTATAAGTTATCCGTGGTATTAGCTAATAAAAACATTTAGAGAATATTTTTTTAACCCATTTTGTCTGTTAATTTGGGAAACATTGCACAACGATGAAACATAATATTAGATACTCAATATCTGGATAATATTTTCAGTTCTGTCATTACTGTGAGTTACGGGGTGCCATGTTTGGAAAAATGGGAACTTATTATTTTTACTGTAGAGCTGGTCGCCAGATTGACTTCTGAGGACTTGATGATGAATCTGCTTCACTGCATAATAAACGTGGAATCAATGGGAATAGACAATTCAAAAAAGCGGTCTTATCGAAACTCATTTTGTTAACTTAATTTTGCCGGAGCAACCTGGGATTAAAGTTCATTGTTTATATTAAAAAAAAAAGTATTTTTTTAATAAAAAACACGAGAACATTTTCTTTTTTTTTTCTACCCGCGTCTTTGATGTCTTCCTAGAGACACCAAATATAAACTATTCTAAATACTCAATACGAGGCAGTGGACAGTGAATCGGAGAAAGATAAAAATACCTAAACCAGATACTGAATCGAATTGAGTACAGTTATGGTGCCAGTATTTCAGATTATTCCACTTCTCTTTAACTGACCATAAAGAAGAACTGTGCAAAACACAAATTAATAAAGCCCTAGGATTACATTCTAAAATACTTTATATATTGAACAGACTTGGCGGTATCTTTACATTCCTTCTGTAGTAGTAATTCTCTGCTATTACTGTAAGACTTGGGGTCCGTCAGCAGACATTAATGCACCTTGGAAAAAACCCTACTCCTCCCTGTAGTAAAGACTGCACCGCCTGCTTATCCTTTTACAACCATCGTCCAGCCGTAAAGATCAGGCACCCGGGGCTCTAATCTGTTACTTAACAATTAAGTGTATGGTTTTATGCTTCATTTAGGGCCCGTAACTTTTGGCAGAAATGGACAACATTCTTTTAAAACGACTCTCGTAAAACTATGTTAAAAGTTAAAAAAGATATAATTTTAATTTATGAAAAAAAAAAATAAAGAAAGAAAATCTTTATCTTAATCATTGCATTCTTTTAAAGGGTAACTGTTTAGGAATCTGAAATTGTTTCACGTAAGACGTTTTTATGTATTTATTTTAATTAAAACATAGTAAGAATGAGTTTGACAAAATAATTCCGTTGTTTGTTTTTTTTTATTACTCAGTATTACAATCACATTGCAATTTGTTTTATATTTTCTTGTTCCCTGTTTTAATTTTAGCAACTTTGTTTTTTGCTTTATTTAATACTTTATAAAAGTTCTATGGTTTTTTTTTTTCTCTTTAATTTATTTAAAATTGCATATCTCACTAAACTTGCCTAATTTTTGTTTTTTGTTTTGTGTGTACATTTTTGAAAAATTTCTTTTCTCCATCTGAAGTGAAAAATGTTGTGAAGTGGTGTAAAACCTCAAATACTTGTACATTTATGTGTGTGTGTAGCCAATAGCACTGCTTAAATTCACTGAAGGGCTGTTCATTTTCGTTATTTCGGATGATTTCGTAAAAATGCATTATAATTGGAATATAACTGGAGGACTTCTACTTCGAATATAACGAAATTGACAGATCAGAAATTACAGGAATGAGAAAGAAATTTCTGATGGTTTTGTGAAATGTCTTGCGCAACAATTATAACATACAGTCTTTCCGGTCTGTGATTTCCATTGAGATGGAAATGGTTTCCATTGAGATTTTGTGATGATAACTCCGCCAGATGCTTAAAAGTTGCATTGAACTGCGTTTCATTATGGATTCTTTTCATTTTATATGGTTGGCTGGAGTAGTTTTTGGAATAAAAGCACGCAGACATGCAGACTCTTACTTTAATACTGTCTTAAATATTTAGCAGCTAAATTTCATTTGGCTCGAATAACTACAGCCTAGAATCCACTTTTCACAACAATGAAAAAATAACGCGAAGAATTTTAAGATTTTATTGATTGAATCAATCATCGCGAAATCAGGGTGTCAAGTTCAATGTGAGGCTTCCAGTTCAGAGGGGTTCAGAGCATTAGTTTTTCAACAGCTTGAAATATTCTTTAATAAAATAGGAAATAAATTAAATACGCCGCCAAATGTAAGTTAATCTTTATCATTGCAATTTATCATAAATCAAACAAGTTCTTGAAATATAATGCAAAAATTCCAAAAGCCTTGAAACTTCCGTATTAGAACACTTTTGGAAATACGCATAAAAATAAAAGAATTCTTCAAGTATTATGTATTTCAATTTACTTATTTAAAACTGTGCATTAAACTCAAAAAAGCAACAACCTTTTGAACATCAAAGAAATCCTGCAAATACTAAATCTTTACAAATCTTTAACATAACTATATTTCAATATCTTATTCAGCTGGAATGCAGAATGCTGCATATATTACGACATGGTAATAGAAAGACGTGATATCTATATTATGTTGTTCCTCACATTATTTAAAATTTATTATTTAAAATTTGAAGTCTGATAAAGGAGTCCCTATAAACAAAGGTCCCGAAAATTTGCTGATAGCTTCTGTGTGGTAATTTAATTTGTTTGAATTTCCACAGTTGTTGCTATGGAATATTCCAGACATTAAATCCACAACCTGAATACTTTATTATTTTGTTCACAAAGTGTTTCCGGCGCTTGGAAGTTGTTATTAACCCGGATTTAGTTGAACAAGACACTGAAATATATTTAATAATAACTGTTTTCAAAGACTCAGTATCTTCAGTTTTTTATGATCAAAAGGTTTCCTGTTTCTTGGGGTGTAATGCATATGTTAAGTAAGTAAATGAAATTGCGGACTATTTTATAACAAGATTTAAAGACTACTTTTTATTTGCAGGTTTATTATTTTTTCTTTGTTAAGGTTTAATAACATTAAAACCAAATCTTCGCATATGTAATAGCTATTAAATAGTGTAGTGTAGTATCATCTAATTTACTATTGAATAGTGTGTATTATCCAATGTTTTTCTTTTAATTAAATCTGAAAATACGTAATTAAGTTGCGTATTTTCACGTGCAAATGACGGTGAATTATTAAAGAGATTAATATTCAGTCTGCTTAACAAGACAGCGACAAGATTATTCTAATTCTTCTTTTGTTGCAATTTTTGTCGTCTTCATCGTCACGCGAAATTTCAGAACTTATCCACATAGATATGTTTATTAAATTTATATTGCCTATATAAATATTATCTATTTATATTACAGTAAAGGCTCACCTTTAAATATTTTAATTCTTGAATACGTGGACGATGAATTTACATTTGAAAGATGCGCGTGGTCGCAGAAGTGTGGGGAAGATCGTGGAAACATGATGAATTATGTCGAAAGAGCGGATCACTCGTAGAATATGTAGATTCTGGCTTTAATTGAAAAGGGTCGAAAGAGCGGACCGTCGGAAAGCAGGGACGGTGCCGCCTTGTTTTGCAATAATGTACGATATATTCTCGTATATTCTTGAGATATTCGTTATCAAGTTCTGATCCAAAAGGAAAATGATTGTGTCTACATGTGATTAATGTTGGTTTCAACCGTTAGCGGTTGTGCCTTTGAAGTGTTTTCTTACTTCCGCTCTAAGCCAATGGTAACACATTTTATCCGGTTCCTGAGTTTGAAAACCATTGAAATTTGAATAAAGTACGGGAGTCTTCCTTTTCCCTAAATCCTCTAAATGAGATGCACCCTCTCTGCATCATCAGCACTAAAGCGGAATTTATCATCATTAATTCCCTCTGTTTATAATGCATTTTACTTTTAGATTTAAAGCGGTAGTTGTTCTAGCAAATTACTTTTTTTTTCCTTTTTTTTTTTAGGAAGTGCTAAGTATCTGAAATAAGCTGTTCATTTAAAAAACCTCGGTGACATCTCTAGAGAACATCCGCCCATTTATCTTTCAGTAGGATCACTAATGAGGCGAGATTAATTTTACTGAAATCATATATTAAGAAAAATATTACCACCAATACTTCGAAAACAAAAGAATTTAAAGTTTTTTTAACAATTACCCGAACTCTCAGTTCACAAAAATCATTATATTTAATAAGAAGATGATTCGTAAGTATAGGCTCTTAGTTGATCCAAACGTGCATAAAACTCAAAAAAGAGCAAAATATATATTTCTATTCATGACAAAAACCGTATTATTTTAATCGGAATAACTAGCAAATTATAAGAAGTTAAAAAAGGAAATAAAGCTTATCTCAATTCAGTTTTATGGTAACCGTAGAACCAAGTGATCCATACAATTTCCAAATTTTGCAGAATTCGGACAACTCTGCATTAGTGACCATTGTCCATCTTGAACCAGGAGACAAGTACTCTCGTGGGTGAATGGTATCGTATTTGTTTTCAGCATAGTCTATTGAGTATAGATAGACATACGATTTGACCTGGACCGGAAGTCGGATTTTTCTCCAAAACTTGCTGGTCATGGGGAGGCCAATGAAATATGACTCATGAGTCCGACTTTCTATTTGGGGAGCGTTACAAAAACACACACACAAATGGAAAACCTTTTAACGTCTTCCTTCGAGGTTGCTAAAAAATACAACATAAATTAGATAATTAAAAGGTTTTACATGTGTGAACTCAAACAGTGAACATTCCGTCTGAGGATGATTAGCGGAAGCTGATCATGTTACGGTTTTTTTTTTAAAGTTTTTTAGATTTTTTATAATTATTTTAAGTGTATCGTCGATTTATATATTCACATAAATTAGATAATTTCTAACCTATTTGCTCGCAATAATTGAGATCGTTATAACAAGTGTAATAAAATAAATTCAATTGTATTTTAAAAGAGAGAAGGATATACATTTTTTCCTTTAATAAATCCTCTTTAAATCTGTTCTTCCTAAAGCTCTCTTAATTCCAGGACCAAGGCTTGTGCGCATATATTATGTTCATTGCGTATTGGCAGCCATGAAATTGACTTGGCCCAAGACGAGCTTGTTAAACATCCAGCGCAGTGGAAAAGAAGGGAGAGAACGTGTAATGGACTTGCAGAAATGGAGCAGCTATTGCTTTTCCTAGAGAAATGGTGGAACTGCCTGGTCCTCGCCAATGAATATGGTCGGAGAAAACAGGCGCCTCCGTAACGATTCTTCCGTCCAGCGAGATTTGCTTTTGTCTGGTCCGGAGGCATTTCGAGGGGAAGGTCAGTAGATGTGCGGTTGGGGGGAGGTTGCTGTAGTGTTCGTTGTACAAGGCAAACGCCAAATGGTTGTGGCTTGGACGGAGGGGTGTTTGTGGTGGCGTTCTAAATACGGGAATCTCCGTTGCGAGAATGAGTTTTCCGAGAGATGTATTGAAATTCTTTGCCCAAGGGGCAAGATTTAAACCAGAATAATTGCCGGAGCAGTTATACAATAACTTCTGCATCCCATCCCAACCCACACCCGTTCTATTACAAAAGGGTGACATTGTGGAGTGAAAACGCATGTTATTCCACCGGGTGTGGTTTAAAAAGTTATTTCCATTTTATTTATATGTTTGTTAGTTTGTTTGTAAGAGTTAAAACACAACATTTGTGGTCATGTGGTTTTTGGAACCGATGCCGAATTCATAAAAATAATCATAATCTGGGTTGGCTTTTGAAATTCTTAATAGATAAGAAAGATATATAAAAATTTATAAATCTGCAAATATTATTATGATTAGTTGGGAATTAGAAAAAAATTTGCTTACGTAAAATTAGTAACTTTCGCCCTAATGTAATGATTTACTTTCAACCTGTAACTTATATACAGAGATTTAAACTTAGTCGACATTTTCAGTAAACAAAATCTCTGTTGAACAGTGACTATATGGTGTTAATTTTTATTTTTCTATCGTTTAATGTAACTTAGTTATTTTATTTTTTCGTGCTGCGTTTGTTTTACTCACATGTCCTCCATCTTCCTTTAAAAAATAAAAAAAAGAAAAGATGTATTTTTTTAATTCTTTTTTTAATAAAAAAAAAAGCAAGAGCTTGTTGTGATGGTAATAGATTTTTTTTTTAATGTGCTCCTTTTCTTTGGTGTATTTCCAAGGGAATTTACAGCATCTGTGTATATATGTATCCAAACAACTTTTGAACGTATGAAATTTTGGCTTTTTTTACTTATAGAAAGAGAAGAAGTATTTAGTGTTTGAAATACGAATCCGACGCATAAATTTGAACTTGAACATTTCAGAACTTCTGTGAGAAGCGAAACACTTTACATTCTCTGGTTTTATTTCGATGTCATGCAGTGTTTAAATGCAGTGTAAGTTTTTTTAACTTACAGATGCTTTGATTTCATTAAAATTAATTTAAAATTTATGGATTTTTCTTTAGAAAATGGAAATTTTGATGGTAGAGTATATTGGGCGAGTTTGAGAATACACAAAATACAGTATTTTTCTTTGCGTTGTTTCACAACTTGATTTAGAATTTAATTTTTTTTTTCATTTAGAGTGCATCATTTTAAGGAAAGTAGATTTCAAATCCTTTCGGGGACTTAAGGTTTTCTAGATGTGATTTTAATTTCATAAATATTACCTTCTCTTTAAGGTGTTGCACACTAATGAAAAGTGTGTGGGAAAGAGGAAGGAAGACACTTAATATTTTTAGCAGATAATCCTAATCTCAGCAGTGAAGGTGGGGGCGGTTATAACTTCTTTCTTTGTTTGTGTTAGAGAAAGTTTCAAGAAGAAAGGTTAAAGGTAACAAAAAAAATTGAAAAGAGGAAAAGACGAAAAATGAAAAAAAAAAAAAAACTGTCCGACATCGGTTCCATTCCACCCACTCGCTTCGAAATAAAACACTGTCAACCATTAGAGCGTGAAACAGAAAGATAATACCAGCTCATTTCAGACTGTGTTGCTCAGATGAAAAGAAAGAAATAAAGAAGAAACACGTCCGAACGAAGAGTAGGAAAAAAAGAGAAAGAGGAGGAGAAGAGAGAAAGAAAAAAAGTGGAGAAAGGTAAGTCACTTGTCGGAATGTGTGTGTCGGATCGCATTAGATGAGGCCGGACGGTTGATGGACGACTGGTCTCCGTCGAAATATCGGTTCTTCGCAGATGGACAAGTGTTTGACCTGCGTTGGCAAGGCGCCCTTTGTCACCCGAACCCCGGGCACCCGGGTTAATGGATTTCGGGAAGGCTCGGCAATTACCGAGACTCGGTCGCTGCCAGCACGCGCACGCCCCCTCCCCGAAGGCCATTATTCCAGTGCAAGATTACCCAGTCGTGCCGGCGCATAAATTCCCGCTCTTCGCATCAAGAAAGATGTTCTTTAACATCGTCAGAACTTTGTGAGATAGGTTTTAAGTTGTTTTTTTCCTTTCTCCTTCTTCTTTTCTTGTCCTTCTCATACGAAGTTATCTGTAAGGATGCAGAGCTGCGACGTTGTCAACATAAATTTTATTTATGCGGAGGGTCAGACGCAGAGTTTGGCATGACAGTGTCGACTTAGCGAGGAAATATCCGCAATGACCTCCAGCCATGGAAACAAAACTGTTGTTGTTTCATCAGGGAAAAAGGTTACCATTTACATGTTCACGAAAACACTTTTATTCCATGTAGACGTCTTGTAAAAAGACTGGTTCTTGTTTTGCAGACTTAGTTCTGACCTTTAGGTCAAAATTTAGAAGTAGTCTTCAGTTTAAACTTCCGTGATATGCTTAGATATAGTCATTTGTGACAAGTCGATTACAATATTTTTCTAATTTTTCCTTATGTCCTGCCTTGGCGATATTTATGAAGTATAAAAATATTTGAATAGATACTTTAAATAAAAAAAATAGTAAGGCTTTTGCCTAGAAAGGTTATTTAATCAAAATAAAAAACCAAAGTTTTGTCCAAAATTTTAACATTTTTATAGGTTGGTTTATTATACATATGTGTATCCTTAAAACTGTGAACTAGTGAAACAATCTCCTTGAAATTTGACATGCTTCTTTAGCACAAGAGACGATATTTCCCTTGATAATTTCTTCTGGGAGATAAGTTGATCGTTAAAATTGCAGAAATTCTCATTCCCGAAATCCTCGGAAATGCAAAAACATAAATGCTACTTTTACATCAATTTCTAGCATTGGATCGTTAATCGCAGCACTTAGAAATCCGCTTTGTTATAAAAAAAATATGAAACGATATACAATCAATCAAACGATATACAGTCAAATTTATCTTAGATTTCTAATAATTTTTAACATTTTTTATAACAGAAATTCAAAGAATGTAGAATATTTCATCATCTTTCCTCTGTGATCTTATATATTTTTCTTTAGATGTCAGAACTTTGTGAGATAGGTTTTAAGTTGTTTTTTTCCTTTTTCTTCTTTTCTTGTCCTTCTCATACGAAGTTATCTGTAAGGATGCAGAGCTGCGGCGTTGTCAACATAAATTTTATTTATACGGAGGTTAGTACTTAAAACTTTTATCATCTTATTTTGATCGAACATCTCTGAAAAGCTTTACTAGTTAACTGAATTTCCATTAATTTAAATATTACCAATAATTATATTACTAATTCACTTTAGCTCGGAATAGGACAAACCATGGCTCTTTTAGCTGTTATGTCTTTTAGCTGTTATGTACTCACACATTCTGGCGTTTTCTTGCATTTACATCTTTAACACATTTTTTTTTATCCGTGGATTTGTCTGCATAATTTGGCGAATAATTCCGAAGCTTATCTTTATTTTAATTATTCCTCCCACTCATCAAATTAGTTGCAGGTCTCTTGGGTAAATTTTTCATTCAGTTCTTGTCTTATTGATATTCGTTAAGCCTCCTCCTCTCACACCTCGTCTTTTAGAAAATGCTTTGTGAAAAGTAGAATTCAAGTTCATAAGATTCCGCAAAGATAAAAGAGAATCAATAAAAGTTTCGTATTGTCTTGAGAATTGTGGATAATTTCCTGAGATTATCTATTTACAGCCCGTTTTCCGAAGAGAAGAAGTCTCACGGAGCAATAGAACCACTGTGTGAATGGGGATTTTCTTTAAGCCATCTGATTCGGATTAGAAACAAACTCTGAAAAGTGACTAAAAAAATACTTTATCAAAGAGAAGCTGTAACAGTACCAATGATTGTTGAGAAACTACGGACAGTTTCTTCCCAAAAATAATTCTTTCTAAAGAAAAATTTTTTTTTGATGTTATTGGTTGTAAAAGCTAATATTGTTTTAAGCTGTACTGCTACAGGCCTTGGAGGCCCCTGAGTGCGTAGGAGATCAAGACTCCAGCGATTCTCAACCAACGGGACTAGTTGAGATCGGATAGTCAGCCCAACGACCAACCTCCTTCAACCACCGAGTAAGAAGCCTGTTTGGCTGAGGGCTGGGTGAACTTAGGATCCGTCTACAAAAGAAATAACGTAGAAAATCCCCGACCACCGCCGGGAATTGAACCTAGTTCTCAGCGTAGCGCCTAAAGTAATTGGATTACCGGACTGGAGTCCATTGCAAGCTAATTGCGAATTGATATTGTAAAATTTGCATTCAAACAAGGAACTTTTAACTTTTCTAATTTTAATGATTTTGTTGAAAAGCGGTCAGTCAAACCAAATGTAGACTTTTACAGCCTTTTACAACCTTTTGTAAAAACTTGGTGGATGTTCAATTTATTAAGTCTGCAAGCTTTACATTCAGTTCTGGAATTCTGGGATTTTGTAGAATAAATAAAGGATCGAGATTTGATACAGATAAGAATAAAGAAATGTTAAAGAAAATTAACGTTAAAGAATGAAAATTATTTAATATTTGCTCTTCACATGAAGTGGACAAAAGGCAGATACATTTTTATTGTAGTTATGGTTCAAACATGGAGGATAATGAGTAATCCGCTGGATTTATGTCTGATGTTTCGCCTCTAATTATAAAACGGACCCTTCTATTTAATTTCACATTTCATATTCCATTATGATTGTATTGTATTTCATGAATAAACTGCCTGCGGGTAAAACTTGAATTGAGAATTTGGACGTTTGGAATTTGCATTAATATTAATTATTCAAAGTGGAATTTATAAAATTGTTATGGATATTGATTCTTTAAAAATATTATAAAAAAATTTTAAGGTGTGCACATTGTGATTTAACAGGAGATGCCGACATATATAAAAAGTTTAACACATAAAAAAAAGACAACACAACCGGTTTCGATTCGGTGACACGAATCTTTGACTAGTGAACTAATGTTCCAAAGCTTTATTCTATTGTTTTTTCTCACCGATGTATGTTAAGAAGTTCTCCAAAGTTATATCTACTGTATTTTATACAGTAGATATATAATCCTTATACTATCATGCTGGCATAAAAATTTACTTTTACCACCAGTAATTTATGTTGACATAATCAGGAAAACTCAACAATTAAAACAAAAAAACAAAATTCTAGTAAATGCCGTGATAACAAATGAAATAATCTGCGAATATTCGCATCACTAGAGGATTTCTGGTACTTCGATGCTCTATACTTCGAAAATATTCAAGATGTTCAATGAACCACGTAAACCAAATGGATGTGAAAATATTATGTTTCGATAAAGGCAAGAAAAACGTATTGTGCAGTTCGTTGGTTCTATTAAAGTTAAAAGCAGCGTTATATAAAACTTCATTTTAAATCTTTTATTAAAAAGGTTTGTTATTCTTCGATTTCCTTCCATTATTTTTTTCTAAATTTATTGTTTCCTTTAATAATAATAATAAAAAAGAAATCTATTATCTTGAAATTTTTCCAATTAAAGTCTTGAAAGGTTTTAATTTTAAAATATCCTTTTCGAATAGAAACAATAACACAAACAATGAAGACGAAGTATTCAGTTCTTTTCATTTTTAATTCCGTTTCCCATTTTCTTGTTTTTGCTTTGATATAATTAAAGTGCTTTTTCCCTTCTGGCAAAAGCCTTCTTCTACGAATGCCAAACTGACTTCCTTAAATGGCTTCAATCATATTTCACTTCTTATTAGCTTTTCGAATCGAAATTCTTCTTCATTTTCTTTCCTTTCTTTCTTCTGAGAAGAAAGTTTGATGACATTGAGCCATTCATCGTCTGTACAATTCTTCAACGATTCTTTCACTCAATGAACCCAGTATTCAACGTAATTTATTTCTCTAAGATAAAGATTTTCATCTTAATCACATTGGGTCTTCTCTCTCTCTCTCTCTCCTTCCAGAAATCAAATTCTGTTTTTAATGGTATTAAAATAGTAGGTTGTGGGCGAAGTTAACGGTGTATTTGGACATTACATGAACTAGTTGCTCATTTATATTTCTCAAATTATTGAATAAAATAAATTCACCCTAAAGGCTGCTGAGACAAAGTTGCTGAGAACTTTGTCCTGTTGGCTAATGATCGCAGGAGCCTTACCTCTTCTGCTGATTACTCGAAAACGAATTTGGGGCGTGATGCTTATTAATGATATTGAAAGTTGCCGTTTCCCATAGAAGTATAGCAGGCAAACCTTTTTTGAGTGAATGATGGGTATCTTTCAGAGCCAACAGTTAAGTAATTGAAAACTTTATTTTTTACGGCTATGGAATGCTGGCCAAGACGTTTTTTGAGAGGCCGGCGTGTTTCTCCTATATGCTTATCATGCCTCCTCGTTGCAGGGATAAACGGCGCCTTTTTGATTGAAGTCATCAGTGGGTGTCTTATCCCTAGCTAGAAATCGGTTTACAAATTGTGTGATTGAGGATATGACGGTGATGTTGAACTCCCTAAAGATGCTCTTAATTGCGAAAAAAATGGTAGGATGATATGGGATGGATACATAAATTTGATTATTCAAGGGGCTCTTATCGGCAGGATTATAGAGCTCTTTAATTCTGTTTTTAATGGTATTAAAAACAGAATGCTCTTATATATGTATATTCAAGAGTATTTGTGATGCTACGCGCGATAAAAGGCATAGGATAATCATTTTGCAATAGCAAGGAAATCCGCATTGCACTGGGCGGCTGTCTATCATAAGTCCGATGTCGGAATCCCGGCGCGGGGTTTGGATGTTTGTTTCTTCTTTAGTGTTTGTTTCTCTTCGTAGGACGAGACAGAAGTCTGACTGTCACTTTAGGGTGCCTCTTGGATAATTATATCCAACCGACAGTAAAGCAGCAAAAATTCTCCATCATAGAGTATGCCTCTATGACAAGTGATCCGAAAATGGATCCGGGGACACGACAGCAGCAAAAAAAAACGTCTGGAAATAATGGTCTGTTTACTCGTGGTCATTTTGAAATAATGCGATACACAAAATTTATGCAATTTTGAGCATTGATTTCATCTCTAACAAAAGAAAAATCTTTAATATAAACACATTATTTTTATGAAAGTCTTAAATATTGGTTCCATCAAATTTTCACAAGTAAACATTTACAGAATCTGTGAGACTTAATGAAGGAGTGCTTTATCTAACTTGTAAATTAATGACAGTTGTGATGCTATGGGAAAAGGCCTATAGGGTTTTTAATGAAGTTTTAATGAGATTAATTTCCTTTAGCTAAAACCTGTGCAGCATCAGGAATTAGAAGTTTATTTTGACGAAGAGCTTTCATAAAAACAATGACTGTTAAAAGTGTTGCGAACTTAGACTGTCCTAATTAAGCTTCGCATTCCTCTGGAAAGCCATTTCTCTGCTGTAATCCTTTCGTTTCCCAATACCCAATTTGACGAAGAATTCACGGTGATAATATCAGGTTTAAATCGCCGGCTGATTCGTTGTGCCAATCCGTCCTCTCTGGTGCTGTGGCATCAGTCTGCAGCCTTGACTTCATGCATCCAATAACTTGGCGGAATTTCGCCCAGTGTTCTCGGGGTCTTTATTTTAATTCCGATCTAAACAAGTCCGCCCTTAGCGTAATTGAGGGCAGAACACTGAATCCGTTTAAGTGGTTCGCGAAATTGACTGGGATTTGTTACGGAGAAGCCCTCTCGGCCTCTGGGATGGCGCGAGCGGCGCGGCGGCCTCTTTTCCTCATCGGTCGGCCTCCACTTCGTTCTCAATTATGCTCGGTCGCCGGTGACGGGTCGACAGCAACGTTTCGCCCGGGCATTCATCGCCCGTTCGCCGCCGCTTCCAACCGTAATTTTGCCGCCGTCAGCCGACGTAGATGACACGCACATTCCTCTCGTAACGGGATCTCGCCCTGAAAAAGCCCTACTCCCTCACTGAAGGGAAACGTTGTGTTGAAAGAGCTTCTGGGAACTTTAATGGAAATAAGCAGGGAACTATTACCCTTCCCTGTCTTTTCTCAAGGAAATGTAGTAAACTGCTAAATGACATCTCCAATTACCGTAATTTGCATCTTTAATTACATAAATTTTCGTTTTTTATTAATTTTCGAACAGTCTAAATACAAAACACCTATAAGAAGTTGTAGGAAATTCACTTACACATTCACTAGCCAGATTTCTCTTATCAGTTCATAGTATTGATCTGAAAGATTTTTAATTTCTGTAAAGAAAGCCTTGAATGCCTTGAATCGATGATTACTTTTTGATTGCCCAAAAGTATGTGTCAACTGTTTAAGCGATGAATCAATTCATGAATCATTGTTGCACAGCAGAATGACTTGAAACTTTCGTAAAACACTAGTTTGCGATGATTTCTTTGATGCGAACATTTTAATGTTGTTAAGATAATACCGCAGTCAAAACAGACCAGAAAATTCCTATCATGTATCATGATTTTCTAGTACTTCAAAATTTTTCTTTTCTGCGGTCTTTTTATCGAACGAGAGACAGGAAGTGACCGCAGACCGGAACATGTGGTTTTCCCCAAAAGTCATAAGCTTTCCAATAAAGTACGGCTCAACTCTAACGATTTATAGTTTGGGCTGTAGAGATGGCAACCGACGGACGGACAGAACCTTTTTAAAAGCTCATCTACACACTTTGTCAACAGGATCGCTAAAATCAAAAGATTAAATTGATTTGTAAAAGAGTTAAAAGTAAAACTCTAAATTTGTGTTAATTCTCTTTGATTATTTTTTAAATGTTCATACTTAAAAAAAAAAAAAAAATCTTTACAGTATTTCTATTGTGATGAAATATGTGTAAAACTACGAATATCGTTATTACTCCAAAATCCAATATGTGATACGAAAAATTACGAGCTTAGTTTTCGGTTTAAGAAGCTACCGGTAATTGTTGTTTCTTTAAATAAGTTGTATTTTGTTGCTGTTCTTTTCCAAAGAAACTCAGTTTGTTTGTGTTGTGGTGAGTTTTTATTAATAGCTGATTATAACACGTTATATTGTGATTTCGTTTTTCGATTCTCAGAAAATCGAATACAATAGTATTTTTTCAGAAACAATAATAATTTTTAGAATTTTTTTTTTACTTCATTGTGCAAATTTAAAAGCAAAATAGCATTGGAAATGTGAAAAATAAAATAAAAGATACTTTTTTGAAAAGGGTTTCGTTGACATTTTTTGGAACAAATTTTTATCTACTTAGCTTAGAATTCTTTGTTTAAAATACTTTTAACGTGTGCGAAAATAACTTAACTAAAAAATAGTCTTCAACTAGTGTTGAAGAGGGGTTCCGCGGAGGAACTCGAAAGGCTCCTAAGTATTTTTTAAATGCTTTTATAAAACTCTTTTAAAAAAAATTACGTGCTGCTTTTATTATATTTTTTTGTTAGCTTAGAATTCCTTGGATCTAGGTTTGTGAAATGATGTTACGTAAAAGAAATTCATCTATTTGAAAGATTCTTGTACTTAGAAGTTTTGAATGTGTAATATACTGAAATAGATATGCCTTAAGATTTTACGAGTAAACAAGTTATTAGAACGTAATGTCTTTTGAAACTTCCGATTCCAATCCGGAATAGCAGTGGTGGTAGCATTAATGGCTTTTTTTTCCATTTAATGTGAAAAGTTATTGAATTACAGAGGTTGCTGGGCAACAGGATGTATAGAATGCAATCCACATTCGAGAACCTTCAAAAAAAGACATCAGATAGTTTTTCTGTTTCCAAGCATAGAATGACTTATCTTCAGAATTGAAAAAAGAAAAGTCGACTAAATTGAAGGAATGGTATCGTATTACATTACTCAAGGTATAGTTTCCATCAAAACAAAACAATCTGTATTTCATGTTATGTATTCCACTGATCAAAAAGTCTTACAAATTTAAAATTTTTCATTTGAATAATTGGTGAATAATATAGTGAATTTGATTTACTTATGTTCTACTTTAAGGGCTTTCAACGTTGCATTTAAAGAAAACAATATAAATCCTGAATAATTCCTCAAAACAATATAGATGTAAAAACCTTCTCATATTGTAAATTATAATATTTGTCGAATATAAACAGAATCTTCAAATTCTCCGTTTGCTGAAAATTAATCTTAAAAGATATCCTTTCATTAAAGAACTTGAATAATTTAAGAATATTCATTTTCTTTGTCGTATCTTCTGAGGGATCACTTGCCATCGTATGCTTTTCGTTAATTTCCAGTATGCTTTTTTGAATTTTTGCTTGCTGGGTAGCCCAGGCTGAAGAAGCCTATTAAGCTCGAAACAGCTTCCCAGGGTCTCAGTTTGACTCATAACGCTTTCCCTTATCATTATTCACGTTTTGTTTCCTTTTCCTTTTACCAATTAGAGGGTTGTTTTTTTTTATTTGTTGATGAGCGGTTAGCTACCCAAGGATTTAAATTCCACATTTTGTTCTTGTTTTTACTTCTTAGTTTCTAAGAGGTCACTTGCCATCTTAAGTAATTATTTACTTTATACTTAAATCCTTTTAATTTTCATCAATAAAAGTATGTAATATGTACCTCCAAGTGCATACTTCTTAACAGGATCCACCCCCGCCCATTATGCAGAAATCTAAACATTAGATCGTCTCTAGCCCATAAATTCGCAGGCAAGTTTCAAGCAGATCCATTCAAATGTTTCTGACAGGAGGCACAAACTGACTAAATGACTATCGAAAGAAACTTTACATTTCGATATTAAACACAAAGTAGAATGGGCAGATCTGCCCCATTCCTGTATAGCGATAAGATATATACCTGTAGATAGATCTCCTTAAATAGAACATTTATTATTATAACGACTTGCTTCAATTATTAGTCCGTTCGGAGTTATACATACCTCTAGATATGACGTTTGAGTCATTGATTCTGGTGAATGTGGGTGGCAGGGAAGCCAACCACCTACAGGCGGGGGGGTGCTTGGCAGTGGGTGGTTGGCTTCCCTGCATTCACCACAATAATCAATCACACTGTTAATAATTATTATATGTAATTAATAATTAATATTATCATTTATTTCAAGTAAATAATAATTATTTACATGTAATAAATGAAAATAATATTTACTGTTACTGAAAATAATTATTAAATGATAATTAATTAATACATCGGGCAAGTAAGATGTCAGCAAGATAAGTCTAGACGTATATAACTCCGAACGGACTAATAATTGCGACGAGTCGTAATAATAACATATGTTCTAAGTAAAGAGATGTTTCTATAGATGTATATCTTATCACTACACAGGGTCGGGCAATTTCCCATAGGGTTTGCCCATTCTTCTTTGTTACATTATTTTCTTCAAAGAATTTTTAAACTAATCATACCTTTACAATTTGCTTTATTAAATATTACGTTTCTTTTTTTTATTACTGTAAGGAAACAATAATGCATTAAAAGCAAACGAAACTAATTACAATTGTTCCTAAAATTTGAAATCCATTTACTCACGTGTAATTCGTTAGCGTGTCTTTGACGCTGTCCATTTTCATTTGTCGTTATTGCATGAAATTGTCTAACGATTCCGGATTTACAGCTTAACTATCCGCATTTGTTAATTGACAGAGAAAAATGTTTTGATGGGAGTGTGCACAGTTAATTACGACCCATTAGGGAACAGTTCAATTGGAATCTCTTCGTATCAGTTCAGCAACTGCTGAATAATTGTGGTCTGCAGAATTAATTGGTCTGTAATCGTTCTCTATGGACAAATCATTAACTATGCTCGACTTCTTTCTCAGTTTGGGCAAAATTACGAAGCATTTCTTACTAAAACAGAGGAATTTCGGGAGACAAAAAATTTTAGGCAAGGATTACTAAAAAAATGTAGTATACTTACAAATTATGTTACTTTCATAAAAAAATATATGGTGAGATATCTATAATACATAAATACTTGCATATTATAATGCTAAAATATATTAAATTTGTTCTAATACGTCTAATATGTGTCTGTATGTCTTTTTCCCTCCCCAAACCACATTTTCTTAATAAACCTGATTTGCTATTTTTAAAAAATGTATGTAATTAAGTATTGTACTTAAATATTTATTACAGATCAATAATTGAAACTGTTTCTATCTGCTTCAAGTGCTGTTTGTGTGTCTCTCCCCCCGATATTTTAAGTTCTAGCCATGGGCTCCCGCTAAACTTCAAAAAAGCACTATTGTATTTTATACTTACAATATAAAAATGCATAAAATAGAAAATAAAATAATTTAAATAAATGTTCTCATGATTTTTTTGCCTTTGCTAGTGTTCTTATAAGAAAGAAATTATATGAATTAGATTAAACTTGAAATGGGCAACCTCGTCTCTCCCTTCCTGTTGCTCAGCGAGATTGAACATGGAATGAGCGATGTTATAAAGAATTTATAATTTTTTGTATAATTTTTACAGAATTAAAATTAATAATTTAATATAGAACTTATAAAGAATCAAACTTTTTCATGCATTGGAGTAAAGATTGCCCTTTTATTGAAGTTTACTTACATAAGTCTACATTTTGTTATTCTCTTAAATGTAACCTTCCCATTTTTGCTTGCTTTCTTTTGTTTTTTCAATATCATGGTTGTTTAAACCTAAATTTTTTATTATAACAGTACAAAATTAAGTTACTACATACATTAAAATAATTTATGAAATGTTACAAACATTCCTTTTTGGGTTGTATTGATATTTATTGCTTTTTTTTTTTATTCCTCTCTCCGAAATAATGCTATCATTAGGAAAGAAAAATGTTTGAGAATTAGTTTAATACAAGGATACAGTTGCACCCAAACAGCATTAATTGTGTGTGTGGGGTTTTTTTTCGTCTGTAGTGTAAGTCACTTGCAAGTCCTAGCATCAGGCCCTGAAAGGGTTGAGTCAGGGAAGAAGCCATGGTCGCGCGCCAGAAAAGAATGAAGTTGAAATTTAAGGGGCCTGCTTTGCAAAGGGTGCCATTCCAGGAAATGAGATTTTGCCTTTTTTTTCTTTTTCTTTTTTTCTTCCTTTCTCTTTTCTTTTCGTTTTCCGTGTAAATGGACACATCTACTGTGAGAACACATTTGCTGGCAAGATGTAGGGATCAGAGAGAAGTTGGCATTTTCTTGTAGCTAATCCCAATGTAGCCTATATTTATCGACGGGGGCGGAGCCCAGGCGCCTTACAGCGCCAATGGAAAGCGTTTTGCATTTTTTTTTCTATTCTTAAATAATACGTCTAAGTACTGAGAAAGAAATGTCCATGATCTTGTGAAATCCGAGTTGCTGAAATCCTGTAGAAACCGAGGGGAAAGTTGCGTTAGACCACTGCCCTTTTCTTAGAACCCACTGAAACGTTTGTACAGAGATCCGAAAGCCTTTGGCCATTATAGAAAGTACCACGCTTAATAATCACTTTTGAGAAAATCCAAAGAACGTGTTTTTAGTCTAAGAAAGTGAGCTGCTAAAACTTTATCTTATCCTAATAAATTTTGAATCGATAATTGCATTTTTTTGACGTGTCTATTAAGAGAACAAGAAATACTTAACTTCTGTATTTTAAATTTTTTCCACTTCCTAAAATTTTACCAGTGAAGATGAAAAAAATTCAATTGTCATTCGCGAGTGATTTTGATATGATTAGAATTCACTGGATTTGGGCAACTTAAAAAATGTATAATTGTGGAGTTAATCAATTTCAGAAACTTGAAAATTTGAATGTATTATTTGTATGCAGCCAGTATTATAATTTATACAAAAATAATAAAAGCAAAGACAAAAAAAAATATTAGGAAAGTTGGCTTTCAAGTTTTAATAATTTTTCGTTGATTTTGAACCTTGAAGTTAAAGTATAATATCATGATTTAAAGTCTTCTAAGACATTACAAAGGTGTGGTTAATATCCCCCTTTTTTTTACTTAGTTAATATTATGTACGCAAAATTATGTAATGTAGTTTTCAGTGGAAAAGTAATAATTTGCTTTATTCCACGTTATTTCTAAGTTTAATAAGTGTAATACTAAAAGTTTGGTTTATAATTGAATCATAATTAACGTGAACATAAAAAAGGGTAATACCCATTTGGATAAGCTTAGACAGAGAAAACACGTGCAGTTTTAATTTCGTCATAACTATTATGGAGCCACGCCCGGCTGAGTGAAAACACACGAACTTGTAATGAGAAACAAGACTCCTCATTCGCACAACTTATTTTCAGTTTACTAAAAGTGGTTAAGAGCTAAAAAAATAAAGTGGAGCAGATTAAGTGTCACATGTTGGACAAT
The DNA here is from genome assembly GCA_023159025.1 of Thereuonema tuberculata. NCBI lineage: Eukaryota > Metazoa > Arthropoda > Chilopoda > Scutigeromorpha > Scutigeridae > Thereuonema > Thereuonema tuberculata. The sequence continues at coordinate 11,472,870 of JAFIDM010002131.1, forward strand.
ATCTCTAAAAGATATTCAGTCATGAATTCATTTTATCTTTTCGATTACTAAAACCCAAGATTTTCTCATTTTGTGGGTGTCTTTGGATATTGTATTTCTCATCTCATTAAGTCAGTCGATTTCCGCAGAATTCCGCGAATTGAGGATTGAAAGCCTTTGCGGAGATGTTGAATTAAGCGAAAGGTATCAAGTAGCAGCCAAGCGCATTACCGGATACATCATCCGCTTTCCAAGAGGCAAAATCCTTGTCTTAAAATCATTTTTCCAGGATGATAAATCCGCTGTTTTATAAAGAGGATGAAAGAACGATAAGTAAACTTTCTGTGCTTTTTTTGTTTTTAGAATGAGCATTTTCCCCATTAATGACCTTGGCCATCCGTAAATTACAATTTGAATATTCACGATTTCTATGATGTAGGCGTATGTTTTGTTTATTGGTTGAAATAAGTTTATTGGTTTTGTTTATTTAGTGTAATTAAGTTGGAAATATTAATTAAGTGATCTCAACACTTGAGATTTATTATTAAGCAAGCATATGTTATATACGAACATAATCTTAACTTGTACTCCAACTTATAGGATTTTTAGGAAAAGGAAAAAGAGAAAAATATGTAGGAATGGAAGATTTTTATATTAGAATTGGTAAATAATAAAAGACGAAAATCCAGACAGCAGTTTTGGATATGAAAAAAAGAATGAACAAGGAAAAGGGATAATTGAAATTCCAGAAAATAGAGAATCTTTCTATCCTGACTCTTTCTTTTGGTAATAATCTAAGAATAAAAATGTACTCAATTGAGTTAATAGTGGAGATGACTTTTGTAAATTGAAATAAAACACCAAAAGAAAAACCAACTAAATGTTAACATAGTAGATCTATTGAGAATGTTCATCAGTGTTTTGAAATGGCTGAAAAAAAAAATCAATTTCATTGGATTATAAAATATTGATAAAAAAGAAAGCGATTTAAATCAACTGAATGGAGAAGTTGGCAAAACACATTAACGAAACCGCTGCAAAAATTCGATTTTGAAGATGAAAAGAAAACATTCCGTATTAAATAGATAACGCCTAAAAGAAAGAAGAAATGAGCTTTGTAAAATTCGGACATATTAGAAAATACAATTTGCACAAGACAATCAAAAATCAACATAGCAGAAAGGATAAGATAAGCTATTTAAAACCTTGCTTTACAAAGTGCTTAGAAAACTCTACATTGAAATCAGAAACATCCGAATTAATTTCGATTCTAGAAACTAGGCTTTCGATTGTTGTAATCCTCTTATTGTGATTACGATTGAATGCTAAAGCAGGGCGCCTTTTTGATTATGTTTTTGTTTAAAGAAAAATGTTCTTACAAATCTGCAAAACAAAATTACTAACAAGATTGTAAGGGTTCCTTTGAATTTATTTTATTTGTCAGTTTTATAGTTTGTCATAAATTACTTTCAATATAATCTACCACACAGTCTAAGACACTTTAAATATCACCTGCAATAGTCAAAGAATGTCGAAGTCAGGAGTTTTAGGAAAATACGAGCTATGTAAAAAAGTAAAGTAAGTTGTTGGGGAAACAATTGCTGTAGGTTTAAGTTAATGTTTGTAGAATCTTTAGACAGACACAGCGAAGGAATAGAAATCAAAAAGCTTTAGAATCGTTTTTGAGTCGAAAAAAGTATTTTCCTACGATCGTTTTACTTCAGTCACTACATCCTGAAAATTGAATTATTAATAATTTAAAGAAAACCATCCAATATAGTCTTAATATTAGGGTAAAAAAGTGTTTTGGTGATGACAGAACCATAACTCCACAGACATTGTACCCTAAACAGTTGAAATCTTACTGTTGGATATTGGGAATACAACTCCATATTTATTTTATACCATTTGGGACCAAGATAGAATGTGAACAAACATTGACTTAGGCAATATGATTACCCGAGAGCGTCTTTAATCATAAGAAAATGAATCTACTGAAGAATTCACGCTTTCAAAAACAAATCAAGCTCCCGACTATGAAATTAAGCCCAAAGGTAAAACGCTTCGAGGTTAAAAGTTTAAAAACATCTTAAACGTGCAGTTTTCATGTTACATATTTGGAACTTAATATAGCATCGGTTCCTTTTTTTTATCCTTTTTTTCCACTTTTACAAAGTTAATTGGATAAATGGAAGTTTCGTGTTTCAGATTTCAAATTAATTCAGGCTTGTAACGCAGAAAGCACAGTCGCTAGTTCACGGTTGAGGAGCACTGCAATATTCATTGCATTTGGATCTGGCAGAATTGGTGTATATCCCGTGCTGTGGGAAGGTGCACTTCCGCCAGAACCGCACACTCTTCCTCTCCAGGGGTTGCCGCCAATGAATTTTTTATGATCGGAGAGGACAACCTCTCCTCCTTCGGGGTTTTTGAGGTCAGCATCCGAATGTGGGTGCTGCTGACTTAGCACTCAGCGCAACGCATGTCTCTGGTGACTTGATCGCAATTAGAATTGTGATAGCAACGACTCGATAGTAGCTCATGTCACAGGTTTCCACTAAGTGCATATCTAAGACTAATCATCAGCAACTATGAGGTACTTCAATATAGATTCCAACAAAAACCATCCATTCTTTTTATAACTTCCAAAAGGTATTATAATTCTGCTATACTAACTCTTAACATATCTTCTTACATATTATAGTACAAAAAAAAAATTACAACAATATAAAGTGTAATGGAAGAGAACTTAGTTAGAAAGAGAATTAAAATAACTTCAAATAAAATCAATTTACGAACCGTGACAATTGAAAAATATTTAGTTATCCTGAAAAAGAAATTTAGTGATTAGCTCCCCATTGATGTTGGTTCGGACTAAATTCATTTCGTAAAACCTTCGATCGAAATCAACATTTCAGGTTGGCATTAAAGCAATCTATAACTCGTAATCTTTTTGCCTCCAAAACCAAGCTAAAACTTTTAAATGAATAATATGAATTAAGCTGCAATTGAGCATTTTCATAGAAATGTACAAGAATGCTTCTACATTCTAATTTCACATATCTTTTCTGTCTAGATATTTCAGTAGGCTAAATAATTTTTTAATCTTGGGCGATTATATGAACATTACTTATTGAATGTGATTTTTCTACTGTATGAACATCTACAATTCTTTTACAGTAATTGAGAAATCCATAGTGTCTGTTTATGAATTTCAACTATTGGTAAATTATCGAGAAAAATACGTAGATTTTAAGTCCTGGATCTCTAACCAAATAAACTAGCTTGTTACTTTCTGTATTTCTCAAAAACACAGAATTAAATTTCATGATCTTTAATTTTCATAGTTTTAGCTTGTATTAAAACAGTACGTTAAAAAAGAATGTACGATAAAATGATAATAATTAAGGAAGGCACAAAAGAAACTAAAAAGATTTCGCACCTGTAGCTATCACCAGCGAGAGCCTGGGACGGCTGTTTCTCCTCTTTAGGATTCGTCAGCCAGACAAATTCCACTGATGACGGGCTCAGAAGGTGGGAAGGTTAAGGATCCCACCCCCGCAGTCGAAAGCTCCCTTTTGAGCCTAGCGGTCCGGAGGCCAGGGATTTGACACTTTTTACATTGTTGTGCATTTTGTGGTTGTGTTTCTTTTGTGGGGTCCGCTTTCGGGATTGAGAGTGGGATCCTTAACCTTTCGGACATTCTAAGCCTGACATCAGTGGACTTTACCTGGCTGACGAGTCCTGAAGAGGACGAAACGGCCGCCCCACACTTTCTCCGGTGACAGCTGGGGGGTGCGAAATCTTTTTAATTTCTTGTCTATAAATAGTTTGTTCATTTTCATATAATTTTCATTGATTCTTTAAAAGAAAAATTTACTCAGCAAATTTTCGGATGCTCGGAATGTTTCCAAATCTGGTACGTCAACGATAATTCTCTTCTTTATATTAATATTTTTACAGTTATTGTTTTTTTTTCCTTTGTTTTATTCACAATTACGGTACCAATCGTATTTCTCTCGTTTCCTCCCACAAGAACGAAGGGGAATAAAACTGCTGGAAAAAAAAGCGAAATAGCAAAGCGGTGCCATTGGCAATTTTTCTCATTGTTATTATTATTCAGGGGTTGGCGGCGACTATTTCTAGGCCATAACTTCTCAAATTCTCAGTCAATTATGGAATGACTTTTTTCAACTGCTACTGAGAGCGCTAAATAGATCCCAGACTATTGCTGATGATTTTTAAAAGGATTTATTTTCCTTTTCTCTTTCTCCTTTTCCGTCCATTTTCGGCAGCCCTCACCCATGCAGTAGTTGGCTCGCCCGGCGCGGAATACGACCACAAAATTACATGGGATTACCACATATCCAAAAGGTGTACGAAAATGATTAAGACAAAAAGAGAAGAAAAAAACTCTTTGTAATTTTATGAACAGGGTTTTCGTAGCACAAATTTATAAAAATCCTTTGTACATTGCTCTACAATAAACAAGAGTTTACAAACTTTTCAGAAAAGGTGCCAAGATGAAGTTAATCCTTTGCAGTTTTTACGGTTATTGTTGCTAAAAAAAATATCAGCTTGCAGTAAAGGAAGTTTTAAGCCTCTTTTTTGTGAAGTTTTCGAAAAAGTTAATTTGTTTTCTGGATTGTAATGTTAGGATTGCAACAACGGTAACAAGGTAACAGATGGATGTAATTACATTATCTAAAGTTTACTGTTTTTAATTCGATTACTTGCTGTAGAGTTACTATTTGTGAATCTCTCTTACGTGATAACTTCCTTTAATAGCAGCGTATCTAATACTTTTTTTTCTATTTCAAATATTATAGTGATTTCAACGTTGTTTGATTTGACTTTCAGTAATTATAACAATTGAAAACAGCTGTTATTGCTGTTGCTTCAGTATCGTGAAAAGTCAAACTAATATATTAATAGTTACTTATAATTAGTTAAACTTCCTAATCGTGAGAATTTTATCATGATACGAGATAACTCCGGAGGGATTCTATCAAAGTTATTTAACTTTGATGATTTAGGATATGTCAGTATCTTCAAGTATATTGGAACTGATGTCATTCCAAGAATGTAAACAAAGTAAGAATTACGACGATACTGTACTGTATTTGTAATTCATCGTATCCATTCAGAAATTGACTTTTAAGTTTAACTTACATTTTCAAGGAGAAAGATGCCAACATATCCACTTAATGGGATTTTCACTAATGTAAATTAAAACACTTGTATCTGACTGAGCGAATGTTTCAACTCGAGCTCTGCATTTATCCAGTAGAAATTTTGACTAAAATAATATATATCCTTGATTAATTTCAAGTAAATACCTGAATACTTCTTGTCATTTATTAAGTAAAAAAACCGTTGCAAATAACATTTCTCTGTTTTTTTATTCTCTTTAAAAAAAAAAAAAAAAAAAGTCAATGCAAAGCATTGTTTTAGCATTTTTTAATGTTTTAGCATTTCAATAATTTTTATATTTTAAAATTCTGTATTTTTACCAAAAGAATACAAAGCTTGAAAAATCTGATAAAAATATGATTATCTTCTATAATCTATTTTTCTGTGCAAACGCTCGTGTGTGTCCTTCCTTAGATTATTATCTTGTGACTGCGTTGTCAAGGACTCCCTACCCTCTTTCAGAATTTCGATTGGAAAGCGAATCTCGAATACACCCACCCACACCCTGTAAAATGTAGCCCTCGAACGAAAATATAAATAAAAGAATAAAGGAAGGGGTTGGAGAGAGGTTTGTAAAAGCGTGTTCTGGGCTTCAATAGGAAGAAGGACACTGAATACGCCTACATTGAATGATGTTGGCATCAGCATTTCCTTGAGAGGGTGGAGTTTTGATTTTATATTATCTTCGCTCATCCTGTGTTATTGTCTAACCAAGTCTTACCAGCGATTCTGTCCCATCTTAATTGATTGGTTCAGTTTTGCCTTTGAAGTGGTTTCCCTATAATTTCCGTTATGGTTTTTTTTCCGTTCCTTTCTTTCCTTTCATTTGTATTCATTATTCCTCTCTGTTTTCCCTGTTCCGTTTCTCAGGAAATTAGCTTTCGATGAAGAGTAACTGTCAACCATTCTTTTTACCACTTTCATCTGCTGTATTCCGAATATTCTTGGCAAAAAAAAGGACTCAGTTCCGATCTGCTAAAAAAACTGAAAGTCGAAATATTTCCTGGGATAGATAAAAAATATTGGAAATTTTACGAAAGATAGGAAGGGAGGAGTGGAAATAGATTAGCACATTGGCAAAATGTCAACAGATGATTGTATTCTTAAAAGAGTACAAATAAAATTACATGCTCAATTAAGTCTCTTTAGTACAAAAAAATATGATCTCTGCATCCTCCTACGCTAAAGTAGAGCTGTAGGAAGCGAAATAAATACGTATTTTATGAAAGAAAATCATTATTAATACATATCTAAAAAAAAAGCTTACTTATCATTTTTGTAAACATATATAAGCTAATTTTTTTTTTAAAAAAATCCTATTTTTTTAATTAATTCATTGTTAAATTATTCCATCTCAGTTATACATACGTATACACATCACTGATCCGCAAAAAGGAATTCCTAAAGATAAAGTTTTGTAAATAAATCAATGTAAAGAGTTTCATTTAAAGTTTAGTATGAAATTACTAAAAACCTATCGTTTGTTAATAACTAGATTTTCAATCTGGATTTATTCGTGCTCTTTGACCAATTTGAACTTCCTCTACTTCTTCGACAACATGAACTTTGTTCGGTAAGTCAAATATTGGCGCAGTTTTGGCAGATCTTGGGATGAGCACTATCACATTTTCAAAATACCTTCTTATCTGAAACTGTACAAAGTTCTGTCTGCGCTTGAGCTAATATTCCCAATAGGATGCGTTTTCACAGTTAGTCTATTTTTGTTGACGAGCTCTGGTAGATGGCGCTTTTCTACTAACTAACATTTCGAGTCGAATGAAGCCAACTTGACCCCGCGTTGGACAGATTCCCCGAGGAGATGCAAATTACAGTCATGAATGAAATATCCAGCTTCTGCCTTGCGGAAATGGGACGAGGAAAGATACAACAGCCACGACTTAATTGTAGAACGCGCACGTGAAGTGGTATTGAGCGAAACCGGGTCCAGCAGGGAATTGGGGCTCGCCTACACGCGTTGCAAAGCCTTAGCGCTCTTTTTAAAGTGCCTGGAAGCAACTTTAAGTGCCCTTGTCAATCACACTCATTGTCAGTGGAGCAGAAACAGCTTCTAGACACATTGAAACGAAGGTTTTACATGCTTCAGATAGTCTCTAAGTTCAAGAGTCCTTTGAAGTAGAAAACAAATTGTTTCCCTTAAAGCACAGGCCTCTAGTCATTGGCCCAATAACAATATTAGCCTCTTCAATTGTTTTCCTTCATCTAAAAATCAAGTTTCCAACAATATTTCAAAGTGAACTCTGATAAGTTTCACTGCATTCAATATTGCAACGCAAACGCAAGCTAAAGTAAATAACAATGTAATAACAATAATAATAAAACAGTAACTTTTTTATGTATTTTATTTTATTACAACTCCATTAAGAATCCTTACTCAAGATAAATCTCAACGAAAGAATAACTGAATGTTCAGTTGTAAAAATAAGATGTAAAAGTTTACATCAAAATATGCAGTTAAAAAAAAATAATAAGCTATAAATCAAGTTTTTAGAACTCAGTTTTTTTTTATTCAGTTTTTACAGCTCAATCAGATGGATTTATTAAAGCAGTTCAGCCTTGATATTGGCTACAGATACTGTAAGTAATGAAAATTTTGTTCAGCGTACAGTATATGAATAAGTTGCATCAGTCACTGATGTAACTTATTCATATACTGTAATAACGACATATACATAACTTAATGGTAATGCCATTAAAAGTGATTTTAAAATAAATTTCCTTTATTTGTATTTAACAACTGAGTTTGCCTTTTTTCTTTTTCCTCAAACCGCCACTCTCATCTTGGAGTTGTTTTCTGGAACTTTCCAGCATAACAACGGTTGCTTCCCTGCAATATATCAATACGGAACAAAGAGACGGTAACACCTTTAAAGAGGATTTATTTATTTATTTATTTTTAAAAATATTATGGTTGAAGATGAACTAATCTAGTTGTTTCTCGAGGAGTTATTAATCTAATAATGGGTGATTAACTAAAAATGGAAAGAATATGTAATTTGAAGTATTGTTCTTTAACTTACTGTTATTTAAGGCTTGGAAAAGAGAAGTCGTTTTCTTCTCGAAAATTTGCTTTTTTTGATATTAAATATAGTTTACATTTTACTTTTGGTGTGATGTTAGAAATAATCTAGTTGATACCACAATTCGGTGCATTTAATTTAAGTTTAATGACATTCCCTCAATTCGTTCGATTATTTCTAAGAAGAAAAACATTATGAGGCAAAAGATTACCCTGTTTGCATAAGGCTGTTAGTTACTGTTATTTTTCTGTGAATTTATTTTTCTTGAAATTTAGTCTGCACATTTATGGACGAGCGACCATCTTTGTGTTCGCAATAAAGATTCCTCTACAAATTCATGATGAGGAGACGTAATTCTACCGAAATGACTTATAATAACCTAAAGTTGACTTTTAATAGTAACAGTGTGATTGGTTAACCAAGAAACAGTAATTAAGGGAAAAAAGTTCAGGTATTGAAGGCTCTCAATACCTAAAAGGAAAGTAGATTTCGAGTTCTTTTCATAATTTCTGGTTAAATATTTAATAGACATTCGTCTATGTAAATTATAGGTCAAATAATTGATGAAAAGCATTAAAAACAATTACATACAAGCAATGTGGCTAAAATATTTAATCAAAAAAATCTACTTTTCATTCAGTTATTTTATAGGTTTGAGTTTGGCTGGATACCACAGCTATCTTCATCAGTTACTATTCTGTTCTTACATTTCCTAACTTGTTTGTATATTTTACAGCAGAAGAAACTTCTTGGAAATTTATGTGTTTTTGTCGTATTTTGAACTTTATTGGACCAGATTTTTTTTTTTCTTTCGTTTTCTGTTCCATCCTGGTCGTGAGGCTTCTTTTTCGGACGTGAACACACTGCTGTAATTACGAATAGCAGCAGAAGGAAGGGTTTATGAGGAAGGAGAGTGGGGTGGGGGTGTAGAATGGTGAGGTATTGAAACGAAACACGTCGTGTTCGGTTGCTCATTAGCGCCCTCTGTATATCGACTACCAAAGAGGAAAACCCGTAAAATGGAATCGCAAATTTAATTTCCCCGCCTGAAGGAGGAGGAGGTACCGCGGAAGGAAGGAAAACTTGCCGAAATTGGATTTTGTTTTGGCCCGTGTTTCGTGGACCCTTAAGCCCCCTTGTTTCCATCGCCCCACCCCCCTCTGCCGCCTTCGTGCCAATCCCCTTCTTTAACCAGCAGCGCGAAGCAGTCATCCTCCCTCTTTTATGGATTTGGTTGGTTGTAGATTGAAGTAGTATTTTGTTTTTTTCACTCTCCTGATTTCTTTATTTAGTCGGCTGGCAACACGTGTTGTACGGAAAACGGCAGCTTTTCTCACGGCAGCTGCAATCAGCTCGGCCGGCGCTGCGCTGATTCGCTTGCGGGATGCAAGGTGCAAATCGGATTGCACTGTTCCAACCGAGACGGTGAAATATTAAGCAGCAAATCTGTACGAGGTTGTACAGAGGGAAAGACAATACAATTTGCCGTCGCTGTCACTAATGAAGGAGATTCATTTAGAGTCACGCGCCTGACATAAAATCACTGCTTTGATACTCAATTTCCTGTTTAGTTTTGTATAAAAACTGTTTCAAATCTTACAGCAAAATAAGAAGAGTTCTTACAATAATGTGTTACCGTCTCCTCGTTAAACGTTCCAAAAAAAATTGGGTTTATTAAAAACATTTTTCCTACAATTAAGAAGAGTAGAATAAAACAGAGCATACAAATGTTGTATTTTATATTTGTATGGGTGTTATTATTATTTAAGTGCTATTCTCAAAAACTACATCAGGAAAAGAACATGACTTGGAAAATTATAAAATGTCACTTCTGACACAAAAATAAATTGTTATAAAAATAAATCTTTTGAAAAATCTACTATAAGAAGATAAATAATTTTTTAAGATATTTTAAATTACAGCACGAAATGTCTTGCATATGGAAGAGTTATTTTAAATTTGCTGTTTCTGAAATTTGGGCGAAGATAAAACAAATGGAAACCCTGTTGTTCTGATGTTTGTCATAAATCGATTTCTTATGTTATATAAGAAGCATTAAAATGAACCAGATGATGATATTTAGAAAGACGAGAATTTGTCTTTCGACGAAGTGTAATTTGCAGAGTTTTAATATTTTTCGGTTCAAAATGAATGTAGATATTACGTGGATTATATTGAAGATGGATTTAAGTTATATCTTCCTATGTATCAAATGTCTCGAAATCGTATTTCTTATTTTGCTAGAACCTGTCCAAGATATTTAATCTACGAAAAATACCAATTCGTTCTGTATGATCAATTGATTGGCCTTCAGTGCCACCGGATTAGATGTCGTTTAAAACTTAAAGAAGTTTCCTTAAAAAAAAAAATGTTTTGATTGTCTTGTTTTTAGCCTGTTAGAAATGTGGCTTCCTCCTTACAGTTCTGTTCTCGCCGTTTTATCTTTATTTGTGCCGCGGTTTCACTTGTCTGTTTCGATACTTGCAGTTATTAATTTCGAAGAGTAGTCTTAAGCGAGCGCCAGCAAACCACGACCAGATTAATGGGAGGCGCTGTTGATAGTCGACGAACAAAAACCTTCCACCCTTGCCACCATTAATTCCGATGCCGTCTCCTATTTTTAACGTAGGTGGGAAGGGTCAGGTGAGTGGTCCTACACCTTCACGGCTCTGCATCACGTTCTGTTCAGCACTCCGCTTTACCTGTCCAGCTGCGGAAACACCCGTTACAGTGATTTAGGGTCCGCCTTAGCACTCCTCTCCAGAGCACTTTATTAATGGTTATGCATCATAGGTCCAGGTGCGGGCTGTGCTCTTCAGTCGTGGAGAAAATTGCTGCCCCTATCGCCCTAAGAATTGTGACAGCGCTGCCACAATTGGGGTGTAATTTTACGATGGGATTGTAAATGTGTTGTTGACATTAGAAGAATGTTGTTGCGGAGTTTGTCTTCTAAGTTTAACTTAGAAAAAAATACAAATGGGAGAAAAACCTGTCATATTGTTTTAGTTTTAAATCAGCCTTTTGTAGTATTTTGAGGGAAAACATTATAACAGTATTTTTAAGATCACCATTTCATATTCTTTTAAACTTTCAACAGAAATCATAAATCAAGCATTTCCTTCAATTATTCTGATATGGTTTCAGCTAAGGCACTACTTTAAATTCATATTAACTTTTTATTGTTTATGACGTAATTAAGCAAAGGGTTCCTGTTCTCTTTAGATTGAACTTGATCTATATTCCGTAATCTAGTTCATTTGCTGAATTTCTCCTTTCAGAACATCGCTGTATTTTGTCTGTTTTCTGATGTCTTTATGTGAATCGCAGATTTGATTTATAAAATGTAATTGTAGTGCTACAAGCGATCCTGTGAACATTTATTTTCTAACTTTTTGAATCTTTTAAATTTTGGAAACTAGTAATAGTTTCCATAGCACAAGAGCGGCTAAGGTTATGCTGCGCCAGCATAGTTGAAGAAATGGGAAAGATAGTTGAAGAAAAGAGGTTTCAGGTTTACCTTCACAGGGAGGGAAACATGAAGCATCTGCACGAGATCTATACTCAGTGACTAGATCTCTCGATCAGGCCAAACGTAAAGATCATCTACTAATTTTCTGAAGTTTACCTTTGGTCTGATCGAGAAGTCTATTTATTTGAGCCGCAACTCTTAAGCTACTAACTTAAGAGATGTTCAAATAAATATATTGACAAAAAGAATTAACTTTACCATCAGTGCTGTTTTGTTTTTTCTGATTTGAACAAAACCTATTTCATATTTCCACTCCAATACAAAGAGGGGGAGGTACCAGCATCTTTCCCCAGGAGATGCCTTGACTTCACTGAAACGAAATCAGTTTTCGAAGAAATTCCAATCGATTCTCTAATGAGTTGTCACTTCATGAAAAAACGATGATGCGACTGAGTCATCCACGAAGCATCTGCTTTCCCCGTGTGAATGTTTATCTTTGCACTTGAAGTTTTCTGTCTGATTCCGGAACATGACATTCCACTCAGGATGGATTTTGTTTGATAATTCATTAACGATTATTATTGGCCGGAAGTCTTTTCGGCAACGCCTGTCATGTGATGCTTCCTTTGAAAATAACTGATAGGAAATAATGATGTTACTTGGTAATATTCATTCAAATAATAATGATGACGAAATAATTCTAGAAATACATCGACATTTTTTTTTTTTTTTTTTTTTTTCATTAATTCTTTAAGTGGAAATTGATTGATCAGAAAGATTAGATGAGACTATAATCCCAAAAATATAAATTCGACAGACCTGAAAAGAAAGGCTAATGGAAAGGAGTACTTCTGTAGTACAATTAAATTTAGATTAGATTAGGATGGGGTGAATGTGGGCGGCAGGAAGCCAAGCACCGCGACCAGTGGAACTATTGTGCTAAACCCACGGAAATGAGGACAGATAAAGAGAAAGACTGAGAAAATATGGTGGGAGGCTTGCAGTGGAAACGGGAGAACACCGAGAAAACCTGCCAAGCGCAGATCGTCCACCATCACGAAACCCATATGAGAATTGAACCCGAGATTCAGAGATGAGAGGCCAGTGACTAAGCAACAACGCCGACCACACGGCCATCTTTTAGATCTTTTTTTCAACAAAATTTATATTTTCTTGATATACGATTAAGTTTAGACTGAATCTAGGATGTTTCAATTAAAAGTGATCATTTATTTTACTGGTCAAGTATATTCCAGTTTCTTATTATTTCGGACAGACATAACACAGGAATCTACGTAATTATTATTGCTTGATTTCCATTACAAATGCAAACTGCAACCGTTTTAGTATCTGGTGCTGTATTCCGATATTCCATTTGAAGTTTTGTGCATTACATTCACTATTCCAGTTTTAGTTTTGTATTTCCAGATAATCGGTTGCTTCAACTGAGGACCAGACTTACTGAGCTGCGTCCCTCTGGGAAGAAGTAGTTCGTCATCGATCGATTATTTCGTTCAGGATCGAGCATAAACAAGTGCAAATGAAGAGAAGGCGAAGGAGATGGGGAAGGGAAGGTTCGTGTTTTGTCCTTGATTAATGGACAAAGCGGCAGTACAGCCTTCAGCCGTAAAAACACTTAAACGCCATCGGGAATGCTAATGGAGGGAGAATTCGCTGCACTGGTGCATAATTTATAGGCCGACTTGTTAGTTCACTGAAATGTAAGGAGGTGCCAACACGGGCCAAGGCATCAGGGAATGCGACAGCTTTGGCGAAAAGTTGGACTACGGCCTTTTTTTGGGGGTGGACTGCTCGCGGGTTTCCCCCGCTAAGACAAATAGCAGGTGCTTTTTTTTCTTCCCCCCAGAGGACGTTTTCGCCTCTTCCCTTAGGATCTCGAGGCAATTTGTCTTTATCAGAATTCACGGAAAGACAGGATCTGTGCCTTACAGACAGGATGTAGTCCCCAAGGCCCACGTGGAAGTGAATTGATGACTGCAACTTTTTAAAAGACTTGTTTGGTAAAATTAGTATTTCGCAATATAAAATATATGTTGTATGCAAATTTTATGTACATGAATGTGTATTAAAAGTATGTAGAAGCAGTGCCTATAACTAGTCTAAACAAGCAGTGCTTGTAAAGATGTACCGAAAAACTTATGTATAAAATTTTAGTTGTAAGTAGTGCCTGAAAAATGGTCTATTGAAACAAAGTTTATAGATCCTGAAGCAGTATCTGTAAAAAAAAAATCCATAAAAGCAATATTTATTAAAAACAATTTCTAGAAGTTTTAGTCTTGCCGATCTTCATTTTTGCATCAAATCTGTTGAAACGTTTCGTTAAATTTCATTATTAGAAAATCGGGAAATTTAGAAGGTTTTTATTTTAATCATTTAAAAACTATTTAAAATTCTTGTTGAGGTCACGGAAGGGGAAACCTCATAAAACTGAAACGTGAGAGATTTACATTGTGGAAGATCGAGCTGAAGTTAAGAACGTGAATTTCTTTTAAATTTTAACTTTTTTTAAGTATTTACAGAGCTTAATCAGTCATTATTCTTAAATTTAGCGTCTAACGGTATTAGTTGAAGAAACAAAATTGGAGTTGCCTTTGTAGGTCAGTTTGAGAAGCGAATATAAAATAGTCAGTCGAAAGAGGAGAATATGGGCATTAAATAAATAATAATAATGTTAATTATATGCCTTGCTTTCCTGTCTTGTATTCTTCTTTTCTCAATTTATCTTTGAACTGCTAACTTTTTTTTTTCTTTCCAATTTCAATAACTTCCAAACGGCTCCTTCTTTTTCTATGCACTCAATTTCTTTTTTATCATTTTTTTTAAAAAATCAGCATTTTCAAGATACTGCGAGATATTCGAAAGTTGTTACCCCAACTATATCTTATCTAATTAATATTCAGTTTCCTCCTACTTTAGTTACTAAATGTTCCACAGGCTGTTGCACAATCCTAATAAAAAGTAAAAAAATAAAGCTGCCTCTCCTTTTCTTTGTTTAATCCTGACTTGCCGAGGTACTAAAATCCCACGGACTCCTCGACTCCTTGGTACATTTCTTTAGTTTTTAAGACCGTCGCAAGCCCCGTCTTAAGTACTTTATTTGTTTGCTACAGCCGGGCCCAGGGCTATTACGTAGGAGTTAAGTTTACCGGCGCACGAGTTTCGCATTGCAGAAAATGAGAGTTATTGGTCGTACGTTTACCTTTCAACAACAGCTGATGCTTGTTTTTGGTTCGTAAATTCGCGGATGGAGAAATGAGAGAGAGAGAGAGTTCTGGAAGAATTGAGATCTGCTACATTCAGTTCTTCTCGTCGAAACACTCATTTTCGATGGATGAACAGATTAATAACCGAAAAAGTGCGCGAAAAGAACCATAAAGTAGTTGTTCTCTTTCATATTTTTTTCCCTTTATTTCTTTCGTTTACCAAGTGTCTTAAATGACAGAGACCCTCCCTTCGCAATCTTCAAAAAGCTTTTGGATTGTGATGATGGAATCATTTTGCTTCGATAAGAACCGTGTTAAGAGCTGCTGTGTAGGATTAAAAGTAGGAAATGATTAGCAAATAAGGGTATTTTTTTTAGTCGTTTCTTACGAATTCTTAAAATAATGGATGATGATATTTTATTTTCAAGTGTTGTCTTTTCTCCATGTAGGAGACGAATAGTAAATCGGTTCAAGTTACATCTTCTAAGAAAAATATTTTTGTAGCATGTATAAATGTTCTGTAAATTATTTTATGAAACGAAAACTAAGTAATAATTAATTATAGAGTACTCTCCGTAGTATCTTTTGTACTAATATGGTATATTTTACTGATGTGTTGTTCGAATCCCTGCTTATGGGTTGGATTTTTCTTTCTTCTTCATTGTTTCTTTTTCTTAAAAAAGGAAGCAAAATCTGACTGTCACCTAACGGTGCGTCCTGGATTGTTGTCCAAACGACAGCAGCGCATTACCCCCATCATAAAATGCAAGTCTCTATGCCTAATGATTCAAAAATGGATCGGAGATAAGTAAAAAAAAAAACTATTCCGTGAACATCTTAACACCATCCCGCATTCAGATTTTATTCAAACTTTTGTATTTAATATACAAAAAATTTTAAAGGAAGATTTTTATTTTTCTAATTTAATATATTAAGTCTGTGACTTTTTTTGGGAACAACAGCAAAAGCACATTTGTTAATATTGCCGTTTAGATTTTACAAAACTTTAACATTATTTAAATAAATGTCATTTTCAATAATTTCAAATAATTACTATTTATATTAATGTATAAATAGTTAATGAATAATAATTCCCTAATCAATAATAACGTTAATGTTATATTAACTACCTTAGATTACAGAATGCATCCTTTCTATATACACATTAGTTGCAAAAATGTAGATAAAATGCTAGATAAATTTGGATGCTAACAGCAATTGAAGGAAAGATGTTGTAGCATTTACTTCATCTAATCCCACCAATTAAGATAATCCATTTAATTTTCTTTTGATAATCGTTTTCTGTCTTAGCAACTTGATGAAACAGATAAACATGCTTTCTTTTTTTTTAATCTGAAAATGTTAATGATTTTTTTTTTATTCGTAATGTGTTTTACAAAGAAGAGTTTTAATAAAAGAATAGAAAGTATAAGAACATGTATATAATAATACGTTTATATATTTCTTGTGATATGCTTCGAAAGGATTTGCCCGATCAGATTCCTTGGTATTAATCGCTAATCCAAGTTAGTTTTGCAAGTTTTTATGCTAAGTCTAATGCATTTTAAACTTAGCAAACACTTTATTAATTAATTGTTTACAGTATATCTAGTTAGAAAGCTTAAATTACAAACCTTCAAGGAGGATTCTTTTTGATTTCGATCTCTTCTGGAATACAACGGGTCTTTAAAACCTCTAAAATATTGATAATTGGCTTCTATTAAAGCGGAATAAATTCCGATATCTCACAAACTACTTAGAAAACCGGAACTTTCGAAGATCGATTCAAACCGGAACTGTTTTTCAATATCCTTGTTCATTTCAGTGCAAATTTGGCCTCAAGTTGATAACCGTAGATCAAATAAAGCCAATTTTCTTTTCTTTTTACACAAGTTATTAGGTAAGAAAATTTCAAATCATCACACTTTTTTTTTACTGATATGGATAAAAATCTTAAATTTTAAATAAAGCGTTTTAATAAAAGGTTAAGTGTTAATTGTAGTTCTTTTTTTTTATTATTCGTCCCCGATTATTAAAATTCATTTTATTAACTTGACAAACACACAATATTTCAAGATAGATTCAAGTTTAAGTAGTGTGGTGAACTATTAAAATCTGGAATCTCTCTTCCAAGATCTTTTACTATTAAATAAATTTAATTCAAATATCCTGATCTGATATTTTTTTATTATTGACTTTGTTGAATTTTTAAATATTAAAAACTGTTAATTACTGAAAATGCAGTCTGAATTTTTTTTTTCTAGTCACGGAGGATTTTGGTTAGTTTTTGTTAAGTTCAACAGAATCTTACATAATAAGACATCATTTAGAAATTTTAAATTTTCATTCTTCTTCTTCTTCTTTATGTTATTATTACTATCATTATTATTACAATTATTATTATTATTATTACTATTATTTAGAACTTTTCTCAGTTTGTTTGTATTTTTATTTACATAAATTGCGGGAAAATTTCGAACATTTATACTTTCACTATTTTAGTAAAAATTTCTCACAATGTGACAACAATCTACTAAAGCTGTCCTTTGAATTAATGGTAATTGATGGCGGATTCCAAGCTCTTGAACCAGATTTTTAGGCCTTATTGTGGTTTTTGATAAACTTCACGTAATTTTTAATTCTTGTGCTATTCTTGTTTATTAATTTTTATCAGGCCCTATAAAGATTATTATTAAGAGGCACAGTAATATCGATGAGCCCAGCATTAGTACGCGTATTACTATTGTTATTATAAATGAATGAAGAAAATATTTTTTAATGTGTTTTCAAAATGTCGTATTATATAATACTAATAGATGTATTAAAATGGTTCAATCAAGTTAATTTACATTGTTTCCTAGAATAACTTACTGTACTAAGTTAGTTTCAAGTATTTGTATATTTAATTTGTAAATACAGAGCTTATCTATATGTTAATTAAAAAAATGTTGTTATTATCTAAATATTCCTATACTTGGGTTTCAACAGCTAAGACAACAGAGTCGGTTAAGGAACAAAGCACATGTTTCCAAGTGTAAAAAAGTGTGTATGTGTGTGTGTGTGGAGGGGATGTTATAGATGTGTGTCCATGAATTTCCTAACAATGCGTGTTGTGTTGAATACCACAGCTTTCTGGAGTTGTGCATAAGTGTTTTTGTGAAGTCCTAGTGTACTGAGGCTGTGGTGCAATGTGTGAGGTACCAGTGGCGGACAGGACGATGGGTACGACACGTACTCAGTCCGCACCCCCTACATAAGTCTTATGTAGGGGGTGCTGACTCAGTCCTGCCTCCACTGCTTCTGGAGCTCGGTGTATTTACTGATCTTATCTGCGTGAGTTTTCTGTATGTTCTTGCTGATGGGCACTACAATATCAATGAGATAGGTCTGTTGCATGACCTTATCAACAAGTGTGATGTCAGATAATTGGTTTTGTCTGTGCGAATGCGGCGGTCCCAGTACAGCTTATATGAGGATGACTCTAATACGCTTTGTGGTTTGTACTTGTAGTACTGAACTGCATTCTTAATAAGTAAATGTTTGTGTTCTAGCTGTTGATGAACGATCGACGCTACTTGATTGTGTCGGTGGAGGTAGTCTGTTTGGGAGAGAAGGGGACAACCTGATATTATATGTCTCATGCGTAGTGTGGCATTTCCTGCATGTGTCGTCATGCATGTTTGTATCATGAAGAATGTATTATTATTATGTTTGTATGTTTCAAACCTTGGGTTTCCCCAGCAAAAACAATATGGCGGGTCAAGGACCAAAGCACATACTGCCAAGTGTAAAGATGTGTGCAAGAATGATTAGGGATGTGTGCTTGTGTCCATAAATTTCCTAACTATGCGTGTAGTGTTGAGTATTATTATTATTATTATTATTATTATTTATACACATGGTTTTTATATGAGCATATCTTGAAATATTGCCTGGTTTTGAAATTAATGAAAATGAATTGCTATAATCAAAAAACAAATAAGCCTAAACAAATGAAAAGGAATTACAATTGCTACGAATAGAACGCTTTCATACTTGAATTTCAAATCTGTATCTGTATTAGTAAAACAGATTTGAGGATTTGAAATTACTAGTAATTTCAAATCGACACTGCAATATTGACACTGCAATATTATTGCAACTTCAGTAAGCATTAATTACCGAGAGAAGTTAAAATTGAGAGTTTATTTTTTTTAGATTTACTACCGGTAGTTTTGTTTTCGTATTTTTTTATTTTTTATTTACTATTTTTTTTTTTTTTTTTTGAGCAAGATTAAACGAGTATCCGAAAATTTGCACTCAACTTATTATTTATCATCTTTACAAATGTGTATAATAAAAATTCTAGTTTATTTCCGGCAATCGTAGAATAGGAAGTTTGAATTATTTAGGAAGCGGAAGAATACGTGGCGTCATTAAAACTGGACTATTATTGTAATTTGAGACAAGATATAGTTTTTATTTTCCAATCATATTTCCGCAGTCCGTTATAGAAAAATGTATTTGGCTGAAATGGTATGAAATATTGACATGTAATCATTATATCCGTTCCTGGATTCGTATCTCATTTCCTTTTGTCTGTCAAATTAGTTAATTTATTTAATGCATTTGTCAGCCAATCAATTAAATGTTGTAGGTAAATTCGAGCCTTCGTTATTTTTATTAAAGGGAAATTGTTGTTAATAAAATTACCCATATTGACCCTCTCATTGATTTTTCAAGGTTTTTTTTTTATTACTGTTGCTTAAAAAAAGTGAAGTAGTTATTGTTTGTTTCCGCTATCATATCTATTCTCTACGTGTTTTGGATCGACCCTTCGAGAATTGTAACCATGGCTTCAAACCGAGACAAGACAAAAAATAAAAAAGTTCGCCGTAAAATGTTTGTGTTTTGTTTGCTAAACTTATCTATTTATCAAAGGTTTCAAAGTGCGTTATTCAACTGAGATCAACACGCAGTCGACCGACTTAGAGCTGCTCGCATGATTCATGTTCAGTGTCGAAGACTATAATTTCTGCTGGTTTGACAGGCGGCGTTTACATCGATATTGTGCGGGGCTGTGTGGGTTTGCAAGAGGGCTATCGGCTGATCATTGGATACTCACTTCGAGTGAACGCTTCGTTGCGCAAGGTTTAAGTGATTGGGGGCGTAGCTTGGTTCCCTTGCAATAGGATTAAGAAAGCTTATGCACGATTGGACCTTCAGAAGGTATTAACAATTTCTTACTTTATTTTATAAGATTCTCCCCATTTTTTCTTTCTTGTTTCTTTTAAATGACCTTTTGTAGAAGAGACGTCCATGTTAATTTATTCCTAAGAAGCATCGCAAACAAAATAGAATAAGTTTCTTGAAATTTGATTTGGGGGAATTTTTTTTTTTTTACTTTAAGTCGAAACCAAGCATTTTTTTTTTTTTTTTGAACATCAGCTAATTTAATAGTAACGTAACTTAGCTGTATCTCACTAAATATCCTCCCTGTACTACAACGTCTTCATCAAATTTTGACATCCTTACAGTCAAACATAAGTGATGGCAAATGCTTATTTTCTGTAAGTTATAATAAGTCGCTTTTGTAAAAACAAAAACAAAAATCAATTTCAGTTTTCTTACATGGGCAAGTGAAAATATGTATTAAATATCCTTTTGTATTAATATCATTTGTTTCTGTAATTTCTGTCAGTTTTTATTTTAAAGGCATTTAGTTTCATTTTATTAATTTTGAAAAGTAAATTTCAGGAAGCAATTCAAGTAAGTAAATGCTTTACAAAATAAAACTTGATATAAAGGTAAATTATGCTAAATAAAGGGTGCTTTAGACCATTGTTTGGTAAACATTCATGTATGTTTTCTTTCTATTCAGTCATAGTAACAATGAATTTTTCATTATTACGATTTATTGATGGGACGACCTCATGGAAAGAAAGTATACGTTAGTGTCATTGTTAGACATCTAACAGAAATTTGAGACTGACTCGAAAAGCAAAACTGATTTAAAAAATGATTGAAATTGAAATTATTGTTTTAAAGTTTATTGTAAAAACAACCGCCGCTGTTGTTGATGTTGTAAGTAGTTATCACGAAGAGAAATAAAAGAATGGAAGGAATTGGACCGAAATTGAAAACCCAAAATGGTTTTTGTTTGCTTTTTTCCTTTCTTTAAAGTAACGAAATATATTTCAACACTGAAGTTGATAATCTTTTTTTAGGTCAATTTTTTTTTACGAATAGTTATCTCTGATGCTATTTGTTGACTTGACAGTGTTGACGACGACATTCACGATAAAAGAAATTTTATCTTTTTCAGAATCAAGAACCCCACCAATATAATTGAGAACTACGGGAAAGAATATTGTAACTTTATTTCTGATCGTTTAAGGTCATTATTAAAACAGTTTTGAAAACATATAATAAATTGGATGAAAACTTTTTTTTTCTTCTGTGTCTCACCTCCATTTATCTGCTTGTCCCACATCCGTCTGGAACAAGCAGATTTCTATTAATTGCATTCTAATGACATTTTGCTTATAAAATATTTCGAAATTTTATCGTAAAAATGAGGAATCAATCTTGAAACCGATAGTTAAAATAAAAAAAAAAAACTTATTAGTCCCAGATATGACAGCGCATCAATATACAATTGGATTTTATTAAGAATTATTCTAAAAATATTGATGTGTGTTAATGTTTTTGATTAAATTAATTTAGATGAATGTTGATTCTATTGCGAACGATCCTCAATTGAATTTCAAGTGACGTACAAACAGTATTTTTACAAATTTCTGTAAATTTAATTAAAATAGTAATGCTTCACGTAGAGTGGCAATGACATTAACTATAAACTTCTTTCTATCTTTTTAAAGATTAACTATGTTTATCTATAAGTTAATAATATTAAAAATTATTATTTTGTTTTAATCGTTAGAGTGGGTTAATCATCCACTCCTTGAACGATCTCTTTTTGTGTAGATAATTTTGTATATTTGGACACATATTGTAACTTACGTCAATATATCTTATCTCAAAACTGATTTTTAAAAACTGAATGGAACAAAAAAAAAAAAAAATACATAGACTATCTTTTTATGTTCTTCAACTTTTAGCGCGAACCCTTTTTTTTATTTAATATTTAATGGAGTTGAGTTATTTTGAGTTAGAGACTAGTTTCTCATTTAACTGATGCAAAACCCATTTGAGTTATCTACAAACTGCTTGATGTAGTTGAAAAGTCATCTAGATTAGGAGAGAGTTGTCCATCCAGATTTTTACCGAAAGCGTTGTGTGCTTGGACTTCTTTCAAATTTTGGTCATATGTCTAGCTTTAAAAAATAACATAAATAATCCGTAATTATGAGAGAAAAGAATTCTCTATTTACTTTTGTTAATTTGTTGATCAAAACTTCATAAATATACTTAATAAGATTAATGTGATAAAGATAAAGAATGTTTTTTTATAGATTATTTTAAACAATCAGATTAGCAACAGGTGACGACTTGGGACTTTGTGTGACTAAAGCTTAGGAAGATCTGACAATATATTATAGTATTACGTTTACAAGAAGTTATACTACACATTTTTCAATTAATATCCTAAAATTTACTTAATACATTTTATCAGTTGAGATTACGTTTCGTCCGAATTTTTTTCTCATTAGATAACATCGAAATTTAAAAGATATTTTTTTTTTTTTTAATCATTGAAAAGCTATTTAAAATTCTTACCAAGGAATCGGTGAATATAAAATCTTATAAAACGAAAAAATTTAAAAAATTTCTCATAAAAAATCTTCATATTGGAAAGTTGAGTTGAAGTTATTTTGAATATAAAATTCCTTTACATTAAAATAGGATGTTTATACCTACTATTAATTAAAGAAGATTGGAATATTGCAACAACTTATACTATTATTTGTAGAATCCCGTAAACGAAAGTGTAAAGGAGGAGGAGGTTCGTTGCATTCATTCTGTCCGTCCGTCCGTTTGTCACCAAATCTCAGCCCTAGTTACAAATCGGACAGACATGGTTCATACATTGTTGGAACCCTTAGGATATTTAGAATTGCAGAGAAATACTAGATCCGGTGTTTTTCACTCTTTTTGCCTCGTAGAAAATAGCCAAAAATGAAAAAGGCTTCGTGTACAATATGAAATCAGCTTTTTTTTAAAAAATAATATTCTAAAATTTAACTAAGGTACTTATCTTTGACAGAAATTCTAAAGGCTTAAAGTGTAGATGTAAACACTTGCTAGCTAAGAATGCAACTTTAAATTACTTCTTTTAAAAACTTTGGTTAAAACTGCAGAACACGGTAACAACCCAGGTTGAATTATCTCCAAGATGGCGGTTAAGGAACCGTCAGCGTTGAATTTTCGGGATATAGTACTAACAAAAAATTTTCAATACTCAATTTACCTAACCTACAGCTAATCGGCGCACACACTTCGCTCGGGCGCTGTTGAGCTCATAGTACGTTAAATATTTTTTCTCATTGCGGTAAAGCGGTAACAATGCAGTCAGCGGTGTATCCTTGTGTGGGTTATCGTATTGTACAGTTTAGCCAAACTTGATTATTTTGATTAGTTTTTAAAAACATTTCGTAAGGAAGCCGTCTCAAATGTAACAAACCCTTCCTTCTTTCAGTTCATTGGATTGACGCTTTTCTCTATATACAAACATATTTTACATTTTTTCCGCTCTTTTCTCTGCCGTATTTGCTTAACTTGTTGTCTGTTTGGAGACGTTTTTCCAAAGGCTGAATCCATTCCATCCAATGAATCTTTGATTAGATCATTGATCATGACTCGGGTCTGGAGTTACAAGTAAGCTGTTCTCTCTCTCTCTATCTATACAATAGAGGCAGTCTGTAATCTGAAGATTTATGGGACTCATCATCATTTATTATTTAAATAGATTACACATAGCAGTCACGAGCCCAGATGGAACTCTGCATTTTGCTCACGCACTGATTTTGCTTTATTTTTTTTGTTTTACTTCTCCACCCACTCGTTCTGGGTTTTTTTTTCCCCCTTCACCCTCAACACACTCCCCTGCTTCGTTCTTAAATAGATTTATCTTGTAATAATGAAAGTGTGCAATA
The DNA here is from genome assembly GCA_023159025.1 of Thereuonema tuberculata. Taxonomy (NCBI): domain Eukaryota; kingdom Metazoa; phylum Arthropoda; class Chilopoda; order Scutigeromorpha; family Scutigeridae; genus Thereuonema; species Thereuonema tuberculata. The sequence goes on from JAFIDM010002131.1 coordinate 11,496,868, forward strand.
AAAGCCAAAGGACATTTTCCTAAAGATTAAGTCATCAATGTGCTCTTTCAGTGCTTAGACCTTTTATCTCTGTCTTCGTGTTCCTAATTTTATCGTTGTTTTAAACAGATCTTAATATTCGCAGATCTTTTTTGTGACACATTTATTTACTTTAATTATTTAAGCAGTAAAATTTGATGTTGTACATAAAATGAAATAATAGGCATCATCAAGTTTTGTTGCAATTACACAGCATTCGGGAAGCATCTTTTTTGACCTTTAAAACACATCTCTTGTCAACCAGCGTTTTTGCTACATTACAGACATTACTTCTTACCACTTCTTCGAATTCTTCTAACTATAAAAATAATAAGAAGAAAATAACTAAATGAGAAGGTTAACTGATGAATTTGATGGGATTATAAAATTAAATAAGTAAATAAATAAATTAAATTTTTTTTTTAAAAAAACCCCAATTAAATACTTTGAAATTATATTTCATATTTTTTAAATTGGTAATTTTTTTGTTTGGTTTTTTTTTACTTGTATTTCTCTATTGCTCAAAGAACTTCTTAAATATTGGAGAGATTAAAAAGTGGTCATTAGATGATAACCTTAATCCTGTGATCCATTGCATCTTTCCTTTTCAATTCCGCTGAATGTTGTTATATGAGAGAATCGTTTTTTGATGAGGATCACAGTTTCTTTCTCTATTTCATACTGAAGGTGATCCATTACTGTTTGTAATTAATCCATCGTTTAATACGTCCTCACATAATTACTAATATCTCCATAACGAGAAGATGACCTTTGACTATACATAAGTTCCCAAACGCTTTGATCTCATTGGAGAAGAAATATAAAACTTTATTAGTGGATTGTTAATGTAAGATGTAGATCTTCAGATACAGCGAAGAAAAACAAAAAAGATGAAGAACGGAGAACGGAGATATAAACATCTTTTTACTACGTAAAGATAATGGAAGAAAAACTGAGTTGGTTTTATGATTAAAAAGTGACTGGAAGAACAATATAATGGCAGTTGCTTGTTTTTCAAGACTTAGTTCAAACAACCAACAGTGATATCAACTTAAGATAATCCAAGTTTACGTTGCACATGTGGTCGTTCAGATGATGCAACATTGAATTTTTATGAGGAAATAAAATAACTACAGAAACGGTAAAGGGCCACTTTTAGAATGATTATGAAGGCTTTGATGGTCAACAGCAGAAAGACAAGATTCCGTAGACATGTGTGGATATAAAGAGAATACACTGTTCTAGGCTTAGGAATACTCTCCCAGTCTTAACACATCGATATACTATATTGTTTCTTAGAAAAGACAGCTATTAGAAAATATTTAACAGTTTGCTATCCATTGATTAACTTTCGACTTATTTATAAAGTACATTTAAAAGTATAATAAAAAAAGTATAAAAAAAAGTATTTTAAAAATAATCAAAATCACTAACTTAATCACTCAAAATCACTAACTTAACTGTAATTGGCAGAGCTATTAGAAACGGTTTTGAAGTGAAAACAGAAAAATTAAAAATATTCTATTGCAATTTATATAAAAATTAAGAACCAAGTGTGAATATATTCGTTTTAGTGCCTGAAACATCAACAACAGTGAACTACAAAACTTTCTCAAAAGATTCTCATGCAGGTAATTTTCTTTGCACTGTTGAATAAAAAAGTTCTCGTTACCCAGAATTTTCTGACAAACAAAGGAAGTTTCTAGCGAGTTAATACGATTAATTTCCTGAAGGCATAATTTTGATGTGGGTGACTGTAAAAGCTGGATTGGGGTGTGAAGACCAATATTTTAGGTCAAATGTATCCTTATTTAGATAACCATAAAAGAGAAGAAGCGGATAATAAGAAGCTAATTACTTATATTTGCATAAACGGGCTATTTTAGTAATTCTGCAACACAAAACAGTCTCCAACCAAAGCTTTTGTAACAGATCCATGAATACAATAAAGTGAAAACGTTCCATTTGCCCTATTGTAACGAAAGTGAATATTAACCTATTTTGCTTTTTATTGTTAAGTAGATAAAGATTTCTTCAAATAACTTTAAAAATCATACAACATATATATATAGTTCATTTGTTGATTCTAGAAAAGAAAGATATTTTATTTTCTCCTTATGTACACCTTAAGAAAGTTCTTTGAATAAAAGAACGAAATATTCGTGATGATTGATGTTTGTGTCTGTTTTGAAAAATTTGACTGACAAAGATTTTTTTTCTCCTTCCAATCAAATTACAAAAAGCTTAAAATTAAGAGAAGGAAGGTAGCACCCACACTATTTATGCTGTCGGTTTGTAATAAAAAAAAAGGGGGATTACAGAACTTGCGAAATTAATTAATCATTCTTAATCTTTCAGCTTATCTTAATTTGTTTGTGGTTGATAATTGGAAGCTTTAGTCAGATATCGTCGACTCTTACAGGAACAGAGAAGTTCTTTCAAGTTCTTATCAAGTTTTATTGTCAATATTTGTCTCCTTATCTTTATTGATATTGACTAGTATTCGTGAATGAAGTAAGTTCTAACTATTATATAATGAGAATAATTCGACAGCAGTCCTCTACTTGAATTGAAAGATAAGTATATACTGCTTCACCGCTAATTTCAAATAAAAGATAAAATTTAGTAAAGGTAAAAATAGTTAGAAAAGTTCAAAAAATTAATGAGGATTAGAATATTATTTAATCTTTAATATTATCTGTAACTAATGACGACTCCAATATGCAAAGACATAATTAACATATCTTTCTTTTGTTGTTATTTATATTTTCGTTCAGCTTTTTATTTTTCCTAACGCTAAGTTGAATAATATCTATTATCATTTATTAGATTAATTAATAGAATAAGGCAAATCTTCATATAAATTAGTAGTATACTATTAAACTTTTTGGAAAATGTACAATACTTTTACTGAGCAATTTCTACATTAATTTTTTACGTATTTTTTAATATTTTAATTCAGATTCAAACGAATAAAAATTTGTATGACTCATCTGACTATATAATATGTATTATATTATATCATACAATATATGTAGTGACTATAAATCATGAAGGATATTGAATTACTCATTACATTTTGCAAAAATATTAGAATTCATTGTAAGATAATAAAGTGCAGTATTTAAACAATTTAAATTACTTTACATTCAAATATTTGCCAAGTCTGTTTAAATGTATGTTGACACATTCGCTGTGATATTAGATCCTCAATTTTTATACTAGGAGGCAACAAAGTCAGGCATCAAAAATGTCAAAGTAAAGGAATGACTTTTTGTACTAGTTAATAATTAGAAAAAAAATTGATATTATTTCATCTTTGCTACTCATATTTAGCGTTCTTAACAACTCATAGTTTTCGTAGTTACATCCCTTGATCCAGGTAAATACTTCTGCAATTCTGTAAATGTGCAAATATTAAATTTTTAATAGCTGTAGAAGTAAGTATTTTATAATTCCATTTTATAATTCTCCATATCTCTACAAAAGTAGAGCTATATTGTTCTAAATATAAAGTTACAAATTTAAGAAAAAAGATAATGACTACGAATAATTATTAATTACTCTAGCTTTGATTTTTGATCCACATTCAAGATTTCCTTAAATATTGGTTTGTTTGTTTTTTCCTGGAACGTTAAAACAGAGGTTCGAATAATATTCCTGTTCCAATCCTGACTTTTTTAGAATTGAGAAAGCTTAATAAATGCGAGGATAGAGGCAGAAAGAAATTACCAGTTTACAATTTGGAACGTCATTACAAATTACATTAACGTGAATCTGCAACTATTACCGAATGTAAAACAATTTGATCAATTTTTTTTGTTTCGAATTGACGAATACACAAACGTAATTCATTCTGTTATTGAGACTTTTTCACCTAAAGACTCTCATTATTCAAATTTAATAAAAACTGATTAACCAGTTTCAAGACTTCGGGGGATCAATTTGAATGAAATATAACTTCTGTTCCCCTTGATATTTCTCATCATAAATTAATTTAAAATAATAATAAATAAATAAAAAAAAAAGCTTCTATTACTTCTGACTTTATTACAATCTCTTTTGCTAGTTTTCCTTTCTTTTTTCTTCCTTCTTTTCTTTTCAGGAATAGCGAAATGAAAACAGATATTCTTTGTCATTTTCTTGTGTAATGAATGTTTATTATTTCAGGATTCTTCGCCCACCCACCAAAATTAATTTACCGCGAGACTTAAAGCTTTTTTCTTTCGCTGGGAGACCCTCAAGCGAACATTAAGCATTGGAAGGATGCATCCACGAACTTAAATAACCCGACTGGCTTTTGTTTCATCACAAAAGAACTAAAAAGACAAGAGAAAGCGAGGGGAAAAAATGGCGAGCAACACATTCAATTTCATTTGCGTTAAAGGCAATAAAAGTAAGCCCAATAGTTCTACTCTTATTAGAAGCCGTTGCTTCTTTATAAATGTAGGGATATGAAATCCTTTTGTTATTTACGACGGCTGATTTAAGAGAAGGGTATGGGGAGGAGGGTTTTTTTTTTGTTTCGATCCTTCCTGCTCCCTTTCGTTTTCTTGTTTTATGTGCCTTTAATAAATTGTTTGCCTTTTCGCCAATTCAAATCTACAACGAGGAAATTAAAATTCATAAAAAGAAAAAAACTGCGCCATCCTAAAAGGTTTGAGAACTCGGTGGGAGATGGTATTGGCAGTTTGGCGCTTAAACATGGCTGGTGACCAATAAAAGCTGGTTGCCTTTACGTTCTTTAAAGGAGGGGGTTCCGCATAATCGTATGGCGCCTGTTAAATTCGTGTTGCCCTGTCAGTATCTGTGATTTTTGTCGTACGAAAGAAACAACTGTATACTACAAGACCTTTTCCATGAAACTTCATGCAAGATCATTAAAGTATATCGATCCTTCTCAAATTTCAGGGAAATCTTGAAATTAAGGGTTGGCGCCGTTTTTTTTTAAAAAAAATAGCCGTTTTCTAATCAATAACTCAGCTGCATATTATTGGAGTAGTTTACTCTTACCAAAATTCGATATCTTAGCCCACGAAATAAATATTTGCGTTTTTTGGGCATGACCAGACCGATGGATTTTGCCTGAATTGCAAAGTCAAATTTGAACAATCATTTGAATTGTTGGCAATTGTTTTCGATCGTCGAAGGTCAGGAGTTTCTTATATTTGCATTTGCTACAAGTAAGTGAAATAATAATTTATAAAAATATCTGGCAACACGTAACATCAGCTTTGTATGTAATAATTTTATAAACAGCATAAATAGATTGATGTGCGACGGATGACGAGATTGGAGTAAAAAAGTGATTAGCCATGTAGCTGTTTCTTTTAGATGACAATAATAGTTACTTTAAAAAATTAAAATCTTGGAGACTAAGAATAAATCATTAAATGAATGTTACAGGAAAAAGGAAGGAAGACAGTGACACGTTAAATAAGTGTTTGAATATAACTTTTTTGTATTTATTTTAATTTGATTTAAATAAATTAAGATCAAGACACTATTTAAAATACTATTTTTCACCAGAGTATTTTTCTGGAATAACAAGAGAAAACTTGTTCCAGCAAAAACAAAAGCAGAATAGGGTTAGAATCAGGAATTTCTAATCTGTCAGTAGTTTCTTTGTCATTTGTTTCAGTCAATTCTTCATCTGATTTAATCAGAGCATTAATTCTTTGTTGTCTTAGGATTGTAATGAGATTCCGAAATCTTAACAAAATGACACTTTCTATTCTATATCCGTATTATTCTTTTTCTGTTTCCAGTTATCAGACTGTTAACTGTGACCTGCCATATTTAATTGTGATGACATCATCAACGTGAACACCCAATGAAACTGTTTCTTCTGGTGCCATCATGGTTTCATTTTGGAAAGAGTCATTTAAGGATTTGTCATTCGGGAAAACCTTGCACTTTAAGAAATCTTAATTCACTGTATTGTAGGTAAATGTTAGGGAAAGGATAGTACTTCTTCATTGGTCGCAATTACTAACAAATAATAGCTTAAGGTCGATTCGTAATACATCACTGCAAATGAAACTGAATCTTGTAAACGTAGAAGTAAGCAAATTAATACTTCTGTTACTAAACGAAGAACAGAAATACGGAGGCATTTAATTTTAAAAGATATATTCCACTGTTACATCTTGTGATGAACTTGCTCTATAAATTTAACACTAAGTTCCTGATAAGTGTAGCAATGGTAATCCTCACTGACTCCTCTTTTTTATTGAATAAGTAACTAAGCTCTTTCTGATATTGAAAATAGCTTCATCTCGCAAACATATTTCCAATGCCGGTGTATCCAATGCTTTTCTGATATACGAGTAGTACAATTAAGTTTTAGGCATAACTATCGATAGTTTTTTTTTTTTTTAAGTATGTAAAAATTTTATAATTTGTTGCCTTATTTATTCGAATTCAGATATCAGTTCACAGAGTTTAGCAAAACAGAGATGGATTTGCTTCCATTTACTGAGCACTGGTTAATAGAGAGCTTCAGAATGATCATCCAACGCTAGACGCTTCTGGAAGGAACCAAGAAGTCCATCCTCATGCGAACATAAATTACTCTTCATGGCATTACGGATTCCATAAGCTCATACGTTTTATATGTCATTAGGAATTCATGTTTTCGTTAGTTATACCTAACATTAATTCGAGGGTCCCAAGCCAAAAGGTTCTATGTGCACTTTTGGTAAATTTAGTTCTGTCTGCTAAACGGTTTATTTTGGCGACTTCTGTCGTGTTCGAGAAGGTTTTGTTTGAAAAACTAGTTCTAGCCTGTCAGCTGATTGTTCCAAAAGGTTCTATTTTCACTTCTTTTACTTCTTTCAGCTTTCTCTGTGCCGGAAAGTTCTATGGACAAAAATTAGGCAAAACGCACATAGAACCTTTTGGCTTGAGATCCTCAAATTGTCTTTTATTGTCAAAATCAGAAAACCTAATCCTAAAGGGGAATTCCTCTTATAATCCTCTTATGTACCGTACGCTACAGTAACTTCTTATAGCTCTCTTTTCGGTTAGCGCTTCTTTTATTAGGAATTTGCAAAGTCAGCCATATATTAGCTAGGAATACTGTTAATCGAAGTATTTTTTTTTTTTAACTAAATAAAACTAGAAAAATACAGATCTCAAAAAAAACTGAATTAGTTAAACGAATGATGCTAATGATCGTAATATATTTCAATCGTGATCTTGTTGCTGTCCAAAAAAAATATCAGCTCACGATTGAAAAGTTTGAAGTTGTTGTTATTATTTATTCGTTCTCAACCTAATCGTGAAATCAAATAATTCTCCCCGTTTCTCTTTACTTTTTCACTTCAGTAACTATTTGAACTTTGCAATTATGTTACACTAAAAATTCCTTCTCTGTTCTAACTTCTTTTTTTTTTATCTAGTTGAGAACAAAAGACAAAAGAAAAAAATATGAAAGGAAGTTTGCTTTCTGCTTTTTTTTTCTTCCCTCCATGTCACTTTTTATTGCGTTCTTGCAATTGAATCACGAAGACCCCCTACAGCTTCATCATCCACGAGGCGAGAGCAGAAAGAACTACGTGTGTGTGTGACTCAATGTTTAAGTGAAACCTAATTAGCAACGTCGCAAATTTCCAAGCGCCAAAACTCGTCCATCTGTAAATGAGATTCTTTTTCTTTCCAAGAGTTGAATTCATTCATGTCTTCGCATGGGGGAAAACAAATGCTAGGAAGCGACAAAAGAGGACAACAACGTTTCTCCAACAACATTTACTGGCTGTTTTAATCTCCTGCTACGGTACGAGAAGACATCTGAGGGATACGTGAAAAGAAAAACAAACAAACCTGCAATGAATTGTCGGAGGATTTCCTTACTTCATTATCTCATGTAAATTACTTTTGAGAATTGAAAATTTTTGTTCATTTAATAATTTTTATACAATAGGAAATAAGTAATATGCATTTCCAAAATTAAAACTTGTTCAATTATTAACAATATTAAACTTTACTATTTTGGACTTAAATTATGTCATTCATTTGAATGCTTGCCCTATGCCCCAGAATTTTATGTATGTATATATAAATTAAATATTTTGATTTTTTTTAAGTAATTCAGTTCTCAGACTGGTTAACATTCTGTGAAATTCACTAGAATTCGCCTAGAATTACCTGGGGAAAGATACTGAGGTGGTTTCCCGTTGCCTTCCTCAAGAAGTCAGAATGGGTTCAGGCCGAAAAGAAAGTGAAGAAGAGGCTGACAAACCAATGATAAGAAATAGCAACATGCGACCGGGAATCGAACCCAGATTCCGACGCATCGGCCTCTTTAGAGTCCGCCGCCTTGCTCACGAGACCACGCCCGAACGGCATTTTGAGTTATGCACCAATAATCTTTGGGTGCGTAAACTATCAAAGGGTAAGCGAACAAAAAGGTTGAATACCGCTGGTTTAAGAAGCAATAACAGTGGGGGGAATTAGCAAAATGTAGTTTGCGAAACCAATATTCGAGCACTCGTGTAATAACATCCTAACGTAGTTGTTCAGCAAGGGGTAGTTGGGGTGGCAACTTTGCAAAACCTGCCTGATAAAATTAGCAAAAAAAAAAAAAAAAGATACTTCTTAATCTAAAAAGAAGTTAGGAAATAAGAAGCAAGGTATTAGAAGATTTCGGGAAGTGAAACAAGAAATAAACTATTCAAACATAAACTAATAAGAAGCAAATAAAGGAGGAAGTTCACTTCCCCCATCCAAGATATCTTCTAATGATATTGAAAGGCAGGGAATTATGGGCCATAACTGTTTAGCTTTTGCTTTCTTAAATCTTCTACTGAAATTTCAGCTTTCTAGAACAAATAGGGTTTGGTTAAAGTTCACAGGCGGACGAACAAGCGCATTCTGACTTATAACTTCATTCTAAAACTTTTTTGTTCTAATTTTTTTTTTCCTCTTGTAAATATTTAGGAGCACATGTAAAGTAGCTGAAAATAAGTTCTTTGTTCTTTTTGATCTCTTACTCTGATTTTTTTTTTTGCATTTCATTTAGTTTCTACACTTTTTAACGTGATTTCAGCTTCAAAAACGCTTCTAAGGCACAAAGTTTTAAATGTATTCTGCTGCTAACTTGCGTGACCGTTCCCACATATTTTTTACTCTGCAGAGAAAGTTTTCCGTTCTAGAAAAGTGGTGTTGTCAGGTGGACGACATATCCTCCCCAATGCCCAGTAAGTCTTGTGTCCACGTGGCGTCATCATCGTAGCCAAGTTCCTCCCATCAGACCCATTAGTATTTGTGGCGTTCGAGACGATGGAGTTTCTTCTTTTCTTGGCCGAACTTTGCTCGTTAATCTTCTGTATGAGAGGTCATTGACGGATAAAGAAGGCTTCAAAGTTGACGTAAGTTTTGCCAAAGGACTCCATTAAGAAGTCCTTCCAAAGTCATCCATGTCTCTAATTGGAAATGTGTAGTGTGTTCGGGGTCACCGGTGGTTAAAGCACGTTGGGGAAATGAAGTTCTGGCAGAGCATGATGGAAGGTGATTTGCTTGCTCTTCTTTTCATTTTTTTATTTCTTTTTTGTTATAGGCTTATTTTTTTTTTATACAACCTTTGGCAAAGAATCGTTTTTGCATAGCAGATCCATAGCAGAGTTAAGTGTTTCAAATTGTTTACGATCATTTGCGGATTATTATAGTACTTATCCGCTATTATAAAATATGCCGTTCAGACTTTATAGGTTTATTGAATTATTATGATCACACTAAGCTTAAAAATTTAATAAAGCTTAAAAAGTTCTAAACTGATCACAATTTTTATAAGGCAATTACAGATTTACTTAATTTAGTGTTTAGCAAACACTTACAGAAATCAATCATAGGTAGATCATTTCACTTCTAATCTACGGAATATCTAATATTTCCTGTTCTATGTTTGTATTTGTTCACGGCTTCAAAAACTCGTATCTCTAAAATTCATAATTCCATGTATAATAGACCTAAAAGAACCTAGTTTCCTCCTTAGAGAAGCTACTAACATTTTCACAAATGCAATGGTTCTGACAGTCTACAAACATTATTACCGCAAAAAATTATCTGCAAAATTATCTTTACTTTCGTTAAATTGCATTTATTTCGTTGTACAGTCTTAAGACTTTATTATATTAATAATATATCATGTAACTACCTGTATTCTCTGAGCCCTTAGTAAAACCATTTATTTTTAATAAACCTTGATGGAATGCAGTTATAAATTGACGTAATATGAATTTTGTAATGAATTAATATAAACTAAACGTCAGTCGCCTAATAGTTCTGGCGTGTTTTCTATAAATACTTAATTTATTTGGTACAGCAAACAGGCCTTAGTTCGGCCTCATTTTTTTTTTTTTTTTTTGGTCTATTTTCCAAAGACGAAGTTCGTCAAAATCAGTCAGTCTGTTTGTGTGTCTCACTAATAATTATTCAACCGCTGGAGGGATCCTCTTGAAACTTGGTATGCATATTCGAAGACTAGGAACGACCTAATTTTTATATTCGAAATCTTTTCCACTTGAGTCCTTCTTGAGAAATTAGAGCTAGAAGACGGTAAAAACTCTCAAAGAAAAGCATTGGAATCTAAACAATGAATTTCTGTCCTATTACTGTTAATATCTCGTTGTCTGAAACAATAAACACATTAAATTCTGAATTCATTCCGCGTGATTTTAAACCATTAAAAATTAATCCGATTTATTCATTATAAGTAAATAATTCGGATTTGTTCCCTGTTTTTTTTTTTTAAATAAATTTTTCAATAGATATTGTTATTTGAATACAAATGTAAATTTAGGGTTTTCACTACTTAACAAAGAGACAAAGAAAAAATAAATTTTAGGATATTGTATTTATAGAAAGTAGAATTTATAGGATGTAGCTTTTCAAACTTCTTTGTTTTTTGTTTGTTTTTATGTTTTCGGGTTGTTGTTTTTCTTTCCTTATTCATTTGTTCGGTGATCACTACGAGATTCTCATGTAAGGTAACTGCACCAAATAAAGCCCACCTAACGTTTAAAGATTTTTTTCTATTTCTACTGCAAGAGTGAAAATTCTGAAAACTGTCTTGAAAGGTAGTTTAAGGTGTGCTGTTATGAAAAAGTGAATTTAGAATTAGTTGCATTTGAAATTCTTTCTGTAATAACAGTTTTGAAAATATAACTGAAGGGCCTTATTTGGAGCCCCTGTTCAAATATCAAATTATTAAACATTATTCTACTCATGACATACTTTAAAATGATATAAAACATGTCCACGTATGTGATGTTGCCAAAAAATGGGGACGATTTTTCAAATTAAGTTGAAATAGTAACGAGAAAAGCTTTGGACGACTTTTACTGTTCAACTGAAACAAACATGGCGAAATAGTCCACTTCAACGGACCTAATTTTTGGTGTAGCCGCTAGAAGCCAGGACCTGTCTGAATCATAACTAATCTTGGTAAATTGTCAACGTTCTATTAATAAAACGAAGAATGGGCCTTATTTGGAACCGGGCCTTATTCGGGCAACTTACATTAGTTTGTTTTGTAAATATTATTTTATGAATCATTTTTAATCTTGTTTTGCTTTGTTTTTTTAACATTTGAGTGAATTATTTTTTGAACTGCTTTAAACACGAGTTTTATACTTGTATTTTATTTCAAAAAAATAAAAAATATTTGTTTTTAATTACTTGTGAAATAATAGCAATTAATGTCAGTATCTTGGAGATGAAAATAAGATTTGGTAAAACCTTCGGAATAAATTTTAATTTCGTAAACAATAACCGTAAAACAAAGTCAACGGTAAAATGATGATAGTAAATTATTAATAAATAGTTAATCTTAACGTGTAAACATTGCTCAATATAATAGCATTTATATTTAAGAAACCTTCTGTGTGTTTCTCGAGTAAGATGCAACTCAGATTGGGTGTAAGTTTTAATCAGAATTATGGGCAGGGAAATATGGAATCATTTGTCTCGATTGGCAACACGTGAATTTGAACAATTCGTTGGATTAAAAACCAATTGGGTATTGAAATCTCTCCCTAACCTTCATCGGTTCCTCGTAGATATTAGAAATTGTTTTTTCAGGAAGGCCATTATCTGGTTACTCTGTCTTCACAGGTGGAAAACAGGTGATCATCTAAGCACAGCATCTGAAAAAGTTCTGCAATACGTTTTTTACAACAGAGTAAAAATGCCCTTATTTCGACAACGAATATGCTTATATAATTCTGAACTTGAGGAACCAAACTTAATACCGTTTCTTTTTCTCTTTTTACAGCGATTAACGATGTTTGTATTTATCGTTCACAGCAGGAATTAGGAGAACTTGATTTTTTTTTTTTCTGCAATTAGTATCGGGTTACTAAAAATACCTTTCTAAGATACCGATTAAAACAAAGGGAAAAAAAAAAGCTTTTAAGCAGAGCAATCCATTAATTCGGTAATGAAGAGGGTGGCGCTTTGGATAAATTAATTACAAAGTTGTGTGTCAGTCATCCGAAACCCATTCAAAGCAACTATCCTCGGCCTCACAATCAACAACTGTTATTTAACTTTTTTTTATAATTCTATGGTGGGTGGAAAAGTTAAGAATAAAAAAGTCTGTACGGAGCTATAGTGGTATGTTCCGTTGCCGTACATCCAAGTGTTAGAGTAGCTTAATTTTCCAGTCGATGGTGACGCTGTCATTCCATTAACGCAACCCATAACAGTAATGCATTCCCTTAGAAAGAACAAGACTAGTCCCCTGCGAGCTTTTCTTTATTCCCACCCTCCTCCTCCCACTTCTTTTCTTTTTTTTCTCTCTGTGCCGCTTGCTTTATCTCAACAGCTTGTGTTTTGTGTTTGGTAATTTGGCTTCCAGACCAGCTCCGCCATAGTGGGGTCGGGCGTTTTCACAGCACAAGGTTCTCCCGTATTCCCTAGTGCTCGATTGGGCTCTCGCAACTGAATGGAGGCGGAGAGATAACAAGCATCGGTACGTTGCCCCAGCGGCAACACGCCTTCTCCCATTTACATATGTTTTTAGAGGCAATCAAGTTTACTTAAGACCCGAAAAAAAGACTCCCACCCACCTTCTCCCTCCTTCCAAAATTTGCCTTCACTCGGGAGAGTTGAGCAAAGTAGCTTTCCATTATTATTGTTTGTTTGGCTGTTGTTTCCAGATGGTTCTGTGAGACGTCTTCCACTCCTCTTCTTTATTAAACACTTTTGATTGAATAGTAGCGTATGGAGGTAAAGGGAAAATTGAAGCCTGACTACTGATTGGAATTGTTCTTTGTCGTTATTGTCATTTTATGTATCGAGATTTCGGTCCCAAAAAAATCGTAAATTCTCTGTCTCCCCTCTTTTTTCAAAAAATGTACTATAACAAACATCATTTTCAAATGTACTAAAAAGAATCACAGTAATTTTCTTATTGTGCTGCTAAAAAATATTGAAATTCATGGTGCACCAGTCAAAAGAGACGTGAACCACTGATATAATTTTCATTCAAATTGAAGGGTATGGCTTCACTCAATAAAAGGTGTTAAGTGACTCCCTCGATTAACTGTATCGCCCAAGACACGTGGTCAGTGTGAGAGTTTAGGCTGGTTTCCCCTTAGTTAATAGGGGAAGCCTTCGACTGACAAAAAGGCCTTTAATAAAAAAAAAAAAAAATAAATGAAGAGAAAATAAAACTTAATGTGCGTAAATAAGTTTAAGAATCAACTCAAGAAATGTACAAACGAAATAAATTAAATCTGACTGAAGAAGCCTAATAAGGCTGAAACAGCTGTCCTAGATTCCCGAGATGGTGGCTCAGGGTGCGAGAACCCAGTAATTTATTTCGTTTGTGCAGTTCTGGACTTTATTCTTAAATGTTTTGCTATGGATTAACCGAGAGTATCAACGAGAAATAAAACCTCTAATTTTTGACCATGTGTTTTAATGTTGAGTGGTTTTATTGATATTATTGAAATACTTCTTATCTGCAGGATTTGCTAATTTTATCTTTTTCAGTTTGCTTTGTAGTATATTTGGGGTCCGCGTCTGAACAATTGGAAAGACAATAGAGAAAGGAGGGGTTGTTGTAAGTGGAAGTCTTTCCTGTATCATTGTATAAAATAAAGAAACACCCACCTCCTTAATCACTGTTTCGGTTGAGACTTAAAACTTAGAAGGATGAGGACCATTTAGCAACTAATTTGATCAGTTAGTTGATGCCATTCCTTAATGATTCGAAGAAAAGCTCTCTTGAGATACTAAAAAAAAATAATTCTCAAAGAAAACGTTCGTAAGATGATCAACAGATGATTATAAGAAAGAAAATCTTATAACTTCAGAAACTATATTTTTCTAATTTCTCGCCAGTTCTTTATTCTAGAATTCGAATATTGACTGGATGAAATAATTGCAAGAAATTCTTGACGAGATTTTCTGGGTTCTGTCTTGCAAGACAAATTTCGATGTAATCTCAGGACACTGCATTGCTTGAAGATCCTTAAGTCGTTTCAAACAATCTGTTCTCAATTCTCAAATAATTGCAATTTTGTTGTAATAAATAAAACTCACAGCGTGTCGATGTTATAAAGGCCTGTTGTAGCTATTATTGGCTGCCTTACAAATATATAGAATACAGACGTAGCAGTAGATAACATTGTTCAGTGTTGTTGCACTTGTATGACTTAGTTCTGGAAAGTTAAATAATTACAGAAAATTCGAATTTAAAACACGATTCTCAGCTTGCTAACATTTAGTTAGAATGAGTTGACAAATGTACAAATACTTTCTATGTTTGCAACGTGATCTTAATAAGATGAAATCACTTTACTGTTTAAAAAAAGGGAAAAAAAAAATAAAACTTTCTTTTTAAATAAAACTTTAATGAAAACTTAATGTTCAATAGTTTTTCAGTTATTCTTAATCATTATCCTTAGTGTTGGTTATCGATCCATTACCTTAAAAATAACATAACGGAAAAACAGACACCTTTCCACGTTTAACTGATGTGTTTTCTGTCTCAATTCATAAATGAGGGCCAGGGTTCTTTACGTGGGTGGTTTTGTCTAGTAAACACAGCCAGTGTTTTCAGGCAGTGATGAGTTGGTAGAAACCTTGAACGGTTGCCAGAAGGCCTCCGAGCACTAATACACTTTAGTGGACGAGATCCCGGAATGCACTGTTGTTATTTACTCGTTCTTACATCCTTAATACCGCCTTCCATTTCCTCGAATTTTTGAAGGAGATATTAAGAGGGATAGCTTTCAAGCCATTCTTTATAGTAGCCAAGCTTTTGAGCCATTAAAACAAAAAAAAAAGCAAATTCTGGAACTTGCCCAATTTGATCATCAACAAAAGCTAATTAGAAAAAGAAAAAAAAAGGGAGAGTGGTATATAAATTGTAAAGACAAAATAAAGAAATTAAATTTACCTAAGGTTATTTAGTTGCTGGTCAGATATTTCAAAAATTTTGAACTATATTAATTTTAGCATCTTCGGCGATTAAAACTTTTCTATTTCAATTTCAGTTTTATGACCATCTTCTTACTTTTATTTTACTTGAAAAGTTTTACCCGTACAAAAATCTCTTTTCTATGAATGTAATTGTGTGGTTACAATATTTTTTGGTATTCATTTATTTATGAAAAATTCCAGTCATTAGTTGGTTCTTCGGGATAACTCCTTGAAAATCCAGAAGCCCTATTCTGGTCGTTGTGGCAATTCATACTTTCTTCTAGTCTATATTTTTCCCAGTGATGAATCGTTCAAACAAACAAAACAAGGGCATTTTGATTTCCGAAGCTGACGATGTACAAATGAACTTCTTGATTGAAAAGTTTCCTTAATTTGTGAGGTTTCCAACAAAAAAAAACCTTGGCAGTAAAAACAAAAATAAAATTCTTGGATAAATTGGTTTCTTGTATGAAGAATGCTTGTTTCTGTATTTTGAAGTAGGCTGAGAATAATTAGAGTCTTACTTTTAGTACCGATAGCAACAACTTATTACCGAAAGCTAATCCTTTTACTTAATGTATTGTACCATAGCATCTTTGTGCTCTATAAAGTTATAAGAAAATGCCAGAAAAGAATCGTATCAGCCTAAGCATATTCCAATTGAAATTCTCCTCGCTTCACAGTTAAGTTGTTGTTTTTTATTAGGCTTAATAAAAAACATTTGAAAAATACCGAAAAGACTCGACTTCTCCTGAACGCCTTAGTACAAACTCGGATTTTAGAGCACAAGCCCATAATAAGAAATTTTTGTGGGCTTGTCCATCAAAATCCTAAAACTATCGGTACCTTAGATTTAATGTTTGCATTCCCGGTGTTTATGCCATTCGTCTATTTCTGAACAGAAACACACTGGTTGAGATCTTTTTCTATTTACTCTAAGTGAATTTACGATATGTTTATCAATATTTGACAGTGTGGTATTGAATGAATAAACTGAGGAAAAAAAATGAGGCTTTCTTTTATTTATTTACTGTTGCATTTGATATTAAGTTTGTTTCTAAATTAATTTTCAGATCGAGTACCTATTGAGTACCTTGTGCATGTCTCTGTTGTTTCTGCAATGAAGTCCAGAAAATTTAATAATAGAATATAAAAATAATTACGTTATTCATATATTTGTTTTACGGTATTCATTAAGCAATTTATTTGTGTACTAAATATAATGTATAACATTTAATATTTCTAGCTTGGAATTAAGGTAGAAATGAATAAATAAGCAAGCTTACATAATATAAATGTAGCAGAGAATCTGATGTAAGCATCTCCATTAACTGTATTATAACTGACAGGTAGACTTCCTTTAAAACAGTCATAAATTCAACATGTTTTCATAGGTTGATAATGTAATGGAGTCTCATCTCCTGCAGGGCGCAATCCCTTCCACCACTGAAATATGCGGTTGCTCGTTTGTGAATAAGTCACACACCAGCAACTGTACCAGATTTAAAGGAGAAATATCGCACAACATGCTTTCACATTCCAAACACGCCTTGAACCCTCCGTAGAATCCGTAGGCTAAAACTTGCATTTTTTACTATTTCCTATGTTGTACCTGTCCGTCACTGAGGGAGATTCAGTAACTGTTTTCTGTTATTATTCTTTATTAAAAATAAGAAAAGAAATCGTTCACCCCTAAAGAAAGTTGTTATTACGGTTACTGGGTTCGTACCCCATTGATAAGTTTTTCCTGCTCAGAAAGAAGTAATTCGTTTATACAGTTAACATAGACTGCATGAAGATGAACCTCTGGAAGGTTTGAAAGGCTTCACTATTTGTAAATATGTATTTTTATCTTGTAAACTATTGTGTGCGCAATTGTATTTATTTTGAATCTAACATAGACTTTGCCATTGGTAAAGCGTGAAGTGATAGCTTACTTAATATCCATAAACAAGTAAAATAGTTCGTTAGTTTTGTAAGTAAAATGTTTTCTATATCTTTTTTTGCACTTTTCTTCAATAAATAAATAAATAAATAAAACTTGCTGTCAGTTTCAAATGTAGAAAGCCGTTTCCTTTCAATTGAAGAAATTCATTCTAGATCTATTCACTAATCACGGCATAATAGGTTCCCTAAAAACACTTATTAAAAAAAAAAAACCTTAAAAATATAATTTTCATTCTCATGCCAAGCTCCTTTTTCGTTAATGTCGTAAATGACAGAATATCAGTTTATTAGTTATTTATAGCATCCAATAAGAAAAAAGAAAAAATACGTTAGAACATGAAAATCGACCAAACAATTATTTGGAACGATGGATATGTAAACAAGTTCACGGGATCCTGTATGCCCATCACTTATATTAAAGTGGCCCTCCCTTCTTGAGAAGACCACTGTGACCAAAGGAAAGAGAAGGGTGTCTCAGGGGGAGGGTAGAAGGGTGGCATTTTACACTCAGCACGTTGCTGCAAAGTGTAGACCTCCTTTAATAAACTTGTAACGAAGTTATTAAAATTTGCATTCTCTCGCAAGACAATGATGTGGTTATTAGCGCGGACTCATGAATATATGCCGTTGGCAGTCAGTGACATGTCCCGGCCGCCACAGAGACTCCGGCCGTTGCGGAGAAGGAGATGGAGGGGAGGAAGGTGTCGAAAGGGGTCCCTTGGCGCCTGGAATGGTTGCTTGGACAGAATGGTGCGGGGGCAACGATAGTTTCCCCACAACATTAGCCTAATGGACGCGGCGAACAGACGAAGCATTTTTTTTTTTTGTCTTCTTTTTTTTTTCCAGTCTAGAGAAGCGATAACATTCTCGCGCACAGAACTCTTTCTCACCCGTGTAACAACCCATCGGTGGACGATTTTATAGGGTCTTTTGTATGCCTTCCAGCCTCTGGCCAGTAAAATCGCAACCGCATCTTTAAAGACACCATTATGCACTCGTATGTACTTTGTTTAGAAGCAACATTACTCAGTGTCTCATTACTCTGCGTCTTCTGTGCTTGAGATTACTAAATTTCTTGAACTTAAATTTGCAAACATAATTTGAGTTTTTATTGCAGCAATATGTACTACAGCTCTGTAACTTTAGCGCCTAGATTTGTTAGTTAAATGAAAACTCTTCACTGAAAGTTGTTAGAAGACGATTTTTAATTGCAGTTTCATTACTGTATAGGGTTCTTATAGTTAATAGTAAGTCGGTACAGTTTGCGTTTATTTTATAGTAACTAATACTAGCAAGTGTCTTTTAACGATAGCAAGTTCTTCAACCCAATTTCTGTGACATATTTAAGAGTTCTAAATATAATAACAGATATTGCGCGTTAGAAAATAATCCTTAGCTAAGAAAGTATTTTAATTAAATACTGTCCTAAACACATTAAAACATGAAACCAATGTTCAAACTGGCATCTCAAGACAACCTGTTTCACGCTAACTTGGCGATCATCAGTTGAGAATAGTCACAATGAACAAAACTGTCTTGGCTTGTCTTGAGATGTCAGTTTGAACATTGGTCTTAATGTGTTTAGACATTTTTAGGCGCTTTTTCTTTATTTTTAATGTGTTTTTATGTTTTTAGTTTATATTCATGGAGGTACCATTTCTTTTCCCACTCTACTTTACATACTGTCCTATTAATAACAACTTTATGTCGTGAATTTGGTATTAAAATAGCTTATGAAGTAATTTTATAGTTGAAACTAATATCAAATAATTAAAAAATGTCAAGTTTCTTCATTTCTAACTGGAATAAGTCCAAAGAAATTCCGTTGATTTAGATAATTGGGTTTCTAACATCCATTTCATGAAGATATTAAGTTAAGATCAAAATAAAGCGTGTAAAATAATTTTAGACTTACAAATTTCACTTGTTTATTATTTTTGTAAAAGAAAGATTGAAGAGGATGTTCGAGGTTTTCGATTGGAAATTGATTTGCTTAGAATTTTCAGATGGGCCCCTCACTCATGGAACAAATTACTAAATATTTTTTTAAATCCTCAACACTTCCATAAAGATCTACCTCCGATCTTGTTATTCTTAGATTGATACACTATATTCAAAGAAATTTTAATACATGCTTATAGTAAAGGCCGCCGTTCCGGTATAGTCTATTGGTCTGGACGATGGCCTGCTATGGGGCAGAAGTGTCAGAACCTGAGTTCGAATTCCGGCGTCGGCATTGGAGCTGCCTCCTACGCCGAAACCTGGGCAACGATTATTCAGTCAGCTCACAATTCTCGCCCCTTCTCTAGGCCAATGGCAAAAGCATTGGGAAATATATATATATATATAAAAGGCCTAATTAACATAACTCTTAAGAAACATTTAACAGCTGATTTGGTCTTTACTTATTTGATTTATTTAATTTAAAAAAAAAGATTCCTTTGACTTGAATTGACTAGAATGAGAAAAAGACATAAAATTTAAATAAAAAGAAATATTATTGTTTTAATTTTTGCAAAATTTAATTAATTGGAACGAAAAAACTCTGAAAATGAGCCCCTTTTTTTTTGCAGTTTAGATGGTATCATAATTGGTATTCTGTGAAATCTAATGAAAACCTGTGCTTAATATTAGATTTTAATAGAAAATAATCAAAGAGCGAGATTTTTTTTTTATTGTAAGTGTTCTGTTCACAATAGCCTAATGGTCAACGGAGGTTGTGCATTCCATAGCTGTACTGGTGTGTGTTTATTCTCTTTTTAACATTAGGACTAAAAGAGACGTCGAATCTCTGCTTTAAAATTGATCGTGTTTGACTGATTCAATTCGATTATTCTGTTCATTCTTGTAAAGATTCATTTGATGAACTTGATTTCTATTGAGTCAGTCTATTTCTGAATGAGTTACGTAAAATACCTCGTGTTGTTTCCCACCAATGGGAAAGTAACTATTACGGAAATAAAAAACGGAGAAGTAATATTCATTATCGTACTTAGATTTTACTGCTTTTTTTTTTTTTTAATTTCGTGCATTTTTCTTTTTCACTTTTTTTTCCCGCCCAAAAATTCATCATGTGCGTAATGAATAATTTCAAGAAGACAATGTCAGACGCTATTAAAACTTCCCAAAGAATTGCCCAAAAGAGGAATGCCATTAAAACGTTATATTAAAATTCCTTTCTTTACTTCTTAATTGCATTATTATGTCAGTAACTTTTTTTTTCATCCCCTCCTCTTTTTCTCCCTCATATGTGGGCGAGTTGCGGTGATTTACGTTAGTTCTAATTTATTTAAAAAAAAAACATGAAGCGCTGAGTTTCTTTTAACATAGTTTTAATTAAGTGAAAATGATTTTTTTTCTTCCTTTAGTAGTGATAATTTAATATCTGGAATTTACTGCTTTTAACTTTAATTATTTTCTAGTTGGATGTTTTCTGATTCTTTGAGTCATGACTTCTTGAACTGTGTTGTAGCCTGTGTCGTTAAAGCTCTCGTTTCACAACATGAGCCAAAGAGAACAAGGCTGGAATAATGCCTTTTAAAAGTTACGCTATTTGTTTATGTACTGACAAACATTAAAGTAACATCAGCTTTACTAAAATGTAAATTTTATAATTCGTAATGTAGTTTCTTGTCTGTCGTTAGATGGCGCTACGCTCGCTGTAAAGTTAAAATGTTTATTCAGCTTAGTGTTACAAGTTGTCATTCCATGTTCCATTTGCATGAGTGGCTTCTTAATAATGAACTTATCTAATGTTGAATTATATTTTTGATGTATTTTAAAGATCGCTTGTTTATTGATTCATGTTCATTTTAGTTGTTTGTCACTTCTGTCTGTATTTAACAAACTCTTGTTATTAGGAAATTGAGTATTATTTTTTTCTTCTAGGTTTTATTGTCATGTAATTTATAATTTTTGGATATTTTTTATATACCATAAAATTTTTAAAATGGAACAGGGATATTTACTCCAAATATTATGAACTTAAATAATAAATAATAATATTTTCTCGAAGAGTAAGCTAGTAACTAAGAACACTCTTTTTAAATATATTTTTTTTTGTTTGATATTTTTTTTTTTTGATAACTTGCATAAAATGTTATTCATCGAAACCTATTTCCTTATTTCTTATTAATCTCCATTTAATTTAATCTCCATTCCTGTTATAATTTCTGAAAATGCTGGAATTATTGAGTGAATCATTTTTCCTCTTCCCGCTCTTTTTTCTTCTTCTTCTTATCGGACTATTCCGAAGACACATCGATGATAAGAACCATCCGCTTCCGCCTACATTCAGGGTCTCCCTAAAAAGATTAGCTTCAAAAAATAGGAAGGGAGAAGAGGGACAGATGAAATGACGAATCCTATCACAGCACAGTTTAAATATTTGTAGTCTCCATTGCAATAGGTTTGCCCGCTTTTTATCAGGCCTTTCTTTTTAAGTCAAAATTACAGAGCGATATTGGCAGGCCGTTTACCTCAAGATTTTTATAGTTCTCGTCTTATCACACCCTTATCAGGTAAGTGGCTGCTGCCCAAAAATTTCAATTATAAACTGAATTATCATTTGTGTGTTTCGGTTTAATTAAACTTAATCGCTTTTCGTCGCGATATAAAATAAGAAATATTTGATTTAAATACAGCGCTATGGTTAGGCATAGTACAGTTGTGGAAAAGATTCTTAATGTTGCCATTAAGGCCGGGGAAATACACCCTGAAGTGGAATTTTTCTGTTGTCCCTTGAATTCCAGCTGTCGTACAGAGTGTCTTGTACTGTGTAGAGAAATAAAGGACAAAGAGATAGAGAACGAAGAATATATAGAGATATCTGCCCTCTTTATATCTTCTTTGGCTGTGTAAGAGGAAAGCTGAGTGTACGGATATATCTAATGTTATTACTTGTGCCGATATCTCAGCGGCTTCTGAATACTAATTTTTTTCTCATTATTTTAAAGGAAGCGGCAAAGACAAAGATAATTAAATAAAAAAGTAAGAAAATTTATGTACTCAGCAGCGACGTACGGTAATGTTCGTGGATAATCACAGGATTATCCTGTAGTGAACTTGATTTTTAGATGACTCAGACTTTTTTTGTTTAGTATTATTTTCGCTCTCTTAAGAAATTTCTTAATTGGAAAGTGCTTTTATCGTTTTCTTTCGTTAAAATAAAAATAGACAAAGTCAAAGAAGACCGACTTTACAAAAATATAAGTAGAGGAATGTGGTTTTTTAGTTGTTGCTATTGGCTTATAATTAATAAATACCATTTATGTAACTCTATAGGAGGCCTTCAGGACAGAAAAAGGTTTCTAAACTAAATTTCAGTGTAACGGAGATTTTTTTTTTTTAATAATCCCTATTTCCATTTGAAGTTTCAACTATTTTTTTTTCAATCCTTATAATTTTAAGTTTAATTAAAATATCAAGAAGATTTATTGGACAACTTAAAAGTGGAATCTTAATTGAATTTTTAGTAGAGAACAAATATCCATTGTCAGACATGTCTGCAAGTTTGGAAATCTTTACAAATAAAACTTTGTTCTTGTCTCTCTCATTCATGGAATTCGCTCAGGGAACTTTTTTTTTTTTTTGCGTGGGTGGGGGGTGGAGGAGTGTTTGAAAAGCTTGGCATTTTTGTTCTTAGTAAAGTTTCGGCATTTCATTAATTTACCATCAAAAACTGACTGCAGGGGCAGCGGAATAGAACCTCAACCAATTGTGGCATCAAAAGTTAATCTTCAGGGGAAAAAATCAATAAAAACCGCTGTTATTGGTTAGTTTTGCTCGATGTTTTTTATGTTTTTTGTATTTTTGATTGTATCGTTCTTTTTTTTTCAAGGAGAAACATTAGGATTGTCTTTGTGTTATTGGCTTGACATTGCGGAACTTCAAATACTAGATTAAAAAAAAAAAAAGCTTTTTGAAGTAGTTTTATCCTTTAATCAAATATATCTTGTCATTGTACCCTTTATTTTCAAGGATTGCTGCAAACAAATTACTATTACAATCTTATCTACAATTACAATTTCTGAAAATATTTTCTAGTATATTCCTGTATGAAATCGTTTAAGCAGGACAATTCTTTAAATATTTACTTTCCTTATAAGGATGTACACAAAGCTTCGGCGGCGGGATTAATATTTTAAATAATGTACAAATAAAAAGAAAACAGATTTAATAGATCTGTTGAAATCATTGTAAGATTTGTTCCAAAAGTAATCTTCCTTTTATTAACCTAAATCGTCTTTAAGAAATAGCCCTTTTTGAGTTATCGTTTTGATGGACACAGAAACAGATTTGTCTAGTTCGACCTAAAATGTCATCTGCAGAAAGACAGCGAAAGAAGATCAAGATACAAATTTTGTCAAAAAAAAGTTTAGTTCATAAAAGTTGAAGTAAAAAAGACAACACATTTCATATTGTTCTTTCATATTCTTGTTATTTGTAATTAGAAATTGTACAGAGAGAATAAATTGTAGAGAGAAATGTTTTGTATTTTCCTTAATTTGTTAGTTTTAATATATTTATAATTTAAGCCAGAGAATTTCACCAACAGGACATTCACTCACGGCAATTCACGACCTAACTGGTGGAATTTACATCAGGTCATACTGAACAGCGTAAAAGTTCTCTCTAGGGTGAATAGTTTTCGAATTTGGTGATTATAGACAGACAGACGTGACTCATTTGTTTCATTTAGTATTCCAAATGCTAAATTTTCTCCTGCTAATGCTTAAGAAGGGATGACGATGCAGCCACTAACTACATAAAACTGAACAGGTTGATTTGAAACTCGTCCGGAATTTGTTCTTTTTTTTTTTTGCTTTATCTGATCTCCATCTTTTGCTGTTCTTTAGAATCCAATGGCGGGAAATGCTTAACTTTGCTATGCAAAGGTGGCCTTGTTTCGCGGAGCGAAGAATTCAAGGAGAAATTTAAGAGACCTCAACCTCAGGAAACACCGGTGTCTCCGAGTTTGTGTAAAATTCTCCAGTCATAACTGGAATTGGAGCGTACCCGTTACTCCAAATGCATCGCAACTCAGCATTAACATAATCCGTTACTTTTCTTTTTCGAATTGCCGGGTTTTTTTTTTCTTTTGTTTTGTTAATCATGACTTCTGTTATGTGCATCGGGGATTAAGTCTCTTTCGAAGGTCTAACAGATTTTAGTGTTCTCCATTGTTAGAAAACAAATGCAACCGGTGGTGCGGTGTTTAAAAGACTCATTACAACCTACATCATGTGACCATTTGCATATATTCTCGTTTCATGCTGTAAACTGTCTTTTCTTAAGGTTAATAATTTTTTTGGTCTCTGTATGTTACAAAGTTGAAACTTCAGTAGAAGGTACCGTTATTACAAAAAGATTCGTTTTTGTATTTAACAGTCCAATGGTAAATAACAGTCTAATGGTAAGGAGCTACACACGAAAAATCGCCAAAATATGTTAGTGTTCCATTCCAAAAACTACGATAACCCAACAAAACTTCTAGCTTTCACTTACCTGTAATACCTTCTTCTCAGTTGATCTTTGAACCTATTGTAAATATCTGCATCTTTGAAATCTTTGAATATATATTTATCTTAAGTTTGCACAAAGCAAACTTACTTCAAAGCATGCGTTTCTTTTTTCATGGCTACTTTATCAATGTTTTCGAACCTTTACAAAAGCCCGTACAGTGCCCTGTACTACTTTGCCATTATTTTGCGCACATCACGAAATTGTAATTAGCGGTTCCACAATCGATCAAAATGTTATTAGAACAAAATTAATAACAATGGATTTGATGCTTTCGTTGACATCCCCTCAGAAATGTGTCTCATTTTTCGTCGTTATGGCGTTGCTAGTATCCCTAATCTCTCGTCGTCCTAATCGAATGCTTCAATAACAATGCCTTTATTAAAACTCTGTTCAGATCCTGCGAGTTCGAAGCCGCTGAATTGCACGATTCCGCCATTCATTTCATTCTAAAGCCATTAATAAGTGGGGAAATATTCCACGAGCAACGTAATTGAGGATCATTGGATATAAATTATCGGATTAGCATTGCCTAATGGGGATCTAATTTCGCGTTTGCCTAATGGCAGCGTCCGTCTAAGAAAAATACGCTTCGACAATTTCTGCTGATGGCAATCTATCAAAAATAATTTGAATATCAAAAAGTAAGTAGGGTAATATATTAGATCTCCTGACAGCTTTACCTGACATCTGTTCGGCGCTAATGAGAAAATAACTCAAAGTTACAGATTGAAGAAGTTTAACTGTTCTATGGTCTTAATATTGTTCCTGTGGAATTATACACAGGTGCAGATATTTGCAGTTTTTAGTCAAATAATGTTAAAATTATCACGGCTTTGGTTGAATGAAAGTAATTACAGACCTTAGCACAGTGACTTCCCATTCTGTTAACAATCGATGAAACATACTTAAAAACTGCTTTTCATATCCACGGGGAACTTGTTATGACAAGGCATTGATATATTTGATCTAAGATTTTCTAACGCTCTTAAATATTTGAAGAAAAAAGACATCCGTCCGTCCGTCAGTGAGATAGAAGCCAAAAGTTACTTTTTAGACAATTTGGAAATTAAGCTTGTAACAGAAGGTTTAGTGTCTTGTGATGAATTCCTAATAACTTAGATACATGTTGGATCAACAGTCTAAAGACAGCCGAAATCACTGGAATGTAATTCCTTTACTGTGATATCCGGAAAAAAAATCGCTTCTTTGTAATTCATTCTTCTTTTCTACTTAGTTGATCTTTGAAATTTGTATTTTTTTTCTGTTTTTCGTTAGCCTTCAACGGCTTCTTATTTACTAAGTTCTAAAATTGTTATTTATCCGATCTTACCTCTTGGTATTCGGAAGTTGGCACGCAACACTTTATTTTAATATGTACACTCATGGACAAAAAAATTAGCGCACCAAGAAGTAGTCGTCAAAATGATACGAAAATTACATACGTAATGACTACTTTGATATAAGTAAATGATAAGAAAATCAAAGAAAAAGGATAATTTATTTCAGAGAAAAAGGCAAAAGAACAGAGGAGTTAATACTCCGTTGGACCCCCTCTAACGCGAATGCACGATGCGATACGATCGGGCATTGAGTCATACAAGTTCTGTATGATGTTTTGAGACATTTCGTTCCATATTTGCTGTAACCTTGCCTCTAGTTCGTTCAAACTCGTGGGATGCCCAACTCGTCGTCCCAAATGATCCCAGATATGCTCGATTGGAGACAAATCTGGGGATCGGGCAGGCCAAGGAAGGGTAGTAACAGTGCGGAGACAATCTTGTGACACCCTTGTTGTATGAGACCGAGCATTGTCTTGTTGAAAAATGGCTCCTGGGAGCCGTTGCATGAGTGGCAACACATGTGGTTGAAGGATTTCATGAACATACCGATGGGCTGTCATGGTGCCACGGAACAATACTAGGGGTGACCGTGTGTTGTAGGCAATGGAACCCCATACCATCACACCAGCTGTGGGAGCGGTGTGTCGCTGTACAGCAAAGGCAGGATTGAAGCGTTCACCACGGGCTCTCCACACACGAACACGATTGTCATCACTGCCGAGATTGAATCTGGATTCGTCGCTAAAGACGACCTTGTTCCATTCCGGTGCAGTCCAGTTTCCTCGTGCGCGGCAAAACTCCGAACGGAGGCGTCGTTGGGTGGGCGTCAAGGGCAGCACACGTAATGGGCGCCGCGATACCAACTGTCCTTCAGCCAGGCGCCTTCGTATGGTTCGAGAAGACACAGCGGCCCCTAGTGAAGGTGCTACCTGTGCCTGGATGGCGGCCGATGAAGCAGTTGGCTGTACGCGTGCATTTTTGACTATGTGGCGGTCTTCTCGACGACTGGTCTGTCGAGGGCGTCCTGAGCCTGGTCTTCGTGTACATGACATCTCTCGGGTCCACTGGTCCCAAAACCTCCTCACAACACAATTAGAGCGGCCTAATTGACGAGCTACTCGCCTAGCTGACCACCCAGCTTCCATCATCCCGACGATTCTCCCTCTCTCAAACTGCGACAACTGCATATACTGTCTTCGAACACGGCGTAATGGCATGTCTACCTCATGATTCAGCACACTCAAACAAGCTTTGGTTACCTGTTTTATACTCCACAGAGTACGATGTTCAACGCCCTCTACCGGCTATACGTAATGCGCAATCACGCTGCATTTCTAATCATTTGCATATCTCCCCGACATGTACCTTCATTGCAAGTTTCGTTACGATCCCGCAATTATTTCTTGGTGCGCTAATTTTTTTGTCCATGAGTATATATGTATATATAAACACTCTGAATAAATTTTAATAAAAGATAAGAGCACCAAGACAAACTTTTTAGTCTACGAACTTATGTCCGCTGACGGCAATCTTCGGCGCTAGAGGGCACTATTATCTGGCCACCAAGATTTAACATGTATCGATTTCTTTTTCTGTGTTGAATCGCTGTTGTCGCTGCAACTGTTCGCGAAATGCCGGGAATCTTTCAAAAGGTACGGCAATCAATGCTTCAGCTCGGTCATGCATGCATTGCTGTTACCGGCCACTTGTTTCCATTCATTTATATTTGTCTTGGTGTTCCATATCGCATCTTTAGCCAATTGCAGCGCAGCTAAATAACGCTATCTAGCACCAAAGGTCACCGTTAGCGGTCATACATTCATAGATGAAAAAGATTTGTTTTAGTGGTTCCTATCTCCCATTAAAATTTGTGTAGAGTTTTGATATATAAATATAATAGATATAGAATGAGAGATTGACGTAAGCTATTAAGGTTATTTGTAAGTTGTAGCAATTAAGCATTATCAAGATTTATTTTCTGATTACACTATTTTAGCGATTAAACATAAAAATCCAAATTATGCTTATTTTAAGAATCCCCTTTAGTCTTTATATCTTCCTTAACTGCACTAAGTGAACAAACTATCTATAAAAACCGATATATAACTTTAAAAAGTTCTTGATTGTTATTAGTAGTATTATTATGTATTGCTGTTGTTGTTTTAAGAGGGGTCGCTGCTCAATTGTCTTTGAATCTTTAAACGATGGATAACTCTAGCTGATGAGCAGCCAATAATAGTTGTCCCAAAAAGTTCGAAGACTTCTTCCCATAAAAATTACATCCAGTAAAAAACACTGTGTATTCGACAAGATTGAGTAGAGTTTTATTTGGATTACGAGATAAGTTTTCCCACATACGGAGTAAGTCATTATTTAAGTTAGACATAAACTTTTAAGTTATTGTAATTTCGTTTATGATACTCAATAACTAAACGCTTAAATTAGGAATGAAAAATTAGATGCATTATAACAGAAAGAAATCATTAATTTCAAAAAACAGATTCTGTCCCATATATTCTCTTCTTTAATATTATCGAAGAACTATTTACGACAAGAAATATTTATTTTTTAACTATTTATCGAAAATTACCGGTAAAATTAAATATTTACCTTCAAAAATTACCGAATGTCAAGCATGCATTTGTGATCAAGAACATGTATTTGACAATTACTGATAATTAAACAACAAAATTTCATAACCCGGAATTGGCATTTGAACTTTTAAATCAAAGCTATTTACATTCTGAAAATTGCCTTTAAATTTGTAACGAATATTTTATTGATTTTATTATTCTAAATTGCTTTTATATAAATATAAAACCTTTTATCTTCTTTGTTTGGTATTGATTTTGTGTCATTGAAGTAATTTGTTTATAACTGCTTCGGAGAAAAAAAAGAAACCAAGAAAGGAAGGGAAAAAAATGCTGTTGCTGTTCAGAGCTTTCACTGATTGCAGTATCCCGTTTTAAATTGGCTTTTCCCTGCCATAAATTTCGTTAGATTCATCTCTTCATCATCCTTCTATCCTCCTCCATTCGCTTTTCATTTCCTACCCGAACGCTGCTTCTCAGGAAAGGATAATGAGTTGCTTCCCTCCTTTTCACTGACCGAGAGGGGTTTTTTTTTTCCTATTCTTTCTTTCTTTCCGTCCCCCTTTCATTCATCCATAAAGCCCATTAGCAGGGCAAATGAGTGGCATTGAAAATCCTACTCCGCATGGAGAGACTTGCACTTTCAATTTCCTATTCTGACTTGACCGGGTTAGTGGCTGCTACCTTCGCCGGCGTCGTTCCACTTGATCCCGGCCGAAGGAAAACATGACTTTCGGTCAATACATCGACGCCTCCTCATAGCAGCAAAATACGAATCTCCCTGTAAAGAGATTTGTCGTCTTTGTTAGTGTTAAAATATGAAGTCTTAATAAATTTGGAATGAATGAAGTTTATTAGATATTAACAGGTAGTGATATTGTTCAGTATCTTAGCCACTTTTTTAAAAATTATCCGGATATTGGAACTAGAACCGGATATCCAGTAAGGAGCTTTTAACCACTGTGAACAAAGTATTGAATAGCTTAAGAGCTATTGGGTGTTTTATTTGAGATAATTCAAATTGATTCAGTTAACTAAAGGAAAAGCTTGGGATTTTGTACTATTATTAGAAAATGGTCCCTCATACATAACAGTCACATGTTAAATAGTGCTTGTCTTTGGCGAGAAAGAATATATACTGTATATTATTTATATTTATTTATATTATAATATACATAAAAGTGCTTGCATATTTACTAAAGCGGGGCCAGAGCCAAGTGGTCAAGTGCTTGATTGCGGATTGGTGGTGCCGGGTTGGAGGAGCCTTGGAGGTCGGGAATTTTTCCAGACCAAATTCTCCTTCAGATGGGTCGTAGAGTCCACCCAGCCCTCTGTCAAATGGGTACTGGGCGGGCAAGCGTTGGACTGACCACCGATCTTATCAATGACAGATCATTGAAACGCTATCTCCTTAGGATATATCTATACCTGTTATTTAGAAAAGACATGATTGTCTTATCATTATTTACATGGCATACAATGAGTTGATAATTTGACAGGAATAATATAATAATACAATAGTTCATTATAGTTCAGCTACACACCTAAAATATTTACGATTCCTTTTGTTAGAATTAGAAAGAATTGAACTTCTTTACTGTGCTTTCGGACGATGCAGAAAGTATTGTTATATTCATTATGTCTGTCTGTCTGTTCGATGTAAAATCTTAACTCATAATTGTTTAATTTCAATGAAATCTAATTTGATTGAAGTTCATTAATTTTTTCATCCATTTTTAATTGAAAGAATTTGCATGTAGTTTTTATTGTATAATAGATTATATGAAATTTCACATGATAGCAGAAATACAAGGAACTATTATTAAAAATGTAAATTAATTTCTATTATTAGAGAATAACTAACGAATTTATTTATTTATTTTTCAATTTAAGTTTTACGTCTTGTTATGACTGAATGCTGTTGTTCTATTGCGAAATCATGTTATTTCCTAATGTGACCTTGGTTACTGAATCAAGATTCACATTCAGGATCTTTTTTCATTTGAATACTTCTTTTATTTTTTATCTATAAAAGATTTGTCAATTTTTAACAGATTTTCTTAGAAAACATCTGAGGAGCTGAACTCTTAATGATTGCGTTGTTTGAGAAAATGAGTATTTCCTTGATATCTACAGCTTTACATCTAAATTAAAGAATTGAATACTTTTCACGTTATTCATGTCTTGTCTCAGGCGATCAGAGTTTGTTGTTTTAAAATGAAAAAAAGAAAAAAAGACGTCATTTAAAATGAAAAACGACGACCAATAAGCTTACCTTTCAAATTTAGTTTAAAGTTCAGTAGAAGTCGATTAATCGTAAATGAAAATCAGGCCATCGTAAAATCTTCTATAGTGGAGCAAATCAGAGAACGACCGTGGGCACCAGATGGCGCGATGGTAGAATTTGAATCGATTGTTAATGTCAGTGTTTATGGCGGGAAAGTTTATGGCTTCTGATTGGCGACTCTCAAGCGAGGCAAACCTTTGTCAATAATTCTCTTAAGTCCTGGAATGATTAAGAGATCATTGTCCTCTATGAAGGTCAAAGTCATTCTCTGGTTGGTCCCCATATAACGCCATATTGTATAATTTAAACACAGATCCGTCGTATTCCAATCAGCTAATTTTTATGTTTATTTTCTCTTCTTATAATTATTTAAACTCTTAAAAAACATGTTGGGGGGGAGAAAAGCAACTAAATATCATTAATAGATTTGATGTCTTAAAATTCTAAAATTTGCATAGGAGATTTTAAAATGCAAAAAGTGAAATAGGAAAAAAAAGATAAGTATGGCGAAGGCACAATTCATGCTTTTACTTATCATCAAAGGAGTGTTGTTAGCTCTACTCAGATTCATTTGTTGACCAACTTAGAAACGAGCACCATAGCCTTCTAACAAAGACGAAACAGCTGTCCCAGATCAACTCAATATTGCATTCTCAAAATTTATTCGGCAAATTTATTCAGAGAAAAGGTTGACAACAACCTTTCGTTGTTTAATCTTATCTTGATTACAGTACCCAAATATCAATTTGTTTCGCTTCGCGAATAATAAGTAAACTTTAAAAGCTTATGAATAGTTTATTGATGGATTATTCACTCTGACAAAAGAAAAATTGATCCTGTGTTCCGATTCTATGACCACTTTTATATTGCTAACTTTGACATTTTTCCGTATGCTTTCTTTCCATTAGGTTGATGTAACAATGAATCGTGACTATTAATTGTCATCGTTATTCACTTAATAACATAGAATAGAAATCTGAGACGAGCAGGATAAAGCCTAAATTGTTGATCGTCTAAAACTCTCCTGAAAATGGGATCTTTGAATGGTTTACAGAAATATCTACCTAAAGGTATAAAAGTCTCAGTTCAACAACTACAGAACAGCTGCCAATTTTATAGGAAGAAAATCTTTCCCATAAAAAACTCCGTTCGTTTTAGAACTGTTTTTACGAAAAGAGCTTCCTAAAAGGTCGCTCAGCACAACCGAAAAAGAGGCTATGGTTAGACTCATGTCAAGGAAGACACGTGGTGGCGTTGTATTTCTACGCTGACGTCACGTTGAGTACTTTGGTGAACGCAGTCATTTCCTTCTTTAACAAGGGGAGATAAAAATTCTTTAGCTTAAGTTACGGCCGAATTTATCGGTCTTAGAGTAGGTCTTTACTCTCATTATTAAAGTACCTTATGAGCATTTTTGACTGCCAAAAATCGCTCGTAAACCTCCATTGTAGACTGTTTACGTCCGGTTAATTTTTATAGCCGCCGCTGTGAAGCCGGTCCATGGG
Source organism: Thereuonema tuberculata (assembly GCA_023159025.1). Classification (NCBI taxonomy): domain Eukaryota; kingdom Metazoa; phylum Arthropoda; class Chilopoda; order Scutigeromorpha; family Scutigeridae; genus Thereuonema; species Thereuonema tuberculata. The sequence continues at coordinate 11,529,512 of JAFIDM010002131.1, forward strand.
TGATTAAAATCTATTTTAACGCCGGAAATAAACAAAAAGGAGTTATTCGCGACCGGTAGCCAAAGTATCCTGGCCCAGAAATATTTCTTGTATTAAAATAGTTGGCATCTGATGGGCAGTTGCTTTATTATTGTAGAGGGTCCGCACGTGCGGGAGTCACCGATAAACGATTAATGTTTTGTGATATCAGCTTGAAACTAATTCAGGAAGAGGCCTTTGTTCTTTTGCGGCTCTAAGACTTGCACTAATTTTGAAGGAGTAAGTTTTCATTTTTAATGGCAGATAACGTAAATAGCGTCATTCCCTAGCAATTGGAAGGTATTAACGTGAAAGCCCTTTTGTTTTTGTAGTTTCTTATTTACTCAGTGATTTAGTAGAAAGAAAGAGAGGAAACTAAAAATAAAAAAGTTTCCATTAAAATTTCGCATAAAACAATGCAATGAAGTTTCATTTTGAGGAACGTATTCGTTCGTATTCTTTTGGTATTCGAATTTCTATTGTCATCTCATACTAATGACCTCATACTAATGGTAGCTGTAAATTCGGAACCTGTGACCGTTATCAGAAAAAGAATTAGTAAATCAATCACAAAATTTCACTTTTTCAAGGTTTTTTATTCTCTCCCAAAAATAAATAAATAAGTAAATTTGTTGAAACCGATCTGCTGTTTAACACATGCATATTACCGTATTTATACTTGTATAAGAGGCGGGTTTTAAACGAAAATTGATCTACCTTTAATTAAGGTTGTACATTTTCATAATTACCTTGACAAATTGCGTTAATTCTGTACTATTTGTAATTGTTTAATAAAACAGGCAATAATATATGTATAATAATAATTATACATAATAATGTATATATTTTAATATATTATTATTAAAAGTCTTCAGAGAAGTCTGTAAATGCAAGTCTATTATAATTCTACAATTACGATTCACACTTGTATAATTAAAGTATCAAAATATTACATTCAAATATTCTACTATGAATTAGACATAGGATTTGAACTTAGGTTCGCTTACACCACGTGTGAAAACAATAACTAATAACTTCTGTACAAATCTGATAGATTTTATTTAAATTGCAGACAATAATAGGATGTCATGTAATATTTGTAATTTTTGCAGAAGTTCTCTAGTAATAAATCGTTCTTCAGATTAATTTATGTTCTTAACGAGCGCATCTCACTGTTTAAGTTAAACTATTTATGAAGGAAAGAATTATGCTATCTGTTTTTTTTTGAAGCAATGAATCTATTTTGAAACTTGTTTCTGAAATAGCAAATCTTATCTCTTCTTTGCATTTCAAATAAATCGGAGATTCAATATGGCTGCGAGACGCAGTTTTTCAGATCTAACTAAAGTCTAAAACATTATCATTGAATGTTAACATTAAAGGGGATCTTTCAATATGAATAATAACGATGATAATACATAGCTAATAAATGATTTATTTTAGTTTTGAACAAATACTAAATGAGGTATTTTACAAAAATACATTCCAAATTTTTGTAAGAACTTCTTTGTTATTTGCACTATTGTTTATTATTTTACCTCTATTACAGTAAAAAGCTCGAATTTTCAGGGGTTTTTTTTTGTTTTTTTTTTCAATATCTACATAATTTATAAGTCATGAAAATCAAATGCAATCTTTAAGGATGAAATCCAATTGTGTCTTACAATTGATTCTGATGTACATCATCTTTTATTTATACAAAAAAAAAAGTAAAAAAGATTCTGGACATCGTTCATTTGCGTGTACTCGGCGTTTATTCAGGATGACATATATATACATACATCCGCCTCCAGAACATGGCAGATTACATCTCCTGAATACTTTTTTATTTGTTTTGCGAAATTAATTTGGTGTAAGTGGGGGAGGAGTGGGCATTCAAATTTCCTGATTACTAGATTAAGTTGCCTTAGCAATCGTCATGACAACGGTTGTTGAGTCGTCCTATCATTCCCAGGAATCATTCTATTGATTTTGGGACGGCGTATCTCCAATCTCGTTACCAGGCCTCTTTTAAAATAAGGCTGGTAGCAATATTTTCTATGAGGCACCTCATTGAAGCAGGAAAGCAGTCGTGTTAGGTAACACACACAGGTTCAACTAATCAGAAAGTAAAATCTAGGTGAAAATTACGTCACCTAGCGGAAACAGCGAGAACTACCGTACCAGTACTAATAGTGGCTATAAGCAGAGAGTTTTGTATTGATTAGTAGTATTACTATCAGTAATAAAGCTATAAATCAGAATTAGTATAAGGACCCTATATCTAATTAGAAAAATCAAGCCATTTTATTGTTCATAAGAAATAAATGTTATTTATTTATTTATTTATTCGTTTATTTATTTTTGCGCTGATATTAGTTGCTAAACAGATTATACAGTGTGATTCAAAATTCCCAGAACATACTTTAAAGGTAGGTCAGGAATACGAAGACAAAATGTATTCTTAGTGGAACGTATGTTCGCAAATGCCACCCGAATCTGGTAGAAAGGTTCAGAAATAAGACAACAAGTAAGGTAGATAACATGTTTATTAGCCTATGTTTACAATATGACAGTAAGGTGTACACTTACAGGTTCACAGTAAATGCTCAAAGTTCCTTCCACTAACAGTAATACACGACTCACAACGTTGATACTTGGATTGCCGAAAATGTGCAAAAAAATGCGAGGCCTTTCGCGGATGCATCAGCGTCAAAAGCAATGGGAGGGGGGGTCTCGTAGACAATGGTTTTGAGATAACCCTAGAGGAAAAAATCAATGGAGGACAACTCACACCGCCCAACTGATATGCTGCCAAACATCGCCCTTCAGCATATTCGGGTGGCGTTTGCAAACGTATGTCCATACGTTCCACTGTGGATATAGTTTATTTTTGTAATCCTGACCTACCTTTAAAGTTTGTACCTTTAAAGTTTTGAATCACCCTGTATAGTCATCATTGCGCGTCAGTGAACAACATCGGTGAATAATCATGATATTCTGATAAGAATTTATTTATTTTTATAATTTGTTCAGTACTCAGCATGGATCAAACAAAGGACTTTTGTTGTGTGTACAATACGATTTAAATCTATGAAGGGACAGTCTCGCTACTTATTTAGTATAAAATAATAGAAAAGATATGATCGACTCCTTAATTCTACTCATTTTCTATTTAAACTAATTCCAAAATCAACTTTTTTTTTCTATTTATTTTACAATAATAGATTTGATTTTACTAAACAGCATTGCGTTGTTGTCTGTTCTGGCGTCTCGGTCTTCCCCTTAAAGCTCGCGGACGGTGGTCCTGTTAACCTTGGAAGCATCGCAGGGGTGGTAGCGGGGGCGGATGTTGAAGCAACCATTTGCATTTTCATTTGATAGGCCAGTCGGCGATTGCTTGGGTAATCTGCGGACAGATTGTAACGCGTCTTCCCTATCCAAGTCACTTTGTAGGGTCAAAGCTACTGTTTTCTTTTCGTAAACAGCTACGCTCTTACAAAAGCTTCGATTGAAAAACAAAATCTCTAGTTTCAGGGTTGTTTTTATGTCGTACGGGAAACATACCTTTCAAAACAAACAAACAAAAAAAGCCTTCTTGTTCTACTTCTTAAAATGCATTCGTAATAAACGTCAAAGGTTTTATTCAACTTGAAGTTGATGTAGGTTTAACAAATAAGTCGGCACGTCAGTTATCGATCACTTTAACTCACAACCTTTTATCCTGGAAAGCTGAAACTTAATTTATGTGAGTTCCCGTTCTATTTCTTATACAAAAAAAAACTTGCGTTAAATAAAGACAAAAATAAATATTTGTAAAAAAAAAAAAATCAATCAATAGCAATATATATTTTTAGAAGTATAACGAATATATACTGATGAATATAAGTTGTTATATATAAGCGTCTGTTTGATTATTTTGAATCTACCCAGCGGGAAAATCGAGAACTAATTGAAACAAGTGGCAATCAGTCAGTTAAATATTTGAATATTTCGAACAAATGTTCAATTGCCAAAATATTCATCTTAAAATTGAAACAAATCTTATAAATGTGAAGTCTCAATTAAATCTTAGCATCACAATTCAAAACCTTATAAATATTAGTGAGTAAATTATCATACGTTCGCAAACGATGATAAATATCTAGTTTATACAAATAATTACATAGTTTGTGTTTATTAATATAAAGTAAAGAATAAATTCTTTTAGATAAGCTTTGATCTTTTTTTACATATATTTCATAACCAATAGGGAAGTCATAAATCACATGGATCTGGTTTAAAAAATTTTTTTTCTTAATTAATAATTTTTTTCTCAATATTTTTTTCTTAATTAATTTTTTATCTACTGGTGTTTGTCGAAAGAATAAAAAATCATGTTGATCTCGAAATTTGGTTATTTGTTGACTACCTCAAAATTTGCAATCAATTTTTCTGCGAAAACAAACAAAAAAAAAAAAAGCATAAACGTATATAATTCTTATATTCTTAGGCTGAGAAAATGCAATTACTTGAAAATTTTAATGTCTTGAGATAAATTCATATCTTGAATAATTTTATTCTAATAATTTAGCCAGTGCTAAATATTGCGCGTGACCCGTGCGTTTGACACTAATCCCTAGGGAACTTTATGAAATATCATTTGCTTTCGTATTTAAATTGTAGTAACAGAAATTTGATTTGTCATTGTTGGTCGCATTAGTATTTCGTTGATGTGCGGAGTTCGTGATGTCATAATTATCTCGATTATTTCACAATCGAATAATGACTTGAGAGCGCGTTTCCCAACGCATTGTCACGTGACTTATCCTTGCAAACTAACTCGCACTGTTCGATGTTGTTAACAGCGCTGAAAGATAAATTGTTGCTGGAAATATTTTGTTCTTTCTGCGAGATTTTTGAATCTTACTGATTCTGGTACGATTCGAAAAAAGCAAATAATACGAAGATGTAAGTATAATAAGCTACAAACCCATATTAAATAAGTGTATTATATATAAGTAAGATAGAAAGAGATATTTTGTTTTGTTTTCAGTAGATAACTAGATCTGAAAATAACGGATTTTTTATTTCGTTTTTCTTATATATTTAAATTCTTTTTTATAAGCAAATCTTTTCTAGGGATTTAATAATAATTTATTGAACTGTATTTATTATATTTTTGATCATTATTCCAGCTTTCTAAGTTGTTTTTGTAATTATGTTATTATTTGTAAATATTCTTTCAGAAATAGAGTCCCATTTCCGTGTTAAGAAATTTTTGATGTTGAAATTGTTATTGTTGATATTTCTTCAAGATCTCAATTGTCAATAAATGTAAGCATAGTATTTTTAATATAGTATTTTTATAAGCGTAGTATTTCAATATGCACAACTGATTCTATGTGAATAGTAATGATACCATTCAAATAATATTCAGGGCTATTCGAATACTAATTTCTAATGATAAATAAAAGAAAATGTCTGGCGGATTAAATCTAATGTTGAGCAGCCTTTTGTGTAATTTAACCTCACAATATGTAATAAATAAAATAGACATATTGCTTTTAATATTTAAATTAACAGTAGTTGATAATGCGAGTTAAAAGGTCAATTTTTTGGTAAAACTCTAGAGGTTGGATGTTCAGACCTCCCTGACCGTTATTTGAGCAGCTCTGGATTACAGATAACTTTTGCAGTATTTACAACGCAGCTAGGAATGGGTTTTTCTTAATGTTTTTCAGCTTTAATTGTAAAAAATTAATCTAAGGTAAAATTGACACCTATCAATGTTGCAAGAGATATTTCTCCAACAAACTCTTCGCATTTGTAACGCTAATCTTAAGAATTATGACACCATCATTTGAAAGTACGTCTACTGGCGCGTTGTAAGAAAGAAAACGACACGGTCTTAGTTTGACGGTTAATGTTTTCGTTCTCTTGTTATTGCAGTGATCTGGTAGCATCCAGCTGACACACTATTTCAGTTACTTAGAATATCTCGTACTCGTGGGGAATTCGACCCCCCCCCCCTCCAAACCATAATAATTTAAACCAGTCTTTTAACTTCTCCTCTCCATATTTTGATCGCCTTCCCGGTCCGCTGAATCCTTGTTGACAAGGTGTATCGAAGCCGATGAAGATGTAAGGAGTGGTGGGGGGGGGGGGGGTAGGCGAAGCCCGACGGCATGCGTCACTGTGCGTTCATTGCAGGGAGGCGCCGCCCCCACAAATGGCTCATAAACAAGATGAAACCCATATGCTCCAGCGCTTTGTGCATTCTCTTTTTCAGAGGCCTTTTTCTCTTCCCACCTGCTCCCCCTTCCACAGTAGCTCCACCCTATGGCGAGCAACCAACTCCGCTGGCGCCGAAATGTTTCCCGCTCTCCCTGACTATCTCGTTCTCCTCTTCCCGGTCATCCAACGACCCGCAATCACTAATGCTTTCCCGTTACTTTGTTTCTGTCCCCTTAGGTTAGCGTGCAGCCTAACAGATGTCTCTTTTAAAAATACAAAAGGAAATCCTAATGCCTTGATTTGTATATTTCAGGTTCGAAAGGAAGCTGTTTTAAAACTTAATATACAATGACAATAATTTTTTTTTTCCTATTAAATTCTGGAATTTTATTTTAGAGCAGAAATATAGAATTTAATTTTTAGAATTAATTTAATTTGTTTGCATGACTTTTATTTTGTGTTTGGTTTTATTTTGAAAATTGAATATATTGACATTTGTTTATTATTTATAAGAGATTGTTCATAGGAGGATCCTAAAGTAAAAATCTGGTTGTTTCCTTTCAGAGTTTGCTGTGGTCGCAAGAGTGAGCCTTAAGCCCGCAGAGCGTAGTCGAGAGCAGGTTCCCGCGCGGCGCTTGCACAATGTCTGACGATGATAGCCGCGACAGCCGCGACAAGAAGGTGAACGGCGATGCGAGCGACCGAGACAGCATATGCCGCGACTTCTTGCGCAACGTGTGCCGGCGAGGCAAGCGCTGCAAATACCGTCACCCCGAGCCAGGCGAGGCAGAAGAGCTGGGTCGCAAGGTCGAGTATGTCTTCTGCCACGACTACCAGAACAAAGAGTGTCGTCGGGGCAACTGCAAGTTCATTCACTGTACCCGGGAGGAGGAGGAGTACTACAGATCGACGGGGGAGTTGCCGCAGCACGTCCTTGATGCCGTGGCCATGGGCAAAGGGGTGAACCAGGACTCGCCGGGGCCACGAGGTGAGGTGCCCATCTGTAAGGACTACCTCAAGGGGGACTGTCGACGCGCAGGCAGGTGCAAATTCCGCCATCTCTCGATGTCCGAGTACGAGATGGAGACGGGCCGCAACCGAAGGCGGGAACGATTCGACCAGTTCGATCGTTTCGACGAGTACGACCAGTACGAGCCGTTACCCAAGCGCCGTCATTTCGAGGACTTCGGTTGCGGCCCTACGGGCCTCGGGGTAGGGATCCCAGGAACCCGCCAGCCCTTACCGCTGCCCACTGACTATCACATGCTCGAAGAAGAGAACGCCCTGCTGCGTCGCAAAATTGAGGAGCTGAAAAAACAGGTGGCCGACCTGACCGCCACCAATGAGTTTCTGCTGGACCAGAATGCCCAGCTACGACTGGGCAAGCAGACTACTCCGGTGCCCCCACCAGTCACACAGCCCCTGAATCCTAACCCCATTAACCCAACCCCCGTGCCGCCCAACATTGCCCAGATGTCCCAGCAGCTCCCCATCAACAATGATCTTACCGCGGGACCCCCAACCTCTCTGCAGCCCCAGCGAATGGCTCCGGAACTGGCTCCGGGACCCCAAAGCATGGCTCCCATCGTCCCCGTCTCCCTTGCCCAGGGCCCCGCCATGGCTCCCGTTTCCATTGCTCCCGTCTCACTAACACAGGCCATTCCCGCTGTTTCGTTGGCACAGTCACTGCCACAAAGTATTGCCATGACCATGAGTGGTCCCAGTACCCCCCTTGTATCTTACCCTATTATGTCCCAGAGCATGCGTCCAGCACTCCCGCAGAGCAGTCTGGCTCACTAAAAAATAATGAACAAGACAATTGCCCAAACTGAAAACTATTTACAGAGGCAAATTTGTCCACAGGTTAATTATTTTTCTGTATGTTATGGGCAACCATTACCCCTCTCCTGTCAGTGGATTTCTCCTCAATCATTAATCCATTTCATCCGTGTTTTTATCTCTTCCTTTTCAGTTTTTTTTTCTTTTTTTTTGTTTTTGTTTTTTTTTTTTCTATTTTTTTTTACGATTTTGTGTGGATCAAAATGAAGATAATCATTAAAAAAAGAAAGGTAGAGGATACACAGTTGCTACCTTAGTGCTAGTGAACGTTAACCGTTTGGATTTTACCAAAAAAAAAGACACTGTGAAGACATATGTACATCTGATTGTGCATTTTGGAGTATGGTTAAAATCAGCGAGTGAAGCTTTATCTTTTGTGGATATTGAGTGAAATGGAATACACATTGGACTAAGTGATTGTTATCTGAGGATAATCCACTAACTGTTTCAGTGAAAAACAAATGTGTTAAAGCAAATAAAAAAAAAAAACAGTAAAAAAGAAAAACAAAAGTGTGTGAAATTGATAACAAAATTTATTAAAGTGTGAGCCCATTGGATTATATTGTTCAGGAGGTGATCACTGGAGTGCGATACGTCAACAACATAAGGACATAACCTGTTTGTGTATTGAAACATTTCTATTATGTCATTAAGAAAGGGGAGGATATTTGCAAACGAAAAACAACCAAAAAAAAATCAAGAGTGGAGGATATTACTAAGTGTTTAATGTGTATTATGAATGTTAAGTTTATTTTTCATTCCTCTTTTGCCGTGAGAATGTTTATGGACAGTGCTATAGCGAAACAGATTGAATGGTTAGTGTATGGCCGGTAGCCCTAACTGGTCGTAATGCAATGAAAACAAAAAAACACTTTGAGGATAATGTTGTGTGCTGCGTTTTTTTTAAGCGAAAGTTCTATGTGTTACTCTGTCTGTAATTTCTGTGTATCTTTAAAAAAAAAAAGTAATAATTATAATCAGCTGCTATAAAGTAATAATAAAAAACAAAATGTCTGTTGCGCTGTGAGGCGGGTTGTTATGACCCCAGAGCGAAGTGCGCCACGTTATCATGCAAAATCTTTAATACACCCCTATAGGATTCTTTGCCCCCTTTCCAAGGACTAGGCTGCTGTTTCCAGGCACTGTGTGACAATTGAACCTTGGTATGGTTTTATCTTTAAGTAGTAACGTTAGTTGAAGTGTTTCTTCTTCATTTATTTGTTATGTCTTTATTTTTTTTGTTAATATTCTTGTTTTTTTATAGAGGATAACTGATGTCCATAGTTAAATTTTTGACTTTTTTCTTGACAAGTGTGTACAATTCTTTCTACTACTTTAAAAATCATAAAACAAAAAAAAAAAGAATTGTAGGATTTTTCATGGCTCTCAAAACAATCCTGAAATGCACCCAATTTTCGAAAGTGAACTGGTCCTTTAAATAAACAAAATAAAAAAAAAAAATCCTTGACTATTAAAAAAAAAAAAATACATAAATAAATAAATAAAAAAAAATCATAAATCTGTAAACTTTGCTAATACATAATTTGTAG
>JAFIDM010002131.1:11539123-11569851 GCA_023159025.1 Thereuonema tuberculata
AAAAAAAAATCATAAATCTGTAAACTTTGCTAATACATAATTTGTAGTTTTAGTATAAATGGAGAGCAATTTTAAAGCCCAAAAAAAAAAAAAAGATAACTGTGATGACTGTGAAAAGGGAATATCTTTTATGATGTTTTTTCATATCCCATCAACTCACTTGCATCGCAATAGTCTGGTATAACAAAAAGTTAATTTTTTTTTATTAATATTTTTACGGTAAAAAATAAATAGTTTTCCCAATTGCGTGTTGCGATAATGTCAGAAAAATTATTTTGATTTTGTATCGTTTTACGCTTTTCTGATAGCTGAAACTTTGAAATGAGTTTGGGTAGAGCATTGTAAACTCATGTAATACAATACAATCCATCTGTTTCAGTTTGAATGTGAAAGGAATTCACTTTTTATATGTTATATTTTTTTTTTTACTTTATTTTGTTTTGAATTATCAATTTTACATGATTCAACACGCCTGAATTATGGACCAATAAAATGGATTAGCAAATACTTTGGTTATTATCATTATTATTATTTTTTAATATTTTGAAGTTTAAATAATAGAAAAAAAAAACTTATTTTCATTAAAAAAAAATTTGTTAAGTGCCAAGAATATTTTTTTAATTCAATTATTATCTTTGTAAATATTTTCTCACTTTTTTTGGGGAGGGAGATTGATTTGAGATTAAAATCAAGATAAGTTTAACTATTTCTTTATTTAATATAGCTTTTTATTATGACTTTTCTTCTGATAACTACTTTAAAATCAGAATTTATTAGTTTTTAATCATTTCTTTCTCTAAATATTAATTTGAAACATCAGCGTCAGCGGAAACTGATTTTCTTGCTTATATTTTTAACCCAATTAATTCACTTAACACTGTTTTTTGCTGAAATTTATTTTAGCAGAAATCAAATCATACAGATTGAAAATGGTACAAAATTACATTTTTGTTTAATATAAATTAAAATTAATTTTTCAAAATTCAGAATTAGATCCTAAATACTGTCGTCATATTTTGAAAAGTCAGTATATTTTCAGTATACAATATAAAATATTGTAGATAAAAAAAAGTTTTCTTATATATATATTGTGGCTTTATTTTAATTATAAAGACTGGATATTTCTTTTCTTAATTGGTTCACTACTACCTGCCAAACATGTAGGAAGATAATTTTTATTTTATTTTTGTTATCTAGTAGTTATTTTTGATATGTACAAAGCAATCGTATGTCATTCCCAAATATTTTTGCCCACTCTGGAGTCATTATAAAATACATTTCCATTGCCTCGATATGTCGTCGTAGTCAATTAGAGCCTAGTTGTACATTTTTGGAATATATTTTTCCATTTTAGAAAGACGACTGGAGAAATTGGGTTATATATATCTTCGACGCTATAATAATTATAACAATAAACACTTTGCAATATTTTCGAGTTGAATGAAAAAAAAAATGTTATATAGGATTTTGTTGTCTTTTGAGATATTTTGGGCGGTGTGGGAGGGGGGAGAATATTGAATTGTAATGAGTTTACTTTTAGTATACTTAGATGATTCCTTTATACAGTGGCCACCAGAAGGTTGCCGCTGTCATGTTTTCAATGATTGTTTACGTTTTCAATAACGAATTGCAGTAGGTAATTCTTTAGAATTTTTGTTTTCTATTTTTATTTTAGTCATTTTTAATCTTAATATGTAACTTTTGTTTATGTAAGTTTGTTTTTTTTCTTTTCTCTTACTTTTGACAAAACGAAAAAAAATAAATAAAATATGTAGATTTAGAAAAATGTAAGTGAGCTCAGTTTCTCTTTAAAACTTTTTCGCCTTTTGTTTTTTTTTTGTACGAAAATAAGAATATCGAAGGCTGGGGGAGATGTTGAGAAAGAGGATTTTATTATTTTTCAACTAAAAGTTCAAATACAGTATAATCTCCGATCTGTTCATGGATTGTTCATTTATAACGATAATTTCTTAATAAAAAATAAAATTTATTATGACCTTTTTTTTTTACATTTCTTTTTGTTTTTACCTAATTTAACAATTCACTTTGTAAAATTACTGTATTAATTAGAGCTTATTCGCAGTTGAAAGGTTAATTAAGCTTAATTTTCTTAAAAACGTTGTTTTGCACATTTCTATAATTAACAGGCATTTTACAAATTTATTATCTTTTTATTTTTGTAATATTCTGTTTTCGAGGCTAACAGCTTTTGGCACAGGTTCAATCATTTATCCTTTTGTTTATTATTTTTTTCCCCCGTTTCCAGCTGATAAAAATATTTTCTAGTGTTAGGCAGTAATTCTTAAACTTTTTTTTTACGGAATTTTAACAGAGATTGGTAAAGAGCCAAAGAACAAAGTCATCTTCTTGAAATTAATGGCAGTGCTACAGTCTTTGAACAAAATCTCACTTCAGCTAAATTCAGTTCAAAAGTTTGTAAATAAAAAAAACGGAGGTTAGGAAAAAAAAAGCTAGGTTTTCGTTTGGTACAGTAGACGCCGATGCTGAAAATTTTAATTAAAATCTAATTTTAGAACAGATCTCGGGAAATCAAAGTTTATAAAATGAAAACACTTATTTTATTACAAAATGGTTAATTTATTAATTAGGATGACTAGTAATCACTTGTAAATACACATTTCATATTGAAAGGCAGACTTTTTCAGGTTTTTCTCAGATAATGTTTGATTCCACGGGTTGCTTTCCCGGGAGTTAAAGGCGGGCGGGTGTCCGGCTGCCCACCCGACCTCATTCTCATCCCGTTGGTCATGAAACGTCGGGAGCCTTACTTCCCGCGAACCAATGGGCCTCTTATAGCCTGTTTGGGGATAGCTTTAACTTTTTAACTTTTTGATTACAATATCTCAAGATTATTATATGTTAATACTTTCAATATGGATGATCCTGAGGTCTTTCAACAAAGTAGGACTTTATAAAAATGACTGGTTTTGGCGAATATTTGAGTCTCAATAAAGTGGTAATTTTAAACCACAAGAAGCCTAGATAAACAGAGTAAATTATGTGTGTCTTATTTTCTAATATGAGAATTTGTTATTCAAATTAAGTTGAATATCAAGTAATACGCCATAATAGAACTATTAATTAACATATTAATTGAATCTTATTAGTAAGCCGGACAGAAATTTTAAATTTTATTTTCTCTGTGCGATTCCTGCTTTTTGGATAATGTAAGAATATAGCAGATATATAGAAAACTTTTATTCTCAGTGATTGCAATTATTTACATTTTGGACAGAGAGCGATTTTTATCATTCCGAAATACAAAATCTTAGGAGTCGTGCAATTGCATTGGCAAGCACGATAAAAACATTATGTAATGCTAAATGCTTATATGATAATATGGAATGTTATTTATTGACAAAAACGTAATTCTTATAAGACAGTATCTCTAGGGAATGCTAATCAAATTTATTTTTAAAATTAAGTAAATTTTGATTTGATAATATCTGGTCGTAAAATTCGTATCTGACAATCATTCAGATTAAAAACAAAAACGGTATTTGGCTCGCTAGTAAGTTTCGAAGTTCACCGAAAACGTGATTTCGGCATTCATAGCTTCTATTTCGGCACAGCGGCGAACAATGCGTTGTTGTTTAGCTTGTTTTCTTTTTATTTAAATTTGTTGATTTTTTTTTTTTTTATTTTTATTCAGAACATGATTTGGTGTTTTTGTTTGGGCCCTCTTTCAGCTCGAAAACAAATATTTTCGTGTAGCCTACATTTCGGTTTCATTTTCAATTATTGCACTTTAAAATAAATAATCAAATTAAGTTAAATGGAACTTCAGTTACAGCCCAACTACTGTCCCAAAATAGCCTACTAAAGGCTTACATAATCTCTTGAAGGCTTAGTTATGCATCCCAATCTGAATAGAGACTTCAACATAGAAATTCCGTTATTCAAAATTAAAATTTCAAATATTTATTGAAATCGACTGGACAACCTCGGAATATTCCCTTATTAGACATACCAAAATATTAAAATGTTTCCTTTTAAAAAGCATTCCGGAGAAACCGATTGATTTTTAATATTTAAAAGAATTCATTATCTTGAGTTTATATTCAGTTCTTTGTAAAAAGAAGTAGGAAAACGAAATTTCTGAAAATTGAATGCATATTTTAGTTCTGAAGTTTTTTTGTCGGAGAATTGGATTTCGGCACTTTCTTGTGTGGGGGGAACTAGGTATATTGATCGGAGCCATTTAATGAGAGTTGGTATCAGTGACGGATCCAATGAAAGTCCTCTCTTTCCCGACCCACAGGGAATTCAATCAAAGCCAATTATCTGCCCTGGGTTAAGCAAAGGAAGTTCTAATAGTCTTAAGAGGAAGTACCGAATTCCAAATTGAATTTTTGAATCGTAAGGCCAGAGTTAGTTATTCTTCTGATTGCAAGTAAGTCATCATAAAATCCCTTCCACGTTTCTTCAATATTCCTGTTCTACTAAGTTGAGGAATTTTTATTTAAAAAAAAATATTTAGACAAAATTCTGAAAAATGTAAAATCAAGGAAACTATAGTTGTCCAGGATAACGCAATATATACAGGCCTTCAATACTACTGTAAAATGTCATTTTTAAAATTGTTTTAGAGGACTTACTGTGAATTTGGTCGACAAAGTTTTGACTCTGTAATTAAGTTGTGCGTATTTTTTTTTCGATAGTTTTAAATGTGATGTATCATTAACAAAATTCAGCATAACATTTTTTGAATGTATAATTAAAACTCTTAAATCCCTCCCAAACAAATAAATGCCCGGAATTACTTTTTATAACAAAAAGTACATCGTCGGGAAAATAGTCCTTTTGTATGTAATGTATATTGTTTTTATTACATCCAGAGCCGAAATATGTCGTGGTTAGTATAATTTTTGACGATATTAACGCAAATAGTTCCTCCTACAATTAAGAAATTAAATTTTAAAAAATGACATACTTACTAACATTTTATGTAAACTTGATTCTTATTTGTAGAGTCAACGTTCAAACTATAAATTAATCAAAAAATTGCCGAAAATCTAGTAAGAAGTCTTCATTTGTTATGAATATTGTATAAATATTAGAAAAAAACACTTTTTGTCATAAAAAAAAATGACCTTATTAAAAAATTGTCAAGTACCAAAAAAATTTCCAGTAATTTGATTTAAAAAGTTAAAGTTGTTTTAAATTGTTCTGCTCTTCAAGGATAAACTGTTGATTAGTTAGAGGTGGCTAATTCTGGAACGTTCATTTTCATTTAGTTTTTAAAATTAATAATAATAATAATGATAAAATAGTGTTATTATAAATGAAGAAACAAAATTATTGCTTCATAGAAAAAAAGTAATTAACCGAAGATAAATTTAATCTATTTTTATTCATTTTTTGGACGTTTTAAAGTTTTCTTTGTGGACGTTTTTTTAATAAGAGTTACTTTTAATTGCGTGGGTGGTAATTACTTGGGAGATTTTGCTTTCCAGCTGACTTGACTTTTCAGCAATTAAATGAGCTAAAGCAGAACTCAGGTCTATGTTAATTTCGGAATAATTAAGCAAAAGCAGTGAAACAAAGGGACCCGTTGAAAGCAACCAACACGGTGCAAATAATTAAGATTGTTATTACGCTTATACTGCTCTTTACGTTTTTACTCCCACGCTCGCAAGGAAGTAGGTCTTAACGAGGAACTTGAAATTTTGAAGAAGAATGCACAGATAGGTTTGGAAAGTTTTGCAGAAAAAGTTAATTTAATATTATTCATCAGTCTTTATCTGGAATCGATCGTAGGTTTTTGTAGCTAAGAATGGCACTGACGTATGTTGTCTTACTATTAGGTCGCGATAATTAGTTAAGTTGATCTTGCAGGAAAGAAAAAGGCAACAGTGTCATTGATAGCCACCTAACACTGTTATAGAGAAATCTAAAACGCTCTAGAGGATATTCAATTGAAGCTCTTCTCTAAATAATTTTTTTTTATGAATTCTGTATTTGATGTCAGTATCAATGGCATTTCCGTTGCACTTTGCCTGTAGTAGTTGTGCTTGCATTGGGATTTAAGATTTATGAAGGAACAAACAATTTCTGATTGAAAAAGTCAAAACGTTTTAGTTAACTTAGTTTATGTGGAATTTCAAGTTTCTATAATGCACAGTCATTTGCTGTATGTACAAGTTCGCTCCTATGGGCCTACATGGCCTGTTTATGGGATTGCTTTTTTTTTTTTTTTTACAAGTTCTTTTAAGATGAGTTTACAAAAAGTTATTGTATGATCCTACTCAAACACAAAATGTAAGAAAAATTAGTTTTGTTCTAGCTGTTAATTTAGTTTATTTGCCAATTCGTTGTATTGGTAGCGATTGTAGAGTCCCAACACCTACAGTACCATTGTTAAATGTTATTCCCTACCGAAATAAAGATACAAATACTTTTTCGTTTTGATTTGCCTGAGAAAATCAGCTTTTTCCATGTGTTTAGAAATTCACTACATTGCTAAAACATTCAGACACTTTCAGTTTCAAAATATAAAACTCTTCTTATTTTTAACTGTTAATAAATAATTTCTTTTTATTCCAAAACTTAAGGCTCCTCGTGCCAGAATGTCAAATGTTAAATGTCAAATTTTTGAAAGACAGGTTTTTAAGATTCTTATTATTATTTACTGCATAAATAAATGTAAGGAAAAATATGAGATCACTTCTGTGGCACCCTAAATTTGCATTTTTAACTTGAAGGCTTGGAGACTTTCTAATGCTGATATCTTATTCTCTCTCTGCGAATCTTAAATTCCGTTGTGCATTCACAATTCTATGAATTTTCTTTTTATTTCTTTTTAAGTCTTCTAATGTCTGCTCGCGATTGGTGAATACTAGTCCATTATCGGTTGCCTAGCAACAGTCCGTTCCACTTCACCATGCGCTTAGAGCCAATATTAAACTAAGACTATCCATGAAGTTCTGTGCAAATAAATTGTAAATAAATTTAACATAAATTATCGGAAAAAAGGAAGAAACTTACAACGAATAACAATGCTGCAACTAATACTCGTGGAATTTGAGAGGCTATTTTGAAGAATGAAGCCGTCCGCTCCTTCAATTGACAGATCTTTGGGTTAATCGCGACCGGACAGTATTGGTCATGTTCTGGATTATGAGATGTTGTTTAAACATTTAATAGTTCAAGTATCGTTAATACCAAAGAAATTATTCTGTACGTGTAGAGTATTTTTATTATTAATATTCTTAACTTTAAAACTGACTTTTCCTTAATTTTTTAGACTTAAACATCTTACTTTGAAGTAGAGTTTTGAATTTTTCTTATAGATTTGTGCAATGCAAGTATCTCAAATGTTTGTCCATGTACTGATTTGGTTATTTTTATGTATTTGTTGTATATAATCTATTAAAATTTCTCATTGATACTTCAATCCATGAACATTTGGAGATGACTGTAATACTAAGCAATAAGTTGTTGTTTTTTTTACATATTAAAAAAAAAAATCATAAGTTCATTTCATAATCTCACCCAAACAACAATGCACCTTTCATACCATATTTTTTTGTCAACAAAACCAATTCGACAAAACCTATAAGCAAACGCCGTAAAGAATTTTGGGTTTTAGATTAGTGTATATTACTGTAACAACTCTTACAAAAGAGTTATTTGTTAAAAAAAAAATGAAATATAGAAAGAAAAAAATGAAAAGGAAAGTTTGAGAGAACTGATGTTTATTTCGAACAAGACTTTGTTTCCTCCAATGTATTAATCCTTTTATAAATCCCTTTTTAATCCTTTGTTAATCCGATTTATCGAAAAGAAAATAAAGGCAAGTGAATGAAGGTTTTGACGTAGTTTGATTTATTTTCAGTTTGAACTGTTATTTTGTTTTTTTTAAAATAATTAAACATTAAGTTCACATTAAAAGATTTTTGCTGTTGGAAGGTATGTTTTATTTTTTTTTATTTTTCTTTTATTTTATACATTATGAACAAATCTTTTGATAATAAGATGCCATTGAAGAATATTAAATATCTGAATATTTACATGTTGGGAACTACATTTTTTTAATATGGTGTTTTCGGTTGTTATTTTATGGTCATTTCTGTGAAGTCCATTATTCCTGCTTTACACGAGCTCGAAAACTTGTATAAAACTTGCCATTTATCATTTCAAGTGGCAAGTCTATTTTGATCTCGTTGATATCATAATTAAAATTGCTGTGCAGTGAAGTGATGAAGAGGTTGGTTTTGCAACTTCAGTTTACCATTAATCCTACAGCAAAAATAAAGGAAAAGGGGGAAAAAAATGAAGATCCCTGAAGAAGAGAAGGGTAGGATGACGCGCTGGATGGAAATCACGAACATCCAGATTTCAGCTTGAAATTAGCACCGTCGCAATTTTTCAAATAAATTTTTCTCTCCGCTAGGCGCGCTAGTGTCGTATTGCTTTAAACTTGCTTAAAATTAGAACTGCTGAATTTATAGTAAATGGGCAGGATTTCGAGCAAGTTTGTATATTGTCGTTTTAAGACAAGTTTTTGAGCATGTGTACAGCAGCCATAATATTCAATATGTTGCCAATTTGCAGGATGTTCCCGAAAATAAGCTAACATTGCGTTTTATGCAGAAACATAAATGTTAAATTTTATTCAGGAACTTTGAATTATCGAAGAAAAAGGGAGTACAGACTCCGTCTGTATTATCAGAGGACTGTAAAGATGGAATCACTTGCGCCAATTCGGCAAATCAGTTGTCAAATCGTCTGATTTTTGGAAATATTATTTGTCCCATGATATACAAACGATTAACATGAACTTGTGTTACTTCAGGATATGTGTTTGATGCTGCGGTGGGATAGATGTCGAAATATCTTTATTGGATTACTGCGGTGTTGGATGCCGAAATTTCAGTTGTGTCATTTTATCTTTAAATACAAACTATCGAATATATCTTTTAGTGCCTGTTATCTTTGGTTTTTTTTTTTAAATACCCTTTTACTTTGTATTGGGTTATCATTATTTTGCAATTTCTTGCAGAACCTTTCTTGAACCTGTGTGATGTTACCAATATTACAGAATTAATTTTGCATTGCATTTCAAAACATAAAAATTATATGTATTTTTCATTATGTATACTTTTACATCTTATATCGAGGGTTCCAAGCCAAAAGGTGCACTTTTGATAAATTTTAGTTCTGTGTGCTAAACGGTTTATTTTGGCGACATCTGTCTTGTTCCAGGAGGTTTTGTTTGAAAAACTAGTTCTAGCCTATCAGCTGATTATTCCAAAAGGTTCTATTTTCACTTGTTTTACTTCTTTGAGCTTTCTCGGTGTCGGAAAGTTCTACGGGCAAGAAAATGGTAAAACGCACATAGAACCTTTTGGCTTGAGACCCTCGATATATGTTTTAAACTCGTATTAATATTTAGTTACTGCACTTACAATGGTACAAACAATACAATATAAGCGGGACTTCGGTGTAACCCAATACAGTTGTGGTCTAAAATACTTAAAATACCATGATTTTTTGCTTAATCTATAGAATAGTAATGCTGATAATCTGTGTGTTACAACAAATTTCTTGCTACAGATCTCATGCCATTTATAAATGTTAAATAGAAGGTGAAATGATTTAGATAGTAATTATCTAATATTTTTACAATTCCAGGATCTTTGTCGGATTTTTTTAAATATTTTTTGTTGACTTTGCTTTTTGTGATATTAAGAAAAATGTGTTGTCATACAATAGGTTTTCTTGCAATTCTGTCCTTAAAATCGGAACCTAAATACATACTACCAAATAAGCTAAAAATGAAGAATTTTGAAATGAAGAAGATTGGGATAAGAAGGGCAATCATGCTTTTTACTGTTTATTTTTGGACGACGAAATACATTATATTATTTTGTATTGAAGTCCTATTTACTTTTATTTCATTTCGAATTTATATTCTTGGTTGAAATACTATTTTAGTAACTATCTGAAGCTACAAACTCTGTTGTGTCCAAAAAATACATCAAAAAGATAAAATACAAGATTATATCAAAATACAGTACTTTAGAATAAGTATTTTTGATTGTATTACCAAAAAGTTTTAAAGTTTGAAAAATAATGGAGATCCTTGAGCATCTAGCTTGTTATTAAAGGAAATTAATTTTTTCAATTTCATTTGTGTAAATGTGTCTTAAGAGTACAAAAAGAACCCTATAAATTTAAAATAAGATTCAGAAAAAAATTAAGAAAATGCCAACAATGGTTTATGGATTGGCAGTGGAAAATTTTATTTATTTATTAAATTTATTTATGATCATAATATTTATAAATATTTACGATCATTTATTTATAGTTTCTGTAAACTATAGAAACTACGTTGCAGGGAAGCTTAAAATGTAAATAAAATTTATTTATTTATTTATTTTCCAAGTTATAAAATCGGTGCGAATAAATATAAATCGTCGTCATTTAGAAATACAATTTTATTATCCAACCAGTCCAAGAAGTGCTACAAGCAATTACATTAAAAAATTAAATATTAAAAAAAAATTCTAATTTTAGAATAATATAGAAAACAGATTGAGTGAAATTGTTAATATTTTTATAAGTGAAAGAGTAAGTTTTGAAGTAAATTATATTTATACTTCAGTAGTAGTTTTAATATAAGAAATTAATGTTTTTCTAAGAAAGTAGCAATATAAATTCGATTTCTTTTTACTTCTATTATTAAGTACCGGTAACTTGCTTTTTATAGGACTTTTGCTTTGTCACTCCAAATACTATAGAAGTAAATTGTTTAAATGTAAAAGTGATCTTTCCTTTTTGTTTAAGGTCAATCTTATATCTTGTTAAGTTTGAAGCAAACATTGGCATTTAAATTGATATTTTCCAAACAAAGTAACTTTGTACTGATTAATGAAACCAAGGAAAAACATGTTTATTTTCTGTTAAATATATTTTTATTGAACGTAATTATTAAGATATTGATCACAACGAATGACTTACTTTATTCTTAAAATTGTATTGGTTTTTCTGTCTTTATTTAAAGCTGAAATGAATGAAAAATATTTTAGTTAATAAAAAAGACAAAAATAACAAATTATTTTTTAAAAAAAATGTTAGGAAAAAGGTCTCGTCAAAATCTGACTGGTCATAATAGCATAACAAACGAAATTCGGGAAAAAAAAATGTTTTAATTTTTCATTATTAAAGATTGCGGAATGAAAAATTTAATTATTATTTATTAGATTATTATTTTTCTGAAATTGAATGAAAAATGATCGTTTTTAGTAACTTTGTTAACTATAAGTACTGTTGATTATTCAAGTTTTCTGTTATTGCTAATTTTCATAGAACTTAAACCTGACTGTAAAATTAAAGCGCTTTTACATTCGAAACCAAAACATCCCTGTTGATGTGTGCTAGGATTACTGTGACGGATGGACGAATCTAGCAAATGATGTTACTTACATTAAAACAGTCAAAATGAGATCAATCTTGAGTTGTAATAAAAGAGTAACTAACAGTAAGTCAGTTAAATAACTTTGTAACCGAAGACTTGATGTCATTATCCCAAAAATAATACTATATTATTTTTAATATTTTTATTTAGTCCTATTAGTTAAAAATGAATCGTAAATATGTAATACAATACTGTTAATTAAAGTTTAAAATAAACAAAACATCTTTGAATTCATGGCATTTAAGGGCATTTTTTACTTTCTTAAGACTGTGCGTTTGGATAGATGTGTGTTCCGACCACCCAATTTGCTTTTCAATCACTCAAATGTCTTGTAACTTGGTATGCATGTTTATCGACAAGAGATGATCAATCTTTTGTACTCGAAAATTTCTTGCAGAGGATCCTTGGTAGAAGTTGCGCACGAAAGCTACAAAAATTTACAATCATCAGAAGCGAAACTATTGTGTCTTACAAGGTTTTTTTCAACAATATACGTGCATCCAACAATACTTTAGAAGTTTGCGTATTCTTTGACTTGATGAAAATGAATTAGGTTTAAATCCGCTTTTATCCAAAGGAAATAGTTGTACGTACGATAATGTACAAATTCGGAGATTTTTAAGGCTTAATAAAAAACACAACAAAAAGTTGAATTTGAAGAAAGTTAGCTTTGAAGTTCTTTCCCCTATTTCTTGTTAATGCTAGAAAAGGATTTCTTGTCCTTAGCGACTGTCTTGTAGAGGGCGCCTGTGGTAGGTGATGGTGGCTCTGATCTGATATGTCACGTGTCGTCGCTATAATCTTAGGGGGCGATGCCTTGGGACGGAGGGCATTGGGGGAGTAGCAGATGACAGCTTTGGCATGCCCTGTCAGGCGCGATTAAAGCGGGGGGACTTAAAGAACCTCCCGAATCGGAAAATTTCATTACGTCTGTGTGTCAGGACCTATACACTTTTGATGGAGAGGGAAAGATCGAACCAGATATTCCAGATTCATTTAGGGTACATTGGAAGCCACCTACACACATAAAACATATCTAGAGAATCAGGAACACTGTCCACAACACTTAAGACAACTTTGTAAAACTTAATCTGTAAATCTACTAAAAGTAAAGAGCCAAAAGAATGAATATCTCGTTATTTCATTGAATAAACTAGAAAACTATCCATTTAAGATACAGTTCATTTTATTGTTTTCAATTTTATCAATAGACAGTCATTATTCAAAAAGGAGTCATGTTTAGACGTCATTGTTTTCATAATGTATAGATTAAAAAAAATAGAGCAGTTGATTTAACAAAAATGTCAATTAACACATTTTTCATATTCTTTTTATAAAGTAGTAAAAAAAAGATAAAATCGCTTTATGAAGACTTAGAAAACTTCTTTCTTAATATTTTTATCCATTTTTATAAGCATTGCTTTGTTCGTTAGTTTGTCTGTTATATCCTTCTAATCAGTACTTTAATCTTAACTTTTAAATTTGAAGACAATAAATAATTTTATAATATTATTATAAAATAATAAATTTATATTTGAAACTTCATGTATTCCTGTGGAGAGAGTTGCAAGTGAAGATGATAAAAATTTAAGACGACGAATTTTGTTTTAAAAATTGAACACTCTACAGTAGCCCAATTTAATTTCTTTTCTTTTTTTCATTTAATTAAAATTACTGGATTTGCACGACTTCATAGATTTTGAAAGTTATTCAGCATAAGAAAAAAGAAAATACATTAAGAAATAAAAAATTAAAATCAAATACTGCACTGGAACGGCCGTTTCGTTCTTATTAGGGACTCATCTGATTCCCTGTGATGACAAACTCAAAGGCGTGAATATTTATTAATGTGCAGTACTTGGTTTCTATTTCTTATTGATTTTGTGCACGTTAAATATGTTTTTCAAGAAAATAAATTAGATTTTTTGTATTTGGGGGGTTTTATAAACGCGGAGCCTTTTTTTTTTTGTATTGTTTCACGGTTTTACAAAATAAAAACCCAAATTATTTTAAGGAAAGAAGGCTTCAAAGTCTTTTAATAATTTATTGTTTGTGAAATATATAGACTGCGATTAAATCATGGCTACTATGTGTACATTGGTATAATCCAGTAATGGTTGAAATAGAAACAAAGGTCTAGTTGAAATCCTGGATAAAACATGGGGTTTTATTTTGTTTTCCTCTGTTCATACGGATAATCGCCTGCAAGTTCTCCATCCAGTTTTGCAGCTAGTCTCATTGTTACAATCATACGCCTTATTTATTGAGCATTGAAAAGTCTAAAAACTATCGCACGAGAGAACTGTAAGATAAGGTATATGTAAAATACAGCATAAAAGAAAATAGATCTGGTAAGCTCTCCCTCTGACAGCTGTACTATCAAACAAAAAAAAAACTACAACCTGTAATGCATTTGTCAGTAATGGTAATGATCAGGTTGTAAACCATTATTATCTGGTTAACAACGACATTCATGCAAGTTTTCCTTCTATTATATTGCTATAACAATGACTTTTAATTGCCACCATCCATTATTGTGATGGTGCCCTAATAGAAAGAAAGCATGCGTCAATGTCGTTGTTGGCCAACTAACCAAAGATCCCCAAAGAAATCTCAGACTGACAGTATGTATATATTTCACTTTTTAGTTATCTGTGAGGTTAGATAAAGAACCTTAAATATATAATGCCGTTTCAGAGCTTATTATTTTCTGTAATGCTATATTTTTACTTTTGAAAATGCAGTTTTCTTTTTCTTTACTTAATTTTAAAATGCTTGAGTTTCTTGAAGAAAATACAAATCATCTTTTTTGATGAAATCGAATGTTTCATTTCGTTATTAATGAATGGACTTAACGCAAGGAAGTTAATTAGGCTTCTTTAAGAGAACTTCCTGTGTGATAAACATTTCCTTCAGTTCGATATCCGTTTATAATCACGTCTTGAAAGAAATTCTTTATTTTATATCTTGCATATTTAATTTGTCGATTTAAATTTGGTAATAAGTTTTAAAGAGTTTTTTTTTAATTGCCTTTTGAAAGTTTATAAACATTGAAATATATCAACATGTTTCATCTGAGTTCCCGAAATGTAAATTGTTTTTTTATAAAATATTTATTTTCGAATGTTTGTCCGTCGACTAGAAACTTACAATTATGGATTTTTCGGACCTAAAAATCTAAGATATATACACTTACAAAATTCAAATTGAAAAGATGGCCATCAAATAGCTTAATTCTAACCATCCAACCAAAAACAAAACTCAGCTTGCATCTTCCAACCAAAAAAAAAAATCATACGGCCTTCTGTCACGGATCAAATGGATTTCCAGATGGCAAATATAAGGAAATATAACCATAAAGATGATGAAAATATACTCTTATTAATCGAATTGTTTTCTAAAACTCATAAAAGTCGAAATAGACATATTACCTCAATTTGAATGATAATAATTACATTCAGTTAAAAATAGAATTGAAGATCAGGAAACCATTTGAAATGTCTTGAAAATATCATAAATTACGAAAGGTAAGACCAGAAATATGTCTACAAGTTCTTTACACCAGAAGTTAGTAGGAGAAGGATATAAAAGTTAGTTGTTTTTTTCTTTAGACGATGACATCATCTTCGCTGAATATTAAACAAAACAACTTTCCATGACTAATTTATTATTGTGTTTTGCTTCATGGAATTGGTGAAGTGAAAAACCACGTGATCCTATTCATGATTTACATAATGAAATTCAATAACTTTTTTGCCAATTAATAGTTTTCGAGAATACATTGTTATCTTGAGTCAGTGGCTTTTTAGCAACCTCGTTGTCGTAGGCATACTTGATTATAAAACCAGTATATTTACAACAAATTATTGTTTTTTTTGGAAGAAAGCTAACTTAAATAAATAACGAAATAAAACAACTCTTATTAAAACAGTATCATTTTAATGCATCGGATTACAAACTACGAACACGTTACCGGTATTAGCCTTCATCAGTTCAGAATGATGTAAAATTTCCGTTGATTCACTAAGTGACAAGTCACATGTTGTAGGAAATTCCATTGTTAACAGAGGCTGTTGTTGCTGTAAGGAAGGATTCTTTTATGAATAGTGATATTCTTTCCTATCAACATGTGTCTCGTTACTTAATGAATTAGCGGAAATTTTAAATCGTTCTAACTGATGAAGGCTAGTATCTGCAACGTGTTCGTAGTTTGCAATCTGACGCATTAAAATGATACTGTTTTAATAAGAGTTTTTTCAACTGTGTATCTATTTGTTATTTATTTACACTTTTTCACAGCTTATTGGATAAAGCTAACTTAAAGTAAAATTAACGTTTTATTTTTAGTTTACTAATTTAGCCTCCAGCAATCTGTCAATGTATTTGTGTATATATGTTTCCCCTACATCATTTGAACTGATAAATGCAATGCAGTTTCTTGAATAGGTCTTCTTGAAGCTTGGCATGCATGCTTACGGACAAAAAACGATGTAACTTTAGTATTTGAAAGTTTTTCCATGTGTCTTTTCTGGCGATTGGCACAATAGCCCTGATTTACACTTAGCAGTTGGGCGGCAAATTGGGATCGCACTGTTTTATTTATTTATTTATTTATTTTTTGGTGGAAGATACTATCCGCTAGGTTTTGTTTATTGTTTTTATTCTTTTTTGTTTGGGTTTTGATGGGCGTAAAAACGTCCTTGATCATCAATCTTCCGATGGTGATCAAAATATTCTTGTAAAAAAAATGATGACTTATCACGAGTCATTCTGCTTTGAGTGAAAACCAACTCTGTAACTATGATGCAGAGGACGTTTCAAAATTACTCGCCAAGAAGAAAGATAAACTTAGTGGTACAAGATTTCTGACGAAAAACAACTTGAAACAATAAATTCTTAATACTAATGTACAATAAAAAAAAAACAGATATTCTGGAGAGTGTACAGAAAGAAATCGAAGTACGGCAATGGATACAAAGGTCAGTTCATGAAAGAAGAGCTTTTGATGACGTAATTTCCGTAGTGATTGATTTTTGGCTTGATTTTTCCAGGACGTCACCGCGCCATCTATTGCTAAGATGCATAACTGAAATCTTAAAAACATTAGGAAAACATTCTGGTTTTTGTAGTTTCTACAATTACGAATACGTTTCTATATTATTGTTATTATTAGTTTAGTAATTAAAAATCGGTACACACTCTCCCCTTGCTTGGCTATGCGTAGTTTGTCCTTTCTTGGTCATGCTTATGCGATCACAAAACGACGCCATCTTGGACTGACTGCTCGGAGTTCAAGTTGATAACGTCATGACTGGTGACATTTGTTCCAGACAAAATAGATCGCTACGGAATGACCATGTATGGCAGACCATTTTTTTTTTAAAACTACAATAGGTATCATATAAAAATTTTAATCTTCCAGTTGATATACAGTATTTTAGATTATAGCAGTCTTTTTGATTACTTCGTAATAAGTTTATCAATATATATATACTTTGTTTACTGTGGTTACGCCGTAATTAATGTTGACTTGATTTCTATGCTGTTATTTTTGATCAATAAGAATTAATGTGAATAAGAACTGAATGTAGTGAATTTATTTAAAAACAATAAGTTCTTAAAAGGACGTAAAGGCTACTTTCTTTAAAAATTACCATTTCCTTACCTTTCAGAAAGGTTTTTTTTTTAAAGCTGTGAAACCACATAAAAAGAAAAGTCACTATTTAACTTTTATATACAATGTATTATCTGAAGACAAACATTAGAAATTTTCCATCTTCTGGAAAAAAAACCCAACCACCTCCCTCAATCCCGCATTAAGTTGCTTCAATCCGATTTATTTTAATCGTATTAAAGCCTACGGATTTAGAGGATTAGTTAAAACGATTTGCACTCATTGCTAGACATCATTGGTTCGGATTTAATACTTTTCTATGAAAATTTGTCACTTCAAGCGCTGTTTTAAAGAAAAGGAACCATCCAGAAAAAAAATTCACTTATTAAAGTATCGCAGTCTTTTGTTTTTAAAGACCCTACGTCAAGTCTCAAGAAGAACCTTGCATCGGTTCCAAAGATATTACAAACAAAAACTCGTACATATACAGAGACTGAATAATTTGATGAGCTTTACTTTCCTAGGAAACGGGGCTAAAAATATGTTTGTTTTTTTTTGAAAGGACCAGAGGCTAAAAGTACCTTCTCATAGTCTTTGATGTAAATTCTAGAAGCTGCTGTGGGAATTGACTTTCTTGTAAAAAAAACCACTTTCGATGTTTTTAAATGTAGAAAAGTACATTAGGTAAGTAGAAGCATATCAACCTGTCCATTACCTAATTTACTTGCTGTTTGCGTGCTTTCCGAAGCGAGCTTCTTTTTTTTTCCGATGCAGGGGTTACCTGTAAAAGTCCAAATGGAGAACCTGAAAATGGCTTCTTAATGAAATATTCAAGCTCTGATTTATAGCGAATGACAGATACATTTAGCGCGTGGGTGACATCAGCGTCTGATTTATATATTCGGATTTGCAGCCGTGGTTTCCTGGACTGACAGGGTGTGGGTGGAGCGATCGCGTTGATAGAGAGATAGAGCGATTCGCACCTTGACATTGTGCGGCAGTAAATAATGGATTGGGGTGGGGGCTAAGGCGGAACTCGGGCCTTTCTCGCCCCACTTCCATTTTTATAATGATTAAATAATGCTCTTTCATAAGGAGAGACTCACTTGGATACTTTTGCTGCAGATTCGTGTTTCCAAAAGAAAATGCAACGACAGCGAAATAAGCAAGTAGGTCAGGAAGAAGAAGAAAGCGCCTTTTTGTATTCAGGCGCTTTTAATAATTGCTGAAATCACAGCTCTTTCACGCTATTTTCAACGGATTATGAATACATTACGAAAAAAAAGTCCTAATATCTTTAATAATAATAAAGAACCATTAAATAACAATGAAATATCGAGACTATAAAATAATAAAAATCCATGAAATTTATTTTTAATTTCGAAACTTTAATAAGAAATCTGGAAAGAACTTGAAGCCTACGTCCCTTAGGGTTTTTTTCTTTTGCTTTTAATCGCAAAAATAAAGCAAACGAAAAATTTAATTATTCTTTAAAAATATCAATTATTAGATTCTTCTATTGGCTCAGAAATTATTAGAGAGATGCAGACATACATATATACAGACTGAGTGATTTTATGAGATGCACTTTCCTAGCAAAGTAGGTTAAAAATAGCGGTATCCTATTAATCCGCCTAAAAATATAGTTTTGCGAATACTTTGTTCTGAAAACTAAAGCGGATAAAAAATCCTGTTTTGGATTCATACTAAAACTATTGTATATCGTTGAATACTCGACGAAAGGTTTTTATTAGGTTTTTCTCTTTTGTGTTTTTCCTCGCAATGGTAAATGATCGAATAAAGGAAAATGCGTTTATATTTAAAACTGAAACGTCGGCCATAAAATTAACTCTTTTCAGTTACACAATGGACGGACGAAGCTAAGGCGTTATACTATTTAGAGAAATTGTATCTTCTGTAATGGAAGATGCTCCAATTTTTCAAAGAAAAAGCCATTTTAAGAATGAATTATGTATGTTTGGTACTCTTGAAATTCACAAAACATTCAGCAACGGCTTTTGTTTCTAAAAATAACTTGCAAAATTGTCTTTAAAATTACTCTAATGAAAACCATCGAAAAGTATAATAGGCAATGAGATTTTTAATATGATTTTAATAGGATTGAGGCTGTTCTTACAATGTGTATTATAATGTTCAGTAATAATAATCAGATACGATTTCGTATATTTTTAATATTTTAAATATTTTATATTTTTAAATTTATATATTTTAAATATTTTTTAAAAGAAACAGTAATTAAGAGCCTATATAATAAAAGAAATTATTTCGAATATCGTATTCATTGGCGGTATTCATGTAAAGTTATTCTTAATTCAGCTCTTTTCGATTTTAATTTTGTTTTCATGAAAACGAGGATCAACCATTAGTCAGTCTGTGTCTCCGTTAATATTACTCTTGAAATAATAGTGAAATCGTAAATCTTAAAATTTGGCATGTGTATTTACAAACGATCTAAGGTTGTATTTGAATAGAAATATCGAGATCCAGCAAGGCGTGTTAATCCGCTAAATAATCCTCAATTGCTCTGATTAAAGTTATTTGTAAACTTATAGGTATTTATGGATTTATTTAATTTTTTTTAAAAAAATGAAGATTCTGTTTCGCAGTTGTAGAATAATTAACAAGGACAGTTTTATTTTCTATTTTCTGTCAAAACAAAAAACATAACAAAAAACAAAAATAAAAACCAAAGAAATGACATATAATACTTTAAGGGAAATAGGGGGCTTCAAATTCTTTCCGGAGCTTCTTCAAAGGATTTTATTTGACCTTTACTTCCTGTAGGCTTTTATGCATTTTGTAGAATCATATAAGAACTAAATGCCAGTGCAATTTACTTATAAGATTTATTGAGAATCTTTAAACCTTAAAGGACGGAGAAGGGAGTCTGGTTTTCCTGATTCATATTCATTCATAATGTATCAGTTTCATCAAAAAAAAAAAGTATTTATTTTAAAATAAGTTCAGATGAAGCTAATGAAATACTGAAAATACGACTAAAAAGTTCTGATCTGCAAACTTTGTTCAGACTTTCTGACTTTTATCAGGTAATCAATACAATAAGCAAAAGAAATTAGGTAATAACTCAGAGTATTGACTGTTCTGTAAAGAAATATGCTGAATATTTTTTATAGGGTATTTTTTTTTTTTTGCATTTATAATATTAATGTAATAATACCAGGCCATCCCCCTGTCTCCCCCTAGTAAGAAGAGTCTTCTTCTCCTAGTCTTTTTATCCAAGAAGAATCGATTCCAAGCGGTTATGGCAAAAAGTGGTATTTTATTCTTGTAGTATCCCTGGCCTAATGGATAAGACGTCTGACTTCGAATCAAAAGATTGCAGGTTCGACTCCCGTCGCGAACGTTTCATTTATTTTTCACAGGAAATTAACAATTGCGCCGGACAGACAGACAGAGAAATAAAAGATTTTAGTAATACATAGATTCAATAAAACTGAACAATATTCAATGTTAATATTTGTAATTCATTATAATGTTGACTTAGTAAGTACAATACCAGTATTACCCTAACTGTTTGAATTACCAGTGATCTTACATATAAGTTTACCGGCTGTAAAACCGTTAAATTCTTATCAGGTTTTCATAATTGTGCTTTCCAATAATTTTTTTGACAACCATATGTATCTTGCGGTTAATATTCTTTATCTTACAAGAAATTCATAAATTGTTTTAGAAATTCATAATTTTAAATCACCCTGATATCTTTCTATATATTTCTCAAAAAATTTAATTTTTAAATAATCTAATTTTTACAAAGTAATATTATCATTAAAACAATTTTGTTCGTTGTTGATTGCAGAAGCCTTACCTCCGTCGCTGCTTAACTTTTGAAAAGAAGATAAAGTTTATAGGACCATATTTGTTTTATATTCAGTAAAAATTGAAAGTCTAGTTCGGTACAAGTAAGGCAAGGAAAATATGAATTTGCAACATTCTTATACATTGCTTTCTTTTTAAAACTTCTTTATATTTACAGAATTCACTTTCTTCAACATTTCTATTACTTAAACAAAATAAAACAAGAAACAAGATCAGCACAAGCTTAAACAAATTAATTTCTTTTACTTTCAGCGTTTTTTTCCTCTCTAATTATGCTGCTAACTTCACTTTATTCAATGTCTTATAAGTACTAAAGAAAGGAGGCTTAATGTACTATACAGCAAATTGTAATTTGTTCGCTATTTGAGGAAACCACACTTTCTAAAGAAAATTCATATTAAAACACTTGATATTAGAAAACTTCCTCATTGGAGGTAGTGTTCATCTAGTGTCTAGACGCTACATATCAAGTGATTATCTTCGGTCTTCAAGAAAGTAAGACAGGTGTAAATTTCTCTAATGTCTTTATAGGTTGAAATTGAAGAATAACGACGAAATCCAAAATGAAGTGAATAATGATGAATGACACTGAAAGAACAAGAACAACTGGTGTAGATGAAAATAATTGTTAAATAGAAATAACTGATAAAACCATAGCCATTTTTATTTAATAATTATAATATTTCTTGATATGAGAAATATTCGAGGAAATGTTAAATTAAGAACAAGTTTTTCCAATAAGAAAAACTCTACATTTTAAACCTGTATTTGTGAATGTAGTTGAGAACGAATCAAAGGCTTCATCACACATACTATTTACTGTGTATATTTGTGATATGTTAATGAGAAGTATTTATTAACATTTATTAACAAATATACACCTTCTAATGTGTTAATTCCGCTTAATTTATTGTATATGTTATTGTAACCAATTGCAGGGATCGTTATTATTCGAGTGAATACATTTTATAACTAAAGAAACAGCAATAAAAGAAAAAAAACAGGTATAGTACAGAGATCACAGTGTTGTGATTGACTGATGCGTTAGTGATGGCAATTTCGTTGTTGCAACTTGGGGTTATTGCAAACACAAACGAAATGAGAGAATGTCTGTAATAACGGGATAATCTGGAGAAATTAATTAAAATAAAACACTTATATTTTTATTAGTCACTCTCTCAGTTATCTGATCTTTAAAACCATCGTTTAGTTTTACTTAGCCTTTTTGTTAGTTTCTATAATTAGTTTCATTTAAACCAGTTTTAAGTTAAATTAAGCTCTTTGTTTTTCTTTATATGTTTTAAACATGCTTCATTTATACTTATTTCTTTTTAGACAATTCTGTTTTCATTTTCAGGCAATTATTATATTTCTGAACAATCATTTTTAGCCTCTTTTCCAAAAAGAAAAATAAAGTTTCAAGAAGACCCATTCATTGCTCAAAAAATATTAGTGAGAAAAATAAGGAAAGAGAATGAATCTTCCTTTCCTTAGAAGTAGAAAAAAACGAAATTAAAACTTAAAAGGTAAAAGAGCTGAATTAAGAACATTTTAAAATCCTTTCCAATAGGAAGTAAGACTCATCAAATCAGTCAGTCTGTGTGTCTATCTTCTGAACCGTTGCGTAGATCTTGTTGACACTTGGTATACATATTTGAGGACTGGGAACGATCTAATGTTTAAGCATCAAAATGCTTCCAACCGGGTTCACGTTGAGAAATTAGCGAGAGAAGGCGACAAAAATCCCCATAGAAAAGCATTGGAATCTAAACACTGGATTTTTATCTTATTTCTGTTAATATCTCATAAACAATGACTATTAACCCCATCAACTAATCCATTGCCCATCGGATTAAAATTAATTCGATTCAGGCAACTTCAATAACTAAGGAAGACTTATTTATAATTTTCTTTTTACGTATAAACGAAAATTTGTATTGTTTGTGTTCAGTAGATATTAGAATTGGAATAGAAATGTACAAGTTCCTTTTTTGTCATTTTCACGATTTTAAAAAAAAAAAGCAATTTTAAGAAATAGAATTTTAAGGAAAGTAGGCTTTAAGTTCTTATTATTTTTTGCATACTGTTTAATTTATTGCAATTTATTATTTATTTATTTTCATTAATCTTTGGGGGCATGCTTTGGTTTTTTACTGGTGACTTTTTTATTAGTTATGTTTTTCAGGTCATTTGATGACAGGAGTTCAATTTTATTAAATGTCTTGGTTCATTTTATAGGAAAAACTATAAATTAACTTTTAAAAACTCGTGTACAATCCTCTCCAAACTTTAGAAGACTTTCCAGTTAAATTTGTTGAATTTTCAGCAGCGATTGTATGATAATTTGATATGTCAACTTTAGGCATCATATCACTGATTGTCACATCTGTCTATACAGGGTGTTTCAAAAATACACGGCATAATTTCAGGTATGTATTTCCCACATGTAGACAATCAAAATAGTTCATTACAACATATGTCCGGAAATGCTTCATTTCCGAGTTATGGCCTTCACAACATTGAAAATCACCGGAACGTTTTTCGTTCCGCCGGTCGTTGCCATTACAGAAGATGTTCAAAATGACCACCTCCTGCTTGAATACAGACCTCACATCGATGTCTCAATGACCTGCGAACACGATCCCACACTCCAGGAATGTTGCGTATGTCCTCAGAACGTGCCACAATTCGATTCCGAAGGGATTCCAAATCAGGCACCGGAGACGAATAAACCAATGATTTTAAATGGCCCCACAAGTAGAAATAGAGAGGGTTCAGATCAGGTGAGCGTGGAGGCCAAGCAATTGGGCCACCTCTACCTATCCATCGATCAGGAAACGTTCGATCCAAGTACCGGCGAGCCGTACGACTGAAGTGTGCAGGAGCGCCGTCATGCAAGAAGTGAGCGTGCTGACGATCGATCAGTGGAGTGTCGTCATAAACATGAGGTATGGTGTTTTCCAGGAAGTTTGTGTACGCCTGCCCCGTAAGTCTGTTTACAAGTACATGGGGTCCAACTAATCGATCACCAATGATACCGGCCCACATGTTGAGGGAGAACCGCACCTGGTGATGAGATACAACAGTTGCATTTGGGTTTTCATACGCCCATACATGCTGATTGTGGAAATTTGTTATGCCATCTCGTGTGACCTGTGCTTCATCTGTAAATACGAAAAACGTTCCGGTGATTTTCAATGTTGTGAAGGCCATAACTCGGAAATGAAGCATTTCCGGACATATGTTGTAATGAACTATTTTGATTGTCTACATGTGGGAAATACATACCTGAAATTATGCCGTGTATTTTTGAAACACCCTGTATACCGTGAATACAAGATATTTAGTAATTTGGTGCTTTGAATTAGATTTGAAGATGCTTTCGCAGACGTTGGGTTGAGATCAGCTTGAAAACCAATTGAAATAGTTATTCCTCCATGTTTATAGAGAAAAATTTTAATTAAGAGAGTGATGCCAATTGGTCTGATCTGCCATTTTTGGTTAAAATTACAGTCATTGGATTCTATATCGACATTGCAATATTTAATTAGGTTTTATTGCAGTCGTAGTTCAATGAATTCAATATCAAAACCTGATGGGAATTTATGGTGATTTAGCTAATTAAATCAAGTTACATATTATTGCCACACTCAATCAGCCCTGGATATCTGTAATTCAATCATTACGATTTAAAGATAAAATACAATAACATTAATAAAGATGGAAGCATTTATTGTTTATCTTTTGCTGGAATGATTATGTATAGAGATTTTTTTGTAGAAGGTGCGATCAAAACATTTCTACACCTAGCTTATTTATAAATAAGTGACTTAGTTACAAGTACGTAATCTAAAACTCTTAAAATTAGTTATTGTAGGTATGTGAATGTGTGACAAGTTTTGAACTCTGAAATTTGTGAATCCTTGGATTTTCCTTAAACATGGCATAAATATTTTTGCATAAAAGACTTGCTTATATATGGTATTTTAAAAAAAAAATCTCTGAGGGTTCCTATTCAGAAATATTCGAGTGAAGGTGATAAAAATCCCATAGAAAAAAGATTAGCAGGAAAATAACGAGTACAGGGAGGATATGGACAAAAATTATTCTGCATTTAGACATTTGAAGCAAAATGAAAAATTATGCATTTATAATGCAGAAACTAAATCTTGGAATTCAATTTTTCATATCATGCTTTAACATTGCTCACCAAAAAAAAAAAAATAGTTTTTTTACTAAATACACAATAAAAAGCAATGTAATAAAAACAGCATAATGATGTGAATTGGATGTGAAATTAATACTTGTACATTCCATACAAATTTCAATTAAAATTAGACGTTTAAAGCTCGCGAATGATCTTTCCTGATTTCAGAACCACTTGATCAAAAATCATATATCAACACTTATAAAAATATTCAAGTTGATAAATAATAATTTCCAAAGTGATTAACATTACAATATATGTTTTTTTAAAGTACATGCTCAGAAGAGTTCTTAAATTCAAAAGAATTTAAGTGACTCACTGATGAAGTCCTGAAAAATGTGAATCTTTGATGCTTTTGAACAGAGTTAAATCTGGTGAATTAGGAGATTATAGAAGAAAAGTGCTTGATCATTTGTTAGGATGCTTCGTGCGGTGGCATTTCATAGCGAAAGAATCATAGTCTGCAGTATACATTCATTACACTGAATTCTGATTCTGTCGAAGAGAAAGCTCTTAATTATTCTTTATAAAATATGTATCATTACGATTGACATTCATCGACTAACGCCTCGTCTTCTTGTCTTCTGCTCTTCCAGGTGATACATCTGCTCAGAATGTTTGAATCTGAAAAGTCTGTTAATCTGTTACCTTATTATGTCAGGTTTAGCCAACTGTTCGATAAGTGTTGAGATCTTTACAATATTTCTATGCGTCACTGCGGCGGTATGTCATAGGTTTGCCAGTTCGTGTCCGAACGCGGAAGAATTGTGTTCTTGATTGCGAGTTATTGTCTCCCTCCCACACAGCGATTGTTCTCAAGCAATTCTCTCCTGAAACTGTGCAGTCACTCCCACATACCTTCCGTGACGTAGAATCATTTACCACCATTTGCGTGAAATTCTTTTCTGGCCACCTATAAATTTAACTGGTTCCTTAAATTTTCATGTTGTTTTTATCTCAGTGACACTTGATCTGCTGCAGAAGCGCATGCGCGTGAACACATCAAGTCATATATACGACATTTTGTCTTAGTTTTGATATTAGCTTCTAAATAGATAGTAAAGTGCGTAACAGAACGTCAAGATTCTATATTTCTCAGCGTTACATCAAGGACTGCAGATCGTCCATTTTGATTGTAAAAATAACAAAACCAAATATTTAGACATTCAATATTTGGCGATTGCTGTTTGGGTATTCCTTACGGACGGATCGATTATTTATATAATCTAACCAAGCGCAGATTTAATACAATTTAAATAATGGCTTCAAATTTACATCAATAATGAAAGAAAGTAAGCCATTTTCAAGTAGATATATCATATCGTAAAAAAGATCCACCAAATTTGTTATTAAGACATTAGAATAACATTAGGTGCTACTGAAATAATTTAAAGTCTTTTTACTATAAAACATTGTTTGTTTTTATTTAATTGTTTTTTCTTTGCAAATGCTTTCTGTAAATTAGAATATCGGCCAAATTCAAATAACCTACCTTCACTTTTTGCATTTGCTTAAAATCGATTAATCCCACAAAATACTTGATGTTTAGTCCAGTTATTGGTCTAGTTAAATAGTGACCATTACACTATAAGTTTGTTTAAAAAAATGCTCCACAACAAAAACATATTCTCATCAAAACCATACGTCAACTTGCTGTTTTCTGTTATATTTTGTTCATATTCTGCATTGTTTTTAACGCCAACGTTTAATATGAAGGTTTAGATTCGAATAAAATCCATTCTCGATTAACCTGAGGAACTTCCAAAATTGCATTGGATTGAAATATTGTATATGAAAAGAAAATATTAGAATAGATTATAATATATGTGATGTATTTTAATATGGTGCCCTTTAAGTTCTTTACACACGTTCAAAAGCATACAGTAATTCATTCAAATATAAAATGTCGTCAATTTGTAATTGTAGTTTAGACTGAATTCAGCTTTCAGAGACCTCTTTTTTTTATGCTTCACAGGGAAGTCACTTAGCATTGCAAAGAAACTTCTCGAATTCTGCTGTTTAAATCTTTTGAAGTCCTTATGCAAGTGTTGTCAATATATAACTCTATTAGCCATGGTACAGGAGTCACATTATTAGGGTAGTGGATTTCTGAGGTTTGATGCTATGTTCTCATTAGTAATTCTGTTCGTAGAATTTGTCTGCAAATTTATGAACTAATTACAACTAATTTCCATCCTAAAGAGCGAAATTGTTTTATGGTTGCGCTAGTTTGACGGCAGCTGACTTTGTGGAGATGTGTGTGTCTCTAATTCCTGCACTGACTGTTGCAAGCCGACTTGCTAGCAAGCATTGATGTTTGTCATCAAATAACATTGAAAGCGTCATCACAGGATTAATCGTTCCAGTTTAATTTATTGCAGTTAAATGTTATCATTTTGAACTTTCTTTATGCTAACTCTCATTAGCAAAAAACAATCCCCTTATTATGAAAACAATTTTTTCATTCTACTTCTTATTTATTAAAAATGTACTAACATAAAAAAAAGGAGCAAGCATTAAATTACACCACTAAATTGAACCATCAATCTAACAAGGTCAAGAAAATTTCCTTGCCTTCTTTTTTGGCTTTAAATTTTAAGACCTCAACAATCTAAACGCAGAATCTATGGAATATAACACTCTCAAATATCAGAGGCAGAGGTCTCACAAAAATAAGATTTATGTTATTTATTCTTTTTATGGATTAGGTCTCAAAAGTCCTGCACCAATCATCTTCTCAGTCTTCCTTTGAATTTTCAACTAAAGCAGTCCGCTTTGACAGGATACTGACTTTCTCCTACATTATGTAGGTGATCATGATGTAGCTGTGTTTGCTTTTTTTTTTTCACTTCGTTCCTAATTTAGCTACATTTCTCTTTTTATCTTTTTCGCTGCTTTTAACTATGTCATTTTAACATAAAAATCCAAGGCCTCAAGTTGATAACATTGAATCGTATTCAAATCTACAGTATTTGAAATAAAAACTGAATTAAAATGGCTCATTAATATCTTGTGAGCAGCTTTTTTGCTAAAATTTCAAAGAATGTTACCATAGTCAATTGCATTTTGAGTTTAACCTTCTGAAATACGAACATATATGAAATTTATCGTATCACAATAACTTATCGTATAAGAGTGTCACGATACGATAATCAGAAGAAATTGAAATCAATTGGAATTGGAAAAATTATTGAAAAATAATTAATGGAAAAATTATTGTTGTAGATTCACAAGGGAGGTTATATTGATTTGAAAAGTTTTTATTGGAGTTTTATATGATTTCTGTACTTTAAAGTTAATTTTTTTTCTCTTTTTTTTCAATGGCGGTCTGAATGGCGTTGAAACTTTAATATCGACTCGATTCAAATGGATTTTGTGTTCCTTCGACGGGAAAAGAATTTCTTTTTCCTTTTTCCACTTGAGTGGAATTGTTCTGCGTATCTTTTTTTTTTCTGAACGGCAACTATCTGTTCCTTCTTCCCCACCCCCTTCTCAATGATATTGGACTTGACGACTGCTTTCATGGGGATTAAAAGAGAAACCGGGAATGACAGACCATAATGAAACAAAAGGGAAGAAGCAAGTGGCGGGAAGACGAAGCGGGTCTTGTCTTCTCGGGACAGACAATGAATACCGCTGGGAGTAGCTTCGGCTGAATTTTGTTATAAAATAAGCTACCCACGCAGTCATGCAGAGAGTTGTTCGCAGATGAAATAGAATCGAATGTTCCATACATCTTAAAAAATTGCAAGAGAGCTTCGTGTAAACGTTCTGGAAGTTTCTACAATTCTAAATTTGTAGGAGTTATTTTTCTATTTCTATATATAAGTCGATGGACAAAAGAAAGTTACATTTGATGTGACAACTTTCGAAGAATCCATGAAAATATCTTTCGTGAATCTCTGAAAATGGGAAAGATTAAGGGAAGGCCGAAGAATCAAAGGAGTGGGTTTCCATGTAAGAGTACCGGATGTTTCTTTCCATCGTTTAGCTTTCTTTTTAAGACTTATTCTTGATTTCTTACTTTATTCTTGGCGCAGCATAGTCTCTGTCACTGTTGTGCCGTTAAATATAAATAAACCGTTGTTTATATATGATAAAAGGAACAAAACAAACATGGCTATCTTCTGAGGGTCTATAGCTATCCTTTTTCGGTCTTGTCCTTTTACATATTTTACAGACTAGGCAGTGCAGATGCTTTCTTTTACGCAGCTTCTGATTAATGTCTATTTTCTCTATTGTCTAGAGAAAATAGAATTGCAAAGACTTCTGCTTCTGCAAAACTCGATATGATACGCTTTTTTATATATTGTTTTCAGAACAAAAATTATTTATGTCAGCATCTTCTAAAATAAAAATGAATTTATAAGTGGAAGCTGTTTCTCTTGTATCCGAATCACTAAGCAGCTCACATTAGTAGGCTAAAAAAGAGGAAATATCGAAAAATTTGTTCAGGGAATCGATAATTGCGAAGAAAAAAAGGAATAATTGAAAGGTCAACTGTGAAGAGAAGAATCTACTTGGAAGGAAAACCTGTAGCTTTTGTTTGTTTCTTTGTTTTTTTTTTTTTTTCAAAAATCATGATTCTGAAATTTAAGATATTTAATATATTTTGGCTGTTTGTTTTTTTTTGTTCCGTCGGTCGTTATCTATTGCTTTGGTAAGAATCAAAATCAGGAAATATTGATGCCTGGTTAAGCACAATAGATGAAAGAGATTAACTAGG
The DNA here is from genome assembly GCA_023159025.1 of Thereuonema tuberculata. NCBI lineage: Eukaryota > Metazoa > Arthropoda > Chilopoda > Scutigeromorpha > Scutigeridae > Thereuonema > Thereuonema tuberculata. The sequence continues at coordinate 11,568,975 of JAFIDM010002131.1, forward strand.
CATCCTAGAATTAACGCCCGTTCCTGGAATTGAGGTCTGATTGGCTCGTTAAGATCTCTTCTGATGGCTGATTAAGACCTCATCGGATTGGATCTCCCGCACAGACGGACCTGGATGAATTTAGCGGTCAAAGCTGGGAATCCGTTGTAATTGTATATAAACTCCTGTTATTGTAAATGAAGTGTTAACTGTTTGTACTCACGGTGTTAACGGTGTATACTCCTGTTATTTCTGACCAAAAGAACAACATAACAATATTTACCCTACTTCAGGTTTCTGGGGTTAATAATTTGGAGTTACCTTAATCACAGATGGACAGACACGCGATCCTTTTTTTAGCAATCCCATAAAGAGGGGATACTGTGTGTGTGTGTTTTTTTTTTTTTTTTTGTTTTTTTTTTTTTTAAGGACGGGGGAAATGCATTTACGCAAACCAAGGAATTGGTAATGTGAGACTCAGTCTATAAAAGACTACTACTCACTAAAACCCTACGTCCAACTTCCAAAACACCCTACACGGAACCACCGTCAGGTACTACATCGCGTAGGGCAGAATGACTAAAAGTCCGACTCACATATCATTTCGCAACTGATCAAGTCTGATTTTCTCTGCCATACGAAGTTTCCGTATAACAGTGGCAGCATAGTCAGCCACTGCCGTCCAATTAGCCTGGGAGATAGTCATCAAGCCAACGATGTTCTCTGGAGTCACACGCTGTCGAAGGGATTTCTTCAGCTCATTTCTATCTTCATGGAAGCGTGGGCAGACAAGAAGACATGCTCCACATCCTCGTCCAAGAACTGGCAAGTCGGACATGACGCACTGTCTTCAATTCCGAAGCGCCTCTGGTACGCTAGAAAACAACCATGGCCACTT
>JAFIDM010002131.1:11569861-11611512 GCA_023159025.1 Thereuonema tuberculata
AGCTGAGTCAGGTAGTGATCCACCTCACCATGCTTTCTTTCCATCCACGTTGCAATATTAGGTATAAGATTATGAGTCCATCTTCCACTGGTCGATGAATCCCATCGTCTCTGCCATCTGCAACCCATGGGAAGTCTGCAACCCATACATGGCGCGTCCCCAGGTGGCGGATGGGGGAATGCTCGGCAGAAATGCAGGGTAGGAGGGAAATAAAATACCTCCCGCGGGCCAAACAGACTAGGGGAAGGAACCCCGAATATAAACCAAATATGGCTAGTGCGACAAATACTAACCTTACGGTGCATGGGTTCGGATCCCCAGTACCGGCGTTCGTCGGGAGTGAGCAAGCGGGCTCCGGGACGTCGTCATCCAGCGACCGCAGTGCTTCAGTGGTGGTGAGCTTGGCCACTGATGCATCTAATACGACAAGCAACAAAAGGAGTCAAGCACTGGAAGAACTGGGGAATAAGATAGACGAACTATCACAATATGTTATACCCAGAAATAATGTGCATCATGAGATAAAAAGACTTGTAAAAATGATTCGGTTATGCTTTGACAAAGTGGCAGACCAGGATGAAGATGGCAGTGGAAGTGTATCTGGAGTGTCATCTCACCCCTTGCAAGAGAGTGAGACTCAAACGTCACCTCGCCCTTTGCGGGAGAATGAGTCTCAAACATCATTTCGCTTCTTACAGGATAATGAGATTCCAACGTCTCCTAGACTAAAGAAGCAGACGAAACCAAATACATTCCTGGAATCTGGACTTCAAGAACAATTGAAGAGGAAGATGGGTGATTTTTCACCTCGCAAGGAAAGTAAAAGTGAAAAGAGGACCAAGAATTCTGACACTCAGATCAAGAACTCTGACAAAGAAGGTGTTGAAGCAGAGATACCGAAGATCCCAGTTGGTCCACCTGAAGAATGGAAAAAGGTCAAGAAGAAGCAGAGACCTCCCAGACTTCGTTCGGACGCCATAATTGTGAAAGCAAAAGAAGGTGCTTCATACGCTGATATTTTGCGTTCATTAAAGACTGATCCAGAATTGGAAGAACTTGGATCATCCGTCACGAAAATACGGAAGAGTATTGCGGGCCATTTACTGATTCAACTTGACCCCAAGGCCAAACAAAAAGTAAGTCAGCTTCGTCAAACCATACAAGGAAAGCTTCAACAGAAAGATGATGTAGATTGCAGAATACAAACTACTGTGCTTGAACTGAAAGATCTCGACGAACTAACAGTTGAGGCAGATATTGGCCTGGCTATCCGGACTCAGATCGATGGAGCACAAGATATTGATAACTCAGTGGTAAAATCTGTACGCAAAGCTTACGGAGGTACGCAAACGGCTGTGGTAGTTTTACCTACAGTACTGGCGAATCGAGCTCTGGAAAAGGGTAGGTTGAAGATTGGATGGGTGATTAGCCGCGTGAGGGAGAAGACTACGGTCCAACGCTGTTTTAAATGTTTTGGCTACGGTCATCTTGCTCGAGTTTGTAATGGTTTAGATAGGTCCAAATTGTGCCTTAAATGTGGAGGAGATGGGCATAATGCCAAGGAATGCTCTTCTGAGGAATTATGCTGTCTTTTGTGTGAGGGTAAACATCGTACTGGCAGCTATGTTTGTCCGGCTTACAAACAGGCCATACAAGCTGTAGAAAAATCGAGGAGATGAAGTTTATTCAGCTTAATCTCAATCATTGTACGGTTGCCCAAGATATACTGCAACAGACTGTACGTGAGGAGAGGGTTGATGTTGCGATTCTCTGTGAGCAATACAGAAACATCGAGGGATCACGCGCATGGCTCTCTGATACTAGTGGACGGGCAGCAATTTGGATCTGCGGGAATCATTTCATCCAAGAAATTCCACAGACACAACAGCATGGATTTACTTGGGCAAAGGTGAGAGATATGTACATCTATAGTATGTATATATGTGTGTGTATGAGTATGTATGTGTGTGTGTGTGTATAAGTGTATGGATGTGTATGTATGTGTGTGTATGTGTGAATTTGGGGTCTATCTATACTAAATCGATTAAGTTGAGAACCAATTTGATACCTAATCAGGTCACTTCCAGCTCAAGCTGGTTACTGACCTCTCACTCCAGAAAGGTGTAAAATAGAAATTTTAGACCACTAAATGAACTCAATGCCGGACATCATTGAATTGTAGTTTACTCTTTATATTATAACGATTTGAATAAATGATTTTGCGCGCAAATCAATAAAAAGTCACTTTTAACAACACAAGCGTTTGATAGATTACAAAAATGGTAGGCTTTAATACAAAACAGTGAATTGACATGTTTCTTATCAGTGCTTATTTACAGGCGTTATAAACATTAGAGTAAACCTAAAATAGCCTGTGGTGATACAAAATACGTATGAGCATTAAAACAGCATAAAAAAATGGAGAAAACATTCTCTTTCTGACAATAAATAAAGTTTCCGGACATCAGAAAGTTAATTGATTTTTGTAAACATCATTTTCATTAACGGAATTAACAGGAAGTTCTGTGGAAGGGTCTTAACGTGGATCGTTTTATAGATTTATGCTGGGTTTTTTTTTTTTTTCCACAAGGCAACCGAAGCTCGTCTTTTGTTCCGTCCATTACCCAGTCTCTTACATTCACAAACCATTTGACTAAACAGAGGAAGGAAAAATAGCAGAAAGAATTTTAATGCAAAATAGGCCCCTCTGAACGAAATAAAGGAAATCTAAATGGGCTGTTGCATCTCCGTCTGGTCCACTTGTTTTCACGCTGAATAACGTTAAATGCTGGTTTCTTAAATTGCAAAACGTTTTTCCGTTTGGATTTCTGTCAATTTAAAACCACTTCCTTTTTTTTTTCCTTGAAAAGGTTTATTTTCTCTGTCTCTGTTTTATTTCCAAAAAAAAAAGTTTGAATATTTTGACAGAAATAGTTATAAGCAAGATATAGCTACTATGGTAACTTTCTCCCAAATTTAGTTATCCAAAAACTTATATTTTTTAAAAAATAATTTTTATTTATTTTTAATGTTTATATGTATGTAACATAATATATAATAAATATTTAGTAATTTATTGTATAGGTTTTCAAAAACTTCATTCAACTTCTTTACTGCACATTATTTACTAATATACAATATTTCGACCGTATCGAATACGTTTTTCTGGTGTTAGGTATTTGGAGAATAGGACATTGTCTATATTGTCTATCACACAAAGAATCTCTTCAAAGTAACTAAGAACATAGCATATTTAACAAAGTAATTATGAAGGGATTCTTTATGTGATGGACAATGTAGAAGGCCATATTCCCAAATACTCAACACTAGAAGAAGACCGGTATTTGATACGGTCGAGATATCTGTATACAATGTGTTGTATACAATGTATGGTAAAGAAGAAAGTTGAATGAAGTTTTTAAAAACTTATAAAATATATCTAAGTTAGTGTTTAGTTTATTTATGCTATAAATAATGTTTCTAATGTTTATTTATAATAACTTCCTAAGCACACTTTTTTTTTGGCCTTCACTGTGAATATAGAAAAAAATCACAACAATAAGAAAATTTCGTTTAGTTACGTTCCTTTACTGTTAAAATTTAATCTTTCTAAGATAAGTAGTGATTGTGATTTTATGAATTAGGAAGATCGCGAATGCAATGGAAATACATTTGAAATGCCAATTGAATGGATTTGCTGCATAAATTATATGTAATATTTAACAATTAAAGTTAGTTCTGAACACTCTGTGATTCTAATTGACACTGTTCTTCCCATTTAGAAACTTACTCAAATTAAAGCTCGTTTTTGGCCAAACCCATTTCAAATTCTGACTTTTTAATGTAGAAACATTAGACTGCATAAAACAAAAAAAGACTCCAAGTTGTTTCCATAGAATGCTAATGGATTTGTCTTGTAACGTTCTGACCTCAAATGAGATGAGAGTGCAAATGAATAAATAAATACATAAATAATTTATGATTTCTTGTCTCTTTGCTAGAGTAATCTCTGTGTCCTGCATTGCTGTTGTGATTCTCTCCCGAGATCACAGCTAGAAGACGATTTTTTTTCTTTCTTTCTTTCTTCCTCTTTTTATTTGTCACCAGAGTTAAAGATCGCATTTGTTCGTTGACGGTCAGGAGAGCGTCCAGCTCTTGGCAGCGGATGAGCGCCAGGCGTTTGGGGAATTGCAGGGGACGGCAACTCTCCAAGGACGACAAGAGATTGGATGACGTCAACGCATTTTTCACAATTATTGGATAATAAAATCCAATTAAGAATGACAATCAGTAGCTTTCCCTGGCGAAAAGAAAACCTCAGTTCCTCCCCCGCAATCTCTTCTTCTACAGGATGAAACTTACATTTTACTGACAAAAGCAACTTTGCTGAAATCCCTGAACTCTTGAAGGAGAACAATGACATCACTGGGCGTTTTTTGGAAGCTGTGACATTAGAAGAGATGCTGTAGGATCTTATCTACTTAACTTTATTACTGTGAGAATTTCTAATTTGGTATTTCAAAGTCATTAGATTTTCAAATCTCAAAATATCATAGCACCATAGGATATTTAATTTCATTTGAATCCGAAACTCGCTAATACCATCTCTGACTTGTGAGACTTGTATTCACTCCAAAGAATATTTTATTTGTTTATTAAGTAAATACCTTTGGTTTAACTTTTTGATCAATTGCAAAACAATAGACGAAAATATAACATTTCAGTATTAAAAAAAACAATTAACTGGACTGCTCAGAAGCCAATCAGATTAAGTCAATAAACCAAAAAATGAAGTAGGTTTTTAAAAATTACATACCAAAAAATAACAATGCTTGTAAATTTGAAGAATGAATGTTTTATTGAAAGATAACATAACTATAAACTTGGAGGAGTGATTTGCGCACTTTGTCAACCGAAAGTATCAATATAAACATTAGAGTATGACTTACTGAAAAAATTTCAATTGAAAACAAAATGATTTAATCTGATTGACTTCTGAGCAGTCAACTTACTAATCAAATAATAAACAGTAAATTAGCTTTAAATATTTAAATTTAACAATTTCTTTAAATCGGTTTGAGGAAATGAATAATGATTGGATTGATATATCTTTATTCATCTGAATACTTGAATAAAGAAGATATCAATTTATATAGTTTTATATATATTTTTGTGTAGAGAATCTATCTATAGAGAAGCTATAAAATAATAAGACTGTGAAGATAGTACGTTTTGCATCGCAGGGTGGTGCTTTTTCGATTTGGGCATAGTCTACGCCATTTATTATCCCTAGCGACAGTTTTCCGAGTTGCAGATGTTGCAGACAGTGCCTCGGAAATTTGAAGATGTAGTAATGCGCAATCGCGAAATAAAACTGGATGTAGTACTATAAGCGTTCAAATATATGAAAAAGTTTCATGAAGATCAGGTTGTACCGTATATTGGTTTGCGTGATTTCATGATGGTTGTGAATCAATTGAGGACGACCGAGATCAGAAAATGATCACAACTCAATTCTACTCTCTTTATTCACCCGAATTAGTCCCAGCGGAATATATTTTATCTCTAAATGAAAAGATTTCGACATTATTTCGGGAGTACTTTCAACTGTTATTATTCCATCATTACTCCAATCAAGTATGGACTTCTTTGATCGTACATAGCACTTATTTTTGTTTTTTATAATTTAAAAAGAAGATAGTGTTCACTTATACTTTAAAATTTAGACTCAAAATTTCGTGTATCTATTCTGAAATGATTAAAGATTTCCATGCAAATTCTCTAATTACAAAGGCGTACATACAGGATAGTACCGATGTTGGTATTAAAAACATGAATAGAAGAAGCATTTGAATATTCCTCGTGTCTGCAAAGATCTTAGTGCTCTCTGCTTTAAGTCGTTCTCTTTCTTAATATTTACCATTGATTGTTTTTAAAAGTCATTCTCTCTGTTTTGAAGACATTTTTGCTTTGGGCCTTTTTTGAATAGATAACAGTTCATGACTTTTTATTGTCGTCTGCTCTGGAATAATTAAGCCAGAAGATATTCTATCCAATTACTGTTTCGCCCTAATATGTTTTCATAAAATTTAATGAGAAAAATGCAATATGCTTTCCTCCCCTGGCAATAGGAAGTATAAAAATAAATAAACAAACTTGAAAAAAGAAACTTAAATAATTAATGATAAGTAACCCACATCTGAATGTATAATACTTCACTTGGAAATAACTTAAATAAATTGAAATATGTCATAAGTGAACACTTAATGCAAAAAGTACTGAATTTTTGTTGTTTAGTGGAACAATAACAATAAGCCTTGAGAGGATTCGAACTGTGTATTCTTTTCTAAAAAAGAAATAAGCTTCTGCTGCACCTGTTACCAATAAATGAAACCTTGGGTTGGCTAAATTGAACTTTCTTTTAAGAAACTATTTTTTCATTGTTTTCATAAAGAAAAGTTAATGTTATTGTTTTTTTATTAAGTTTAATTTAATTAAAAAACTTGGAAGAAATTGCTTTTCTTTTCCCAGTCGTTAAGAAAACGATATCGATTTTTTCACTTATTGTTTAAAATGCTTCAGGTGATAAAAACAGAATTAACATTCATATTCGGAAGTCACCTTAAAAAGGATTGTTACGTAATTTTTTTTTCTTTAATTTAATTAAGAATTTTAAATTCATACTTTTTTTTTTGAACATGGATTCGACTTATAATTTTTTGTCAGTTTGTCTGGAGTTTTTTCTCATCCTAAAACGGCTGGATCGATATTCTTATTTCAAATCTGATTGTACTTTTGTCCTAATCCTCCACAGAAAGAATCCTATGATATTTCGAAAGCTAATTATTATTATTAATCATGGATATCCGAAAATATATTTACTAATAAATTAAGATTAAGATACAAATCTCAACATTGAATACTGTTTAATTGACTAATTTTGGAAAAAAGTGTGTTAAGTGCTATTATAAATATATCTATGTATCTGGGAGCAGTACCGTAGCTAGAGAATTGGGGGCCCCGGGGCAACAAGTGATTATGGTGTCGTAAAAAAAAAATCACACTTCTTTCGGGAGCCCCCTTTGCTCGGGGGCCCCGGGGCACTGCCCCGTTTGCCCCGGTGGTAGCTGCGGCCCTGTCTGGGAGTTATAACTGCTGCATATCATATTTCTTCATTTAAGCGAATTTAAAACAAAAATGCAAACACCAAAAACTATCAAAATTGTTTAATATTTTTTAAATTAATAGAAGGCATATACTATGATTGGATATTTATCTAGCAAATAATCATAGTACAGAAGGAATAGTTTAAATCCAATAATATACATTTCTAACCAAAGTATAACCAAAGTAGTATATTTCTGGTAGTTTTATGTGAATGATTTGTTGAATTCATTCCTGTTTCTTGTTTTGTACATTTTTTGAATGTTTCATATTTTTGACTACGGAATCTGATACCTTTTCAAGTCTTTTTTCCAGTTAGGCTTTTAAGTGTTAGTGTATCAATTCAAAAAATTAATTAATTTTATTTCATCGTTGACTGCAGGGACTCATTTTCTTGAAATAAATCACATTTGCAATTTTAAGTAGTATTTAAATCTTTTTTAAACTGAAGGTTCCAGTTAAAGAATAGCGTTATTATGAATTACGGCTTAAGATATTTTAATATTTTGGCGGATTTTATATCTGTTATTTTGTATTTAAATAGTAACTTCGGAAATTATAATGTGTCCATAACAATATATTGCGATTGCATTATCTCCTTCAGATAATGCACTGAAGAAGATCAAATTTAATGTAATTTATTTTTTCAAATTACAGAATTGAGATAGAAAGAAATAGGAATTAGAATACCTTTATTTCTGTCTCATGCTTTTGCAGAATTTTCACTCTTATATTGTTTAAAATTATTTTGCTATCATTGAAAATAAAATAACCTTTTTTTTCCTTTTTGTTTCTTTAGATGACAGTAAGACTGACGAAGAGTCGTGTTTTCCAGACATGTTTGTTAATTCAACATTGAAGTAGAAGAACGGAGTAACAGAAGACGTGTCAACAGAAGCAGTTGTGTTTCTTCGGCAGAAAGAAAACCCATGGTAAAGATAGAAAGGAAGGGAAGTGAACTACACTAACTACATTCATATAAAAGGATCTAAAGTTCATAGAACCACAACGATTGTAGAAGGACTAAATAACAGTGACTTAAAGTAAAAAAGAAATGGATGATTAACTACAGACTAATCTCAGATAATGAAAAATAAGGCTGCAATTGCTTAAGAAATACTAATATCAAAGAAACTGAAAGTATTAAGAATCCCAGCCAAATTTTTCAAATTCTGAGGATAAATAAGAGACAGAATTCCATTTGCAAGTAACTTTTCCTTACTCCGAATAATTTCGTTGTGTTTTTTGTCGACTGCCCCAATTCAGCAGCAACTGTCAAGTGTGATGTAGTGGACTTAGAAAATGAACATTTTTTTTTATGAATGAAACTTTACTTTCTTTGACATTTATTATTAAGTAGAAAACCAATACTAGAAAAAAGAACATTTAGTAACATTAAAGTTTACTTTTGACACAATAAATTGGTATTGAATTTAATCTAAGTAACGAGCGAACTTTTAAAATTTTGAACATTCATTGGGATTTGCAGAATACAAGAATGAAAATTCGTAGTTAAGAATAAAAGAAAGGCTTTTTCAATGAAAAGTCATACGAGAATAAATACAGTAACGTGAGTAAATTATTATCTTTTCTGACTTGTATAAAGCCTTTTATAAAGATTATTAAATTCATTAAATTTATTAATTAATTAATTTTACTAAATTAATTAATTGCTTTTTGTTTTATTTATTCTTTAATTGAGGACGTTCACATCTTCTCTATCATTAAAACAGCTATAATAATATCCAATAATATTTCACAAAATCATTGCTTTATCAGATTTTTTGTCTAAAAAGATGAAACTCAAGAGCAACTTCCTTTTAGGTAAGAAATTTAAATACAAAAGAATGATATGTTGGTTTATGTTACAGAAAACATACTACTGCGAAATGAGCGTCTAATCAAGACCTCCCAAGTTTATTTCTTTTGAGGATATTTTCAATGGTTTGGTTCTGAAGGAGGACTGGGACATGATACTGTACAGATCCTTTTTATTTTCTTTTTGAGGGATTTTTCCACTCCGGGATGAGATATTTCTCGATATTTCGGCCCGGTGCCTGGGGCCTTCTTCGGGAGATAGTCTATATATATATATATCAATTACATCAAGATGGGCGCAAATCTAAGAACGTCCGTTGTTAGTTTCTCGGATAAGTTGTTTTCGTATTGTTCATTCCGAGCCATGGTGAGCCCCCTACTAATGGCAACAGAAGTTGTTATATTTGCGCCCACCTTGATGTAATTGATATATATACATCTCCCGAAGAAGATTGAGAAAATATCTGATCCCGGAGTGGGAAAATCCCTCAAATAAAAAAGAATCTATACTGGATATGTTCAATTATTATTATATATAAAAAGCAGAAGATTTTGAAAAATCTATTTATATAAAAACAAATCATCCCGCCATGTTCATATCTACTTTTTTTATTTAAATTAATCTCAACATAGTTCAGTTATTTTTTTTAGCGTAAATCTTATTACTTACATCTACATACTTCGAGGAACCCGAGTTCACAATATTCAGATAAGCAAGGCCTAATATGGTCTTTCAATATCAAAGACTCACCGTTGCCAACTTTTCTTTCAACGTGGTTGCTATTGCGTGAGTTCCTTTTTGTTCATGGAAGTCTCGCATTCTTCGTTGACTTAGATCGTGTTGAAAGCAAAGTTTGATGCAAGACTCTTACTTCAAAGCAACGGGCAGAGCTCAAAGTATGGCCTGGTTTCTGCAAGATGTGTTCATTATTGATTATTTTAAGCATGACATTTTTAAAGCAAGGCAGAATCTCCACGAACTAGGTTACAGAATGCAAACAGAATATTCTGGAAATTATTATTAAATGAATGATTTATTCAGATCTCAGAGACACGAGTCGAATATTGATCTAGTTAAAGTTTTACATCTTAAAATGAGGGATTGTAACCTACCTTAAAGATTACAAAAAGATTTCAATCAATAAAAAGTCTAAAATAGGCATAAAGACACAAGCCAGACTACGACAAGAAAACAGAAATACAGGTGTCCAAAATAAGCCTTTTCAGATCTTAAGAGGTAGAATTACATAACAATATTTTTGAAATTGTCAACGACATTACAAATGGCTGATTATTAAGTATTAATTATTCAGATTTCTAAGAATATAGAAATACTTATTTTGAAAACAATAACAACAAACTTTTAAAAATACTGTAATAAATTGCCTTTTTATTATTTTTTTTCCAATATCTTTAAATAATTATTTACGTATTCTTAGAATTTGTGTTGTGGAGACTTTTTACATTGCCAAAATTTATTACTAAGCCTATATTTTAAATATTATATTAAAAAGAAGAGGTAAATGTAATAATTGACGTTTCAAAATTAAAATGAGATAAAAGCTGGCCAAAAAACTAAAAAGTTAAAGAAAGAACAGATCAGTAATTATTGGACAGATTCAAAACATGATGTCATTAAAATAAATGAGCTTTAAAACAACATTGACCATATCAAATCGGTCTTTCATCCAATTGGATTTATAAATCTTTCGTATTTCTTATCTTAATTTGTTGAAGAAGGTTAAAAACCTTGCCTTTTTTAAAACGTGTTTATAAAACAGCAAAGGCAGGTTTTATATATTTATTGTACTTCGACTTGAAATAATGAATATATGAACTTTATACTTTTCATTATTACCTCTTGATTATTAATTATTAATTGTCTTTAGCCATTACTTCGCACGATAACTATTTTTACAGTAAGTAGGTATTAGCAAATATTAGCACTGGTCTGAAATCTGTGGAAGTCATATCGACAAGGAATGGAGGATTAAAACAGCATCCCACCAGTACTTTTAAATAACAGATGAGATGCCCCCTCAGGTCTTTATGAATCAAATGGATAAAATCACTCTTCCGCCCTTACATTTATTTATTCGTCTTATGTACTTTTGAATTATAAGAAATTTCATTTCATTTTCCTGAATTAAAAAAAAAATCCATTTAATATCGGACATTTAATATTTAGTCGGGAGCGGCTGCTACATCTGCGTCCGGTTGAATATTACATGTAATCCTGAATCATAGTCGAGACGGGGAGTCGGAACCCTATGAATCATAACTGATTGGACATTTCATGGCCTAGAGTTTTGGGTAAAAATCAGATTTCCGGTCCAGGGAACTTCCGGTTTTAGGCGTATCATCATTTACCGTGTCAGCCAAATAGAGGAAATTGAACAAAATTGGGTTCTATCTACCCTTACTCGACTATGCTGAGAACGAATTTCGATATCCTCAACCTAATTTGGTCACTGGCCTTGTATTCAAAATCGCCCAAATGAATCAAAATGGATTCTAAGCTTACTAAACAACCTCAATGCGAACATTGCTTGAATTTTGTTCTTGACAAATTACAATGGCTTGAATAAATCAATCTTGCTTTGAATACACCAATGATAGTATCACTTTAACAACTCAAACACCTAATAGATGTCGCTTGGTTTGTGTTTACTACAACACTGCTAACTGACTTGTTACTTATTCCATTCTCAAACAAAAAAAAAAATCTCTATCATGTCTCAATAGGCTCGGTCAGGAAATAGGACTTCGTAACATCAGTACCGTGCGTGCACCCGCACATTAAGAATCTCTGCTTCAGTCGGGCTTACTGAATTGTTTTGATGTAAGTTAATTCGATGCATTTTTTACTATTTTTCTGATGACAGCAGTTATCTTTGACGATGAAGCAAATTTGACCCAACAGTTCTGGTCCGATGGTGAAGGATATCCGGTGAACACAAAGCTTTTTTGCTCCGTGCATTAGCAGAAGGAAATTTGGCTGGTGCATAGAGGGATGTGCTTTATTTTCTTTCGTTCTTTCTTGGCATCTCTTGCTGGCTCGGCTTCGAACGCAAACAAAGTGACGCACCAAAAAGAGGACAAAAAAGAATGCTGCCCCTTTTTTTCTATGATTTATGAGTCAGCGAAGAATAGATAGTGTTATTTTAACCTGTTGACGATGCAGCCTTTAGTAGACTAAGATATTCAGACGAGGTATTTTAAAATATTTATGAACCAAATTTCTTTTAACAACTCTTTCTAAAGGAATAATAAATTTCTCTTTTATAATTAATATTTAGTAAGTTTTGCTCAGCTTATTAAAAGACTGCCTTAAAATTAAATAACTCGGAAATCAATAATTTTAAGAGTACATAAAATTCTTAGTAAGGGAACATTTTAATGGCGCCTGTGTTTTTAAGATTCGCTCGTTAACCTTTATTAGGCTTCTGCATGAATAGAAATTGCCCACAGGACATGCTTTCAAAATAAATTTCATATATCATCATCAACTTTCCACAAAATATCAAAGGTTACTACACTGCACAAACTTTCAAATTTCAGCAACAAACGTTTTCATTTAAAAATAAAACTCGAATTATTAAATTTAAATTTTCTAACCGTTGAGAGTTTTGATAAATCCTTGTCCTTACAAAGATAAGATAAACGTAGAAGTTAATAAAAATTAAAGAGGGATGAAAAGTTATAAGGTGTTGATGGAACATCATACAAAATTTTTTGAAATTTTTTCGTTATTTTTTAATGGAAGAACCCAGAAGTTTAATGTTTGATGTACATATACACCTATCCAAGACTTGCTTTTAGCACCAAGAATCAAGTGTTAAGTCAACAGGATCATCGAAAAAATGTCATAGAGTATTCTCTAGTTGATCGTAGTCCTAGTCTATCATAATCCAACTTGCTTTTATTGCACTTATTATTTAGTTTTGCTTTTTAAGAAAGCTCCTATAATGTAGGACTAAACAGTAGAATTGTATTTGGAAAACATCTTGCAAACTTAAAAATGTATTTTAAGTATAAACAAAAAAATAATAATATTTATAAGGAAAATCACTTCTTTTAAGGTTCTTTATCGCAACTTAAAGATGTACACTAGAATACAGAAATGGGATGTATGGAGGCGGAATACATGGGTCTAAGCTTCCCATACAACACACAGCGTCAGACATTACAACTAGTTAAGATGATGTTAAAAATAAGAAAATAAAAGGAACATTAACATCAGTAGACAATTTGCGATTTTTACTAGAAAAATTAAATATCTATTTTTAGAAAAATAAAAATAAATAATATGGTTCTTAAGAATATATTAGTAGGAGTTAAATTATAGATTATTCCCAAGGTTTTATTGTTTTATTGTAATTTTTATTCAATAACTGTGTTAAATAATCATTTTTTTTTTATTCGAGAAGCCTTTTGACCATAGAGTCTCTATTTCCATATCACTGCATCGATAACTGCAGATTTCACACTTAATTTTATTTTAAAAACGTAATTTAAAAATAAAAATAGTCAGCGTTGACAATTTATAAAGTTTTCATTGAAATCAAATCACAAATTTCTATGTGGGTCTAGAGACCCACAAAAAAGAAACCTTAAACCACTATTTAAGAGCATAGTTTATTTTATAAAATAATAGGAGATCTTTCTCTATTCAAATGGAATTCAATTTAATTTGAATTCTAGAAAGAAATATGCAAGGTTAGACGTTTCCAAGATTATGTTGATAAATTCGGAAAATGATAAAAGAATTTTCCGGTTTTATTTTTCTATTTCTAAATGATTTGTCATTCGCCATCGTGTTTTTTTCATAACTCAGCCAATATCTTATAAAATTAAAATTCCGAGAACAATTGTAAATACAGAAGATAAATATCTTAATTAAAGTTTAGTAAATCCAAAGTAAGTCATTGAAACTTAAAGCTGACTTAACTTCTTTTTTTTCTTATTTAAATATTTTAGTGTAATTAATTTCAAAGGGAGTAATTGAAGTATTTATTTTGTCGAATGGGCGCTTAGTGCTTCAAGTTTGAAAATTCGTAAAAATAAATTGGCATTTTAACCTTAAGTCCACAAAAGAGTCTAAAAGCATACTGTTAAGACATAGATCGATATCACAAAGCAATTTTTTTTTATCTTCTTTCATTGTAAGTTATTGAAGAATTTAGAATGAAATTTAAGATTAAAAGAAAAACTAAAAGAAACTAATTAAGTTTTGACTGAGCGGCAAAGTCTTACTTTTTAAATTTTGAGATTTCTTTTTTTTTTTGTTTGTTTGTTTATTGTTTCGCTAAAACGACTCGATCAATTTTTTTATTGTTTATTAGGATTACTATTTAGGAGATGAAATTTCTTTGGTAAGTTAAGAATTTTCATTAAGAAAAATAAAATGAAAAAAGTTTTAAACAAAAAGTAATAATACAAATAACACTAAGCAAAAAAGCTCTATTAACAAGGAAATTTAATTAAAAAGTAGATTAATTTTATTTACGAAAACAAAGGAATTTCAAGCAAAAACAAAAAATTTTTGATCTTGATGATTTGAAGATGTATTGCCATCAATTCAAATAAAAATTGAGTCAATTTTTTTTTATTATTGAACAATATTTTTTAAAATTCACATTCATTTTTTTCTGAATACTAGTAATTTTTTGAATATTGCGTTTCTTTGTAAAAAGGTGTAGGGCTGTAATGTTCCATAAAAGCCCTACAGTTTCGATTCCCAACGATTCTCGATGAACTGGACCTTGTTAAGGTTGGAAGGACAGTCCAATACTCGCCCACCTCTAACTTCATAACCATTTGACAGAAGGCTCTGTTAACAAGAGTGAAAATTGAACTCGGGCTCCTGCAGTGCACTGGGCTATCGAACCTACATTTCTTAGTAACAATCACATTAATTTGTAATAGTAAAATGTTGATAATAAAAAGATAACAGATTTTGAATTTTGCCCTTTTTCAAAGTTTTCTCTTCATTGAAGTTGCTGAAACTACAGTTAAGTTTATACAAAGTTTGTGAATTCTGAATATTTAAGTTGAACGATGAAGTTTTGAATTTGATTAGGGGTTTTACAAAGTTTTGAGTTTTTCTAATAAAATTGTTTTTCGGCCAATTCAGAATTTATATTTGTCGGAAATCAGTATTTGATTTGAAATACATAATAATGTTTTCCTGGCAAAATTATTTCAAGTAAGGAAATCATTATTTATGATTTCATTATTCTCGATAATGCCCAGTGAAAGAAACCTGTAAAAACAAAATTACAAATGTAACAGCCTCAGTAAATACTATGTAAGAAAAATAAACATAAGTAGGAGGTCAGTTTTCATTTTTTAAATTAAAAAAAAAAATTAAAATAATTAATTTTATTGAAATAAAACTTAGCAAGGAACAAAGTAAATTGATTCCTTTTCGTTTTAATACGGATAAAACTCGTTCCTTGTATCAACTGATCATATAAGTATTTAATAAAAGTTATTCGAGTCTACAATTAATTTTTAATTTTTAAAAATTCTATTTTTTTTTTAATTTTTCTTAATTTTAAATATTTTTTTAAATTTTTTTTCATTATCTTAATAAATAACAAAATAATAAGAAAACATTTTTTGTGTGATAGAAAACTTAACCAAGAAGAATTTAAATCATTTTTATAATAATAATTTTTATTTCTTATAATCACTTTTTTTTGGGACTATCCCATTCATTTTTCAGGGAAGAAACTTTTCTTTCATAAATCAAAATTTGTTATTGAAGGCAGACGGATAAGTAGTTAATCCTTACATTGACCCCTATAATACGAAGGAACCAGTCCATTCTGCCGCACTTGGACTCACACTAACCAAGACTCAGTTGAAGGAAGGTCCGGTGAAATTCCGCTAAATTGAAGGAACTCTGACTAGACTTTACTCCCGAGTGAACCCAGCGCTGTGTTCGTCTTTGTTAATATTCAAAGGATTAAGTTAACCGTAATCCTGGTACTGAAATCTAATCCTCCAATGCAGACTTTTCTTCGTAGCTGCCATGAATCTTGGAACTCGCTTCAGAAGGAGTTAAAAAAAAAAAAAAACCAAGTAAAGCAACTGTTTTAAAAACTTCAAAACAAATGAGGACCTTTCGACACTTGCTGATACAACTTTGCTGGAGAAGAATTAAGGTAAGGCAATCGTTCTATTAAGGTTTATTCTAAACTAAATGTTGTTTTCTTTTGTACAAAATGTTAGATTATGTTCGAGACTGTTCTCCTGTGGGCATATCCTAATTCAGAACAGAGTAATAATAAACCTCTGGAAACCTTACGGTCAAGAATAACTCAGACCTTGTTATTCTTGATAATTGTTATTCTTAATTTAAGTAATTGTTATTCATAATTTAAGAATAACAATTTACCAAGAATGACACGAGTATTTCATATTTCAAATTGACTTGGATATGAATACTCGTGTATTATAAGTTATAAGGTAACTTTTAATAATCCAATTTTTATTTACAACGAAAGTAATAATTTTTGCTATTGAAATTATCGAAAAATTGTTTGTACAAATTAAGAAAGAAAAATTAACTTATTAATCAATTTGTTTTCTATTCACATTCGATTTGTGTAATCCAGCGAATGTCCAATAAGTATCATCATCTTAAATTTTGAAATTTAAGACCGCTAAGTTAGTTAGTTCAGAATTAAATCATTCTGACCTTCTCAAGCATTGTTGTGTAAGATTAATGTTTTTTAAAAACCAGTGTAATTGTTGGCTAAAACGGAGAATACGGTACAAGATAATCGCAGTCTTCGTAAGGATACATCGGCGCAAGGATACATGATGGTGCGTAATGTTATGTGAAATCGCAGTTAGCCAGATGAGGGTTAGTATATCTAGTAAAAGATCGTGCAAAACCATTTTTGAATAAGATTACCTACAAATTTCATTCTACTTTTCACTAGTTAATTGAAAAACTAAAATTGGCTAAAGTCTAGTATCCGGCATCCCTCGAACGGCCTTCGAAACAGCTTTCATGCTAATGAGGTCCGTAGGACCGAATCGTTTATTCCAATTAGCTGTAGGTTAGGTTAAAATTAGGTCTGCTGAGCTGCAGGATGTATGTATTGGTAAATTTGGAAACAATTTTGGCCCTTTCAAAGTTTTTTTCCCATTCATTAGCCTTCCAAATAGATTTCATCCGACCGACTTCCGGTCAACCGGGGTGCCGTTAACTAGACTTTTACCCTAAAATTCATATCTTTAAAGTAATACCAAGGCGGCAATCTTGTCGAAAGCATGGTACCGTAATCTCCGGTTTCACCTAATTGTTTTTAGAGGAATAACAAAAAAAAAATAAAAAATAAGAATGATCTAAGAATTGATATCTACAGAAAAAGACCTTTCCGGAGTTTTGCTTTGTTTAGTAGGTTAAGATTCGGATTACATTGTAGGAAGTGATGATTGTAAGCATAGCCTCGATGGACCATTAAGTTTCATCTGGTGTTAGGTTTATGGGTAATTATGCAAATGTGGATCCACTAAAATTAAGACGAATTTTCGTTATTTTTCAACGGAACTATTCCGAATCACGTAGCTAATAGTGCAGTAATGGAAAACCAAGATATTTTTAGTGTTTTTGTTTTTTAAATAAGAATTCGAGATATAGCTGGGATTCTTTCACAGGACTGTATATGATTAAATTGAGGGTCATTAGAATTATCTTAGAAATGAGGCTCAGTCCGAATTTAGAATTACGAGGAGTTTCAACCCTCACACCCTCCCTGAACTAACAGAAATTAATAGTCTGGGTCGTGATTCCTCCTACAACAGTAAAATAACGGAAATGAAATTTGGCTATGGCTTCATAGATCTGTTTCGCCTATGCCATGTTTTAATGTGAAGCAAATAACTCAGTCATGCTCGGAAAGAGTCTCAGGTAAATCTCGAATTTTCTTAAAAACTACAAAAAGTTTACCACGGTATTTTCTAGTAATATTGCATTAACCATGTGATTCCGAATCGTTTCATTGCAAAAAAAAACGAAAACTCACCTTAATTTCAGTGGTTGTGACATAACTACCGGTTTACATTTTGAATTGTAATAGTTTGGAAAATATTGCCTAAATATAGCTGTGATTCTTTATTTGGTCGCAGTGATATCACGTAAACATAGTCTAAATTTATTCCTGTCGTCGCATTCATATTAATTTTTACAATCGTTGTTATCCACTTTGTATTTATCCAAAAAATCTCAAACGTAATTTTTTTTTTTATTTTTTTTATTTTTTTATTTGTTTATTTGTTTATCAGACCTATTTAGGTGTACTTATTACCTGTACACCTGTAATATAGGTTCTGAGAGTTTAATCTTAAGTATCACTTTCCACCCATAAAGAAAAACGAGACAAAACAAAAGAAAAGAAAAAGAAAAAAAAGAACTATGTTTAGTAACTAGATTATGTAATGAATTTTATATTTATATCTATTACGTCGACAATTAATTTTTTTTTTATATCTCCAATTTTTTGGTTATTGTAATTATCCCAGTTAAGTTGATGAAAAAGTTTATATATAATATTACCATTTAGACGGTACCCAAAATTATTTTTTATTTTTTTATCACTTATTGAACTAATATAAGCAATATCTAAATTTCTAACAGGGCGTAGGAATAATTCACAGTTCTGATGGCCTGGTCGTGTTCAAGTAACGCAAACATAGGGGACGGGAAATCTCTCCAATATTTATGCATCGTAAACCCTATATTACATAATTCACATTATTGATATTAACATTAGCTTTTTTAACAGTATTAGCTGACTTAAATAAGAAATCCTAAAATTATGTTTACAAGCAGTTTTTTTAAAGCCGGTGTATATAAGGAAGTTACAATTACTTTATCATCAAAACTAGGACGAACATGAATATCATTAACTTAATATTTATTACAAGCTCTTTTAATTTGGTTTAAAATAAAATGCAATGGGTAGTCATTGGAAAGAAATTTTTTTAATCAAATCTACGCCCCTGTTGGACATTATGGTGTTGTCAATAAAACATTATTGCCATGACATAAAGACAAAGGATAAAAGAAGGAACAAGTGATATAACAATATAAATTAAGGTAATTGTTTGTGCTTCCTCAGCTGTATGGCTTCGAGAATAGTTTTGTCTTGGCTGTGTAGCCTTTGGGGGGGACATTTGAGGGACATTTGTGAGGGTACATGTTTTGTATTTATAGTTTCTTTTTAGCCATTACTTTTGTATTGAAAAAGCTAGGCGTTGGCCATAGCGAAACCGTTTTTTTTATTAAATTTCAGTACAATTGTAAAGTTCTTTGTGGTATTTACTAAATGTTTTGTCCCGATTAATTACACACGTATTGTTTTACTGATTAAACAAGTTCGTGATCTTTTTGATACTTGATTAAGTAGTATATTATGGCCAAAGATGCTATCTTTTTATAGTTAAGTAATTTTCCTTTCAATAAACGAATAGTTAAGAGGCAGAGTAGACTAACCCTCAAATCCCAAGATTTTCAGTTGTTTGGACCAACCTGTGATATGAAAGACATTACACCGTTTAGTAAAATGGACGAAGCTCTATCTCTATTATCCCCGAAAAAAATTTTAAAAAAAAAGGATATGTGGAGTCCAGATTTTGCACAAGTACTTAACTTTAGTGTTCAATATATCAGAAAGGTTAATCCGCTCTGGCTTTAACGCCTCAAATGTAGTAGGTTGAATGTGTCGAAGATGTAGTGTCGAGGATGATGATAGTATGCAGCTATTATGCGGTGGTAATACGATCAGGAACAGCTGATTGGTTTCAATGAGAGGTTTCAAAGATGAGTAGGACTTAATGTGTGCACCATTTTGGAAATATTGTAACAAAAGGACTTCATATAAAAATTTTGGGTTTAGTAAAATTGACTTTTATGCTTCATAATATAAATTTATGGATGTTTATAAATAAACTGAGTAACTATTGATATCGATCTGGTAAATCAAAAACTGATCAACGGATTATTGGGTTCAATTCCTAGAATAGTCTTAATTTTTTTCCTCAGTTCTATATGTTATGCAGCTATTCTATACAGCTATTCGTCTATTTAGGCCCTAGGTTTCACCTAGCTGTCTATCAATGAGTACTGTTTCTTTCCCAGGGGTTAAGTTGTATTAATGTAAGACAGATCTTCTACTTCTATAATAAAAGATGAAGTGAAGCTAATCTCAGGAGTTTCTACTTCCTATATTTACTCTCAATTATTTGTTGATACGCACGTAACGTTTACTAAAATCTAAGGAAAAGATTTTTCTCTTCCACATAAATTAACTAAACGCTTAATTAAAAAAAAGAAGAAATTTATCTACTATCAGTAACTTCGAAAATTTAACGACTCGACGTTTCAAAGAGATTTCAAGGGTTATCGTATTAATAGTTCATTTTTCGCAGCTGAGTCGGTACTTAAGGAACGCAGTGTAATTTGTAAAATTGAATTGTTTGCTCAAAATGAAAATTGTCGAACACTCACAAATAACATTTTTATTGCTGCTACAGATGTTTTCGCCATTGGCCTTTAAGACTGGCTTAGTCAACCCATTGACGCTTTTTGCGCATGTCCAGAATATAGTTTGGACCGTATTATGACAAAGTTTCTTGACGCCATTGTTTCAAATCATATAAGACACAGGAGAAACTAAAAAAAAAAAAAAAATCGAGTTTTACAAATACGAATTACAGAATTTGAATTTTTAAGCAAATCTATTGTTTTACAGTAAATACTGTATACATCTGCTTTATTAATTACGGTTCTTGGCAGGCCTTGCCAAGATTGATTTATTTTTATTTATTTTTCGATTGCAAATATAAAAGATGATGGATGGGAATTCTCTTATTAAGGAATTACCAGGTGTACGCTCAGCTATCAACACAAAGGAACTGAGCTTACAAAGTTGGGCATCAATTTGGTTGACTATGAGTTGGAGGGAAGCCATCATATTTTAAGGTGGACAAAAAACAAGCAGTAAAATGCAAGAAATTCAAAAACAAGAAATTCAGTCCTTTTACGCGAGAGATTTTGGGGGATAAATTTTGAGGATTGCGTGGGCTGGGTACCAAACTAAATTGGTTGTTGACCGATATTTTAAATCGGACCATAAATGATCCATAAAAGAATCAATGATTCTTTTTTAAAAATTACTTAGTTCGTTACTCACGAAATTCCATGTGAGTTTAGGCTTATTCCCAGTCCATTGTGGGTCTCGCCATCTCTGGAGTATTCTGTTAATGATCACTCGATGCACTTATTTGCTGGGTTAATTTTGCTGAGTCTTTCCTAGAAGAATCGTCCAATCTTCGCAGAATTACGATGAAATCTTCTGAAAATCAATCAGCGTTGAAAAAGAAAAGATACTTTCTTTCTGGTAAAACATCAGATGACGATGCATGCCTTCAGCGAACTTTTTTTCTCAACTTGTGATGTCACAAGTGTGTGAGGACTATATTCAACATGGCGGATTTCGTAGAAGGGCTTAAGATATTAAAAATGGCGGACTTTCTAGAATGGCTCACATCTCGGGTTTAAGATATTAAAAATAGGGGACTTGCTAGAATGGCCCGCCTCTCAAATACACATAATGTGGCTTACCTTGAAATTGTTGACGCCACATCAATTCCCCCAGGGAAGTATGGGAATGTGAGGCACATCGTATTGTGTTAGGCCTATCCATTCTCGTGT
The DNA here is from genome assembly GCA_023159025.1 of Thereuonema tuberculata. Lineage (NCBI taxonomy): Eukaryota > Metazoa > Arthropoda > Chilopoda > Scutigeromorpha > Scutigeridae > Thereuonema > Thereuonema tuberculata. Next base: position 11,591,577 of record JAFIDM010002131.1, read on the forward strand.
ACCATACTCATTTTAGGCCTATGCATCGTCGTTTACCGTATTTCTGTTAGTTGATGGTACCGTAAGATCATCGAAAATCAGAAAAAACAATTCTCCCTGGCAGAATAAAGCTGTTGATGACGATCATCAGCATTTTACATCCATGTGTTAGCCATCCAAGATAAATGAAATTACATTTATCCACAGACAAGCAGTGAGTCCCATTTGAATTTCCCACTGCTGCCAAAGGAAGTAAAAAATCATGGCCGACCAAACCACGTGATGTCAACACCAATTTATGTATCCCTCCGCGATGAAACAACTGCAAACAGTCACCAAAACAAAATATCCTTACGAAGCATCTGATTGACCTGCACCGCATACCCTGCTTTAGCCTTCTTTCTTTTCGTCGTAAACGTTCGTCATAAGCGTTCTGACACTTAACAATATGACACCGCATTCCAACACTGATAATGCTGTCTGCTGTTTTAATATCACTTCATTGTTGCACTGTTTAGATAATTGTTCATCATTAAAGAGAAAGAAAGTTCGATATAAAAAAAAATATATATATAAAAGTTAACTGAATACTGAACAATATGTAATTTTGTATCTATTTAGTGAAAGACGATGACGTCAGATGTTTTTCCCTATTAGTTAGTAGTTATTCAAATTTAGAGATTCGCAACTTACCATACTTATGCAAACACCATTTAAATATGCGCAATTCCAGTATGTTTTGCTAATGGCCGAGTGCACCAAAATTCTGTTAACTTTGATCGCTGCTAAAGCAACAATCAACTGACATTTTCACGAACGGCTAACTCGCTGATCAGATGGCAAATTTTAGCACCTCGGAAACTGGCGAGTTAAATTTGCTGCATTCAATAAAAAATCTCCCGTCAAAAATCTTCCGTCAGCCCCCGCGACAACCAATGTTTAAAGATGGCTGGCGTTGGCCTCGATTGAAACCAACTCCTGTGATTTTGACGATGAAATAGCTGTATTTATTCCTATTAAATATTCCGAAAATAATGTTGAATAAGTTTATTTACTGTGAAGATTCTTATCGTGACATCGTATCGACAATCAAAAAATTCTGTCCACATGTATTTTTTCTACTCCCTGGAGGCTGCCATTTTATAACATACTGCGCCTAAGCACAAAAATCCGGAAGTGACGTTCATTGTTGTTAACCAATTGCCGCCGCTTTTATAAACACATTTCGATAGTAAATGACTCGCGAAACATTCTTGGTGCACAGGATTTTTACTTGACGGCAGGTTTTCACTATCGCTTCCATAAGTAATGATTGCTTCGTTTGCTGGTTGGTGCACTCGGCCATAAGTGTATTATATGGATATCGTATGTACATGAGGGATCTGTCATCTATTCTGAAAAAGGCGATCGCGTCAGTGGCTTGTTGAAAATTTGGGGATTTGGTCTAGCCTAGGTTTCATCTAATTCAGAAGGTGAAAACTAAAAGAAAAATTTTCAAAACTGTATTAAAGTAGATTAAACCTAAATCAAAACCTGGGTTCATAAAAATTATATTAATAACCGAGATTAAAAATAATTGCTCATCAGCTTACATCTGTGACAATCCTTTGTTCATAATAACAGGATGTCCTTTGTCAGTTTTGATTGAATATTTTATAATTTTTAAATTAAAGGTTTCATATCATTTTCTTTTTCTTTCATTTTAATTGCATTTTTATTCTAGTACAAACAGTTTTCATGGAAGTTTTCTTCGTGCTAATTAAATTTCTAGTTTTCTTACTCGTCTTTTTAGTTTACATAATGTTTATAAATACAACAAATTTATATTGTTATTTATTTGTTTCTTTAAAAACCTTCTTTAAATTGATAACTATTATTCTCATTTCTGCAACAATTTAAAGCTGTCTAGTTAACACACAAAGTTCAAAAGATAGAAAAAAGGTATTGTTTTTAATTTTGATATTTTAATTTATTTGAAATATACTTTGAAGAATTTTAGAAATCGATATAACTTCTCAATTTTCAGATCCATCTGAATTTCAGATGCATTCGGAATTTATTAATAAAAATTGAAATGATTGAATACATAATTCTGAAATGTCTTCTGCTTATGTCACAAATTAAGATTGCAATTGATGTCTTAATATTTATATGAATATAATAATAAAAGTAAAATAGAATACGATATGAAACTTTATATCAAACTTAATTTATGATCAGAAAATGAAATGAGGCAAAATTGACTGAAGAAAATTGTTATATTTCTACGTTATTTCCAGTGTGACATTGGGAAATTGATAGTGGAATTTCCCCTTACGAAAACACAATGACAAACCTTTTTGATTTCATTGTTGAAATATCAAAAATACATTATTTTTTTTTCACCTTTTTTCTGTATTCGTAGCGTGTATCTAGAGATCATCATTCATGGAACTAGATTAATTTTCTCTCAAACAAATTTCTTTTATACAACTTAGAACAGAAAATATATTTTCGTAGCTTTCTTTACCCTTGCTTAATGTTATTTATATAAAATAAGAATTATAATAAAATATAAAATATAAATTGCTAACTACAGCCCTTAATAAATTCACAGCATTTAATTTTTTTTTCCAAAAATATTAATGGTGGCTATGGAATTGTTTTTGCTTGTTCCAACAAAACCAAAAAATTATGTAATTGGGTCCGGATTTTAATGTCGTAAATCCTGTCGTAAATTTTTATTTCTATTTTTAGGTTAATATAAGTTTCAAGCATTTTAATTACAGTAATATTGCTGCTGTAAATATATATATTTTGACCTTTCTAACTTTTAGAACATATTTCAACTAAATAAAGCCTTTATTCGTCGTATTCCGTGGCAAGGAAGTAGAAAAATTATAATATTTTGTTTGTAGCGGTGATTCTCTGAAGTCCTTTTGTTTGGGTTGGATGATGTTTATTATATTTTTAGATCTTATTTTGAAGTCATACGTACATGTTTTCAGACATACCTATGTGTTTTTAAGTTTTCATGCTTACACTGTGTGTTTATCTATCTACTGTGCCTTTGCAAATAACATTTCCCTTTATTTTACTTTTCCCTTCTAAAAGTAATAAATATTGCCGGGAAGAATATAAAAGCAAGAGTTCTTTTATCCATGGATAGATCGAAAGTGTTACTGGCTATAAGGCGGCATCGTGGGATATTTACGAGGTATATCCTGACATACCCTCTGCCACCTTTTTTTTCCCGCCAAGGATGTTGTCCGTGCGGCGCGGCGCTCAGGCTTCAGTTGTCACAACAGTTTAGATAAACACGGCCATAAATGCAGCCATTGGCTTGCGTGTTTCGAGATAAGCCGATTCCGGACATCTTTCTGTCGAAGTTGGGCAACGCCTACCACCTTTCAATTATCCTATCAGTGCGAATTATTTGTTGTGGTAACAGACATCAGAACTAATAACAGTCTATAACACGAAGGACTGTTTATGTCACTTCAGATGCTTGTATGACAATTGAGAATTGGACAGAATCAATACAGGAACCAAAACATAGATACAAAATAGAATAAATTTGTTGACAGTTTCTTTACTGTTTGTGGAATTAATTGAATAAAATATGTTGAAATTCACTTTTTCGTTTCTGACAGTATCGTTGATAATATTTAAAATTAGATATAGAAATTTAAACAAGTGAAAATATTAGTCAGAGATAGCCTATAAAAGCTTTTACTTTGTTTATTGATGTTTTATGATAATAAATAAACATATTATAGTAGTTCAACAGACAACATTATAAGTAGAACTACGTAGTATTACAATACGTAAAACTTTGTTTCACATTGAATGAATAAGCGAAGAATTATAAAATAAAGACTAATATCTATTTCAGAATTACTAATAGATCTATCTATCTATCAATATACATCATAATAGCCAATATTTACTTATTTTTTAAATTGATTTTCCATTAACTTTTCACGCTATTTTGATTTTTATTTTCTTTTAGGCTTAAATGTTTTAACGAACTTGTTTTGTTTTCATAGATTAACCAATTTTTTTTTAATCTCTGTATTCAGGCTAATTAATTAATGTTTTTATTTTTTTTGGTTTTTAGTAAAAAAAAAAAAAAATATATCGGAAACTCAGCTCATCTTAAACATTTTTTTGGTTTTAGTAATTTATTTAAGTAGAAACATTTACATGTGTTTCATTTAAGCTTAGAAACATTTCTACGTAAGTAGAATATATGTAAACAAGGTAGGGATAGCGATTAATAAACCAATCACACTGCTTCGTAACGGCTTATGAAAGGCGCAATTGTTGGGATTATTGTGATTGTTGCTGAGCTTATACATGTGATTGTTATACATGTGATTGTTACGAATGCAAAAGGCGCAATTGTTGTGATTTGCATTGTGGGATACTCGACCACAGACAGACGGTCAAACCGAGATTATAAGGCTTCTTTTCGGAAGCCTAAAACATTTAAATATATTATTTAAAGTTTTCGGGAAGTTTTGGGTCTGTGGAAGGAGAAAGGTTCATTTATTGAATCTTATTGATAAAGAGAGTTAGTTCTAAAACGTAAGATTTAAAAAAAAATTCCAACAGTGAATTAATCTTTGATAGTTCTTGAAATTTAAATTTAGAACAAATATTAAATTTTTAATGTAAACTTCCTAACGATCTAATTTTCTTCTCTTTGATGTGAACGCTTTGAATTCTTTCAAAGCTTAACGAAAAAACTACGGATTTTTAGGTTAGTAGCAGTTTCTGTTAAATGTTATTTTAGATATTTCGTTTTTTTTTAATCTTTAAGATAATTCAAAGTTAATTTTAAAATAAAATTAAATTGTCCAAAAGCTACATCAGATACTTAAAAAATAAAGTTGTGAAGCTGAACTTTTTTTTTTATTTTTTTTTGATTACATTTTATAGTTTTTACTTATTTTCATTAAAAAAATTGTTTTAGATATACAGTATTCATATCAATTGACTACATTACTTTTTTTATTGATTTAAATGGTGGTTTATTCGCTAATCTTTATTTATTTATTCATTTTTTTAACTGTAAATAAAAAAAAATATTTAAAAAGAAAAAAAAATTAAAATATTTTCTTCTTCTTCGTATTTTTTTTTATTTTCAAGAGATTCTCATTTTAATCCTATATATCTTTTGTCTGTTTCCAAAAACGACAATAAAGAAAGCCTAAATTTACATAATAAGATAAGGCAAGAGTGAAGGAAAAGCTGTTTAAAATCGGAGAGATATATTATCAAAATAATTTCGAGATAAACTTTTTTTTTTCTTTTGATTACTTATTAGTTTTTTTTTAGGTAACTTTTTATTATTATAAAATAAGGTAAATATTAATTTTTGTTAATTTATTGTACTTCATTTTCGAAATTGTATTCCTATAATTCAAGGTTTTCTTTTTTACTATCTAAAATTTACAGATAAAAGTTCATTAAAAGTCAATATATAATTAAGTACGTAATTTATTAGTGAATTTTAATTAACAGTCAAATTGCTTAACATTTGACTTTAGTTGTAAATTCTAAATCAAGCTTTTTTTTTTTGACAAAGCTATTACTTTGAAATTTCATAAATTCGCTGTCATAGATAAGGAATTATTTATTACCAAATAGTCATTTATCATCTTGTCAATTCCCAAAATTGAAAGTAATACAATTCAATCTAGGGCCTTTGCAGGAATGAACGTTAATCTAAATGGTTTCAAAAGCCTTAATCAATTTAATATGTTGAGCGTTCTATCATTAATTAATTTTACGATTAATTTGCTATGATAATTGATGGTAATATTGAAATTGGAAAGATTGATTTATCTAACTATTGATAATAATGAAAAAAATGGCGGCTCTTTTGTAAAGTCGGGGAGTGCAGCAGGGAAGCTTACCTTTGGGGATGGATTTTTATTGAAGAGGACGATTACATTCTTCTCAGATTTCTGCGTTCGTTGTTAGATGAGTGACAATGAAATTGTTGTACATTTTCGTTTTGATAGATCACTGTACAATGATTTTTTTTTCGGCGTAAGGCCGTGTGCTTTCATCCCTGCGGGTCAATCTCACTGATCCCACAATAGTCAGAAATTGCGAAGGTAATTTTTTTCATTTTTTCCATTTTCAATTCTCACCCTTCAATGCCATCGACAGCGGAAGACAAAGAGAAGAAGATGAAGAAGCAGACAAACACAGGAAAGAAAGGAAACATCCAAGTCGACGCGGGGATTCGAACCCAAGTGCCGACGCATCGGTCTCATGGAAGACCGCCGTCTAAGCCACTAGACCACGCCCGCACGGCCACTATACAATGAATTTTAATTATCACTATCTTTGTAGGTGAACCCTAATAGAAAGAATGGTCCCCAGAAACTTGAGACGAAATCTGAGCTTACTAATACTAATTAAAAATTGCTCAAGTAAAGTGCAGTAATTCAGCACTAAAACTTTCAATTAAATAATCATTTCAATGAAATTAGATCTACTTTCTTGAAGTATAAAGTCTTATTCTTGAAGCATAAGAAGAAGTAAAAGACCAAAGATATTATAAATCATGATATAGTTGGAATGCCAACTTTCCAAATTTTTCGTGCCAATTTCGTTCTCCACATAGTAGGTCCAAAAATCATTGCAGAAAGTCCAGTGTGATAGTTTAAATTTAAAGTTTATGCTTTTCTGGATAGTTAGTGTTTATTTATCTTATTGCTGTACTGAAAATTTTGTGATGGTGGTTTTTTTAGCATCAGGGTCCAGTTTTTGTAAAAGTCAATAGATGTAAGCTTTATCCGCCATTCAAATGTGAACTTTCTAAAATAATGATTTTCTTGTAAGTGCGACTATGTGGCATTTTGTTTTTTGGCCAACATCAATAGGAAGCTTTCTTTTAGTAAGATAAGATTTTCAGATTCCTAGGATATATAATTTCTGAGTCATGTTTACAGACACACGAAAGGAAATACTGTACACTCTTAAGCTTGAAGTTGTGTATCGTTTAAGCAACGGTAGACCAAGTCATAGCAGAGTTGTAGCTACCATGCAGCTAAAAAAAATAGTTGTCCAAATTTCTCACTCACTATTTATTATTTATTTTTCTTTAAGGAATTTTTTTTATTAGACTTGTTTTTATTAAGAAAGCTTCATAAGTTTATTACATTATCTTATAATTTCTTCTTACCTGAATTTAGAAAGTACAGTTTCATTATACCGTGAATTGCGTTATCCGTTTCTGCGGTGTACATTTTCACCATTATTATATCATTAAAATTATCACCTCATTCCTTCACCCTTTATCAATACAGATTCTTATATTATTAAAAATTCTGTAAATAAATATTTTATTTATATCTTCCTGAAACATGAGAAACACCTTTAAATTCCAGTGTTCCTGTTCGGAAACAAACAGCTTCTTTGAAAATTAATAATTTTTATTATTATTTAACAAGAATAAAATGCGAACTTTCCTTTTTGATTAGATATTTAGTTATTTAAATGAAAGACGTTCTTGATGTCCTAAGTTAAATTTGGCTTTTCGATTCTGAACTTGCTGTCTAGACGATGACGTCATTTGTTTTCTTTGTAAATAATGATGACTTTTAGAAATTTTTATTGTCGATGTAGGAAATTTCAGAAGCTCAGAGTTCGATGGTTAAGATGAAAGATGACATTCTTTTGGTCCCAGCGCCTTTTCTATTTATGTTTACATCAATGGCTTCCAGATGTCGTACTACAATTATTAACAACCGTCTCATATTCTACAGGCAGATATTTATTTTAAGATCTTTATTTTTTGTTCCGGGAAGCGAACAAATGCTCCCAATAATTAAGACAAGAAATTCATATAGGTCTCCTGATTTAATAAAATATTTAATTATAAAATTTATTATTTTATTTGATTCTGATTTGATTTTTTTTTTTTAAGAATCAAAAGTCAGTTACTGTCAGTTTTTATTAAGCTTATTAGAAAAATAAATTCGATATCCGTTTTTTGTACATTCCTTTCCTTCATGTGCTATTGCAAAAAAAGGACAGGATAGCCAGAAAATATGTTATCATTTTTCTCTAAATGTGTTTTATCATTTAGAATAAGTTGAGCGGTTTTTCTTTTTTTTTTTTGATTGCTCAATGAAGAATTACATAAATTACAATTTTATAAGATGATGCTAAAAAGAGGTAAAGAAAGGCACTATAGTATTGAAAAAGATTACATGATCTCTCAATCTATTGGACTGTTAATAAGCATAGCCCTATGGACTTTTCCCGGAGGAGGGTCGTTTTCTCGAAACCTTCTAATCAAATACCTTGAAACAGTTGATGCCATCAGGAAATCAATGGTATAAAGTATAACAGTTTGTATCAGTGTTGGAAATCGGCTACAAATTTGTATAAATAACTAGCTGTACCGGCATGCGTTGCAATGCCACTCAAAGAAAGAATGTGTTGTGTTTTAATTCTGTTTATTGAAGTGCTTTTGGATACACAATATTTTTTGTTTTTCCGTCTGGTGCATACACGAATAAATCAGAAGGTTTTCCGACGCGTGAGCAGGCCACGTAACAGCTGTCGATGTGTGAAGCATGGATTTTCCAAATTTAGTCCACACACTAGTAGCGATTGCCCCTGTGCCCACGCGCGTTAGATATTGTAAAATGGTTCTGCTAATTCAGAAACCTTCGCGGGCGTGCGCAGAACAACTCGCCAAAGTTCCATCGCAATCTGATGAATGGTATAGGAACGCTTACGGAAAAAACAAACAAAGAAACATTAATTTATATATATTAAGATGATGGGGAAACAACTTAAATTTGAATGGGATTAAATGACTTATTGTTTATTCTTTAATTGCAAATAGTTATTTTAATTTTTATTTAAATATTTTATTTAACTAGTTTCTTGAATATTTTAGAAATCTTTAAAGCAAAGTGTGAATCTGTTTTGGATCATCCTATATATTTGCATATATAGGCTATATCATTCATGGTCTAAAAAGTTACAATATTAAATAAAAAGCCGTAGATATTATACATTTGATAATACTGATAAACACGCATCAGGCAGTATAAAAAGTTATAATCAAAAAAAAAATCAAAAGCAATTTTAAATTGAAATGCTGATGTGGGTCAAAATCAAGAAATTAATACCGTATTAGTCTTACAATTTTTCGGAAAATCTTAAAAACTGACGTGGAAGTTTTGCGGGTGTTTCATTAGAATTCGATGTATTACAAATCAAATCTCAAAGAGTTGGAACTACAGTCGGACCTCTATTTAACGAACCTCTATTTTGCGAATTTCTCTATTTTGCGAACTTTTCTTTGGAACCAAGAACATTTTGCTAATTTCTTCGTAAAATTACCTCCAAATAGCGAAGTGCATTTTTTATTTAACGAACTTTTTCGTGGTATCTATTTTTTTTTTCTCCTTGAAATGTTTTTATTATCAATATTCCCTTAGAGGAAATGAAAGAAATGTGGATACAGCTGAGGGAAAAAGAAGAAATTAACGATGATGTGCTGATTGATTATTATCTTTCACTTGATTTTGAAGACGAGACCTCGGAAACACTAACTGAATCGGATAATTTGGACAGTGTGAAAAATAAAAACAATACAACTATGAATTGCGATGAAGATAAAGATGATGGAAATGATCATGATGCAGAAATCAAAAAGCCTTCGTATGATGAAATGCTAAAATCACTTGAAACAATCCGACGCGGATTACAATTTGAAGAAAATACGCCTGACGGGGTTTTTGGTGCAAATTAAAGATGCGAGACGTACAAAGATGAGAGCGAAAACACTTCTTCAAAAAAAAAAAAAAAAACTCAAGCAAAATTAACAGACTTTATTAGTGAAATTTAAGTACTCATGTGGTAATGTATGCTTTACGTCATTAAAATTATTAAAACATTAAAATAAATATTATTTTTTAATAATATTTATTGTTTATGTATTTTAAATATGTTTTATTTAGTTTAAAGTAATTTTAAAAGGTGAATCTCTATTTAACGAATTTTCCGTATAACGAACTTTTTTTCGGGATTTAGCGACTTCGTTAAATAGAGATCCTACTGTACTTTGACGAAACCAATTTTCGTTGTTGCCACGGAACTGAGATGATGGGAACTAAAATAAGAAATTAGGAGAGTTAGCAAGCGAACCACATCGTATTAGAAAAATATTTGACAAGTTTTAAGTCGTCAATATCTTAGTTCCAAAATTATTCACTGGAGTGTAATGAAGTCGCAATTTATTGTTTAACCAGCTCTCTACGCATTGGCCCGTTCTGTCAGTTGCTCTGTATTCAACCTTGAAAGGTTAAAATTTAAAATCTGAACGTAAAGCAAAAACAAAAAAAACGAAATTCGCATCTTCACTTAATATATTTTTAACGATAAGAATCAACAGATTCAGCTTAGAATGCATTCTAAATCCAATCAGGAACAATTAAATGTAGAATTATTGCAAATACGGAGGCTTAATTCATTATTATTATTTATGCTGATCTTAAGCTAAATTTCAAAATCTTATCATTAAAAATAAATTGAATATTGAGAATTTCGTTTTTTGGTCTTATTTTGTTTTCAGCTTTTACCCTTTCAATTTGACATTAGAGGAACTGAGAAATCGGGTTTGTTTATAGAGGGCTGTGGTTTAACTCTAAATTGGCTAACTCAGACTACGATACTTCACTTAAAATGAATGTCTGGCTCCTGAGGTGTGGTTGATCACGTGACTAGCATCCACACAGTCGTTTCGTGGTACTTACAATGTTACAAGATACAAATGATGCAAAACTCTGGTTGGGGCGAGGCATTTTCCTAGACTCTACCTTTGATACTGCAACGTTGAAACTAAAAGAGGCTTTTAATGTAATAAAAATTTTAAACTATTATTGTGTCATTTAGTTACAATTTGTTAAAAGCAAAAACTTAAGACAGAAACGCATTAATAGCATTATTAGCGACCGTGGACCATGCTTATCCCAATGTGTAGGGTTTGATCTAAGTTTTCCGTGACGACCAAAATTATTTATCTTTTAAAGCTTAAAAATTTAGTTTAACTTGTGTTTTATTATAAAATTTTGTATTTCTAAAAATCGATAATAAAAACACACCAATTTCATGTTAAAAACGGTATTTAAAATATTTAAAAAATTGCTGACAATGCAATGTATTACAACAATATTTTTACTGTTTTAAATACAATTTTTAATGTGAAATGGTGTGTTTTTATTATTGATTTCTAGAAATATAAAATCTTACAAAGCTTAAATTTTAAAGACACATTTAGGCTCTTACAAAATGCCAAAAGAAACGTATTATAAGCAAAACAATAGAATATATAGTTGTTTTAAAAACATATTAATCTGTTTAATAAATCTTTCATTTGAAACTGTTACGAAATGGTTAAAATTTAAATGGATTTAGCAAATTATATCAGATTTTACTTTAAACTTGAAAATTATGTTCTCGGAATAAATACAAGTAGTCCCCGACTTATGCATGGGATTATTTCTGACAGTTTGGTCTAAGAACAAAATGGACACAAAACAAGATAATTAATGCTTTTAGACAGTGTCAAAAGCAAATCGGTCCCATAATATGCACAATTTTATAAACAAACTTTGATAACACAATTTTATCGGAAGCGACTACTTTTGACCCCAACTTTCGGTCAGGGAGTGGCCCTACATGTCATAATTTTTTGGACGTGATCCCCTACTTTTTGATGCTGAACACAATGGTGAAGGTTTCATTCTAATATCTCTAACCGTTCGGCCGCTACAGAGTGTGACACACAGACAGGACAATAAAGATAAAAAATAGTATAATGTATAATAGTAAAATGTATAACATTTATTGTATACAAAATAATATAAATTTAGTAAATATTCTCAAACGAACATACTAATGCTATTCTGTAGTAGTGATCACTTACAACTTACTGTTGCCAAGAGAACAGAGCGGGGAATCCTCGCTTGAAATTAGCCTCCTTCAACGCCATTCACTGGACGTTGCCTAAACAGTTCTAAAAGGAATAATCATTGGCGTTGCAGCAGTTTATAATTACATGTGTACGTATTACGTTTGTATTTGGTTTTTCTATGCTCTAGATACGATCAAGTTACTCTATACAAAAGTATTTGAATAATATTCGAAATATTCAGTTTCTTTATTTTTTGAAAATGTTCGATTTGTTAATGTTTTGAAAATTTAATTTTACGAAATTTTGGTCATTACGTGAGAATGTTCGTAAATCTGGTGCTATCTGTATCTCGAGTGATTTTTTGCACCAATCAGACTAAGACTAGTATCTATTGATTTTATTAATAGGTAAGGAGCTAAAGTCCTCCCAGCGAAAGGTCGACCGTGGGCACCAGATGGCGCAATGGTAGAATTTGAATCGATTGTATATGTCAGTGTTTATGGCGGGAAAGTTTATGGCTTCTGATTGGCGACTCTCAAGCGAGGCAAACCTTTGTCAATAGTTTCTCTATTGTCCTGGAATGATTAATAGATCATCGCTCTCGTCCAAGGTCAAAGTCAATGTCTGGTTAGGTTGCCTATAAGAATTGTCTAAGTACATTGTCAATAAAATGTAATAACAGCATCAACTGGAATTTTTTTTTTTAAACTTAGATTTTAATAGTAAATAAACCTTTAAATAAATGTGATATCCCTGATTTTCGTTGCAATGGATCCACCAACGCTTAAAACAACTAATACCCGTAATTAACGCAGTGAATAAACACACGTGATACAGAAATGACAGAATTTTTTTTTTATCACTGTTCTTTGGACAAAACCTTGAATTTCCAAAAGTTGGTACATCAATTTCTTATTTCTCCAAGAAGTTGTTCTCATACATTATAATATTTGTAATTATGTAAAAAATTGAGCTCATAGAAATTTGGACAAAATGTTTTTGAGTTTATCAATCTATATCTATAAAATTGCTTGTGTCCATATCGAAGTGATGGTGCCCCAGCCCTCTTTCTATCGCAGCCGCAGGTGCCATCGAACCTAATGCTCCTTAAAAGACCACTTCAGTTTACTGACAAAAGATGTCTTTGTATTAAATTGTCTGCTTCACCTACTGGAGGGCTTCTACGGTCACAGCTACCTGCGGCCATCGGTGCGAGCACAAACGACTCCCCGGTGGGCCGTTGCCCTTTGGCCCGGTCGCATCGTTCGTGGCATTATCAGCAATCCGATCTGCCTTTTGTGCTGTGCATATTACGTTGGAAGACTTTATCGTCGTGCTGGGGGGATATGATGATACAAAAATCAAAGGAAAGTTCTGGAAAGTTTGCCAAGGATGCTTAATGGATCACTAAACTTTTGCTAGACACTATCATCGATCGAGAATGCTTCCTAAAGGGGCGGGGGAAGGGGTATCAAAGTCGGCCCCCTGTAACGAATTAAGCCTTGAGTTTTCTTCCTCTGAGGATTATAAGTCGTACGCTGTAAGCAATGCATGAAGATTGTAATCTAGTGTTTTTTTGATAGGTGGAGAAAGACAATGAAAAAAATTGCGAAGAAGAATAGCCATGAAGTTCTTACAGAGCCTGCTTCTGTCTCTCCCCATTTGTCGACTCAGCTTAGAATCTCTCTATTGTTGCAATATACATGATTAGTTATTTTTACTTTTTATGTTAAATATAATTTATGAAATAATTAGAATTCTAATGTAGGATGACGATGAATGGTAAGCGACAGAATTATATTAGCAACGTTCGCTTTTCATTATTGTTATGCTTGGAGAAGTCAACGAAAGCTTGTCCATCGTTGTCTGTGGGTTTACAATAAAGCAGTTCCAAGATGGAAACTGTAGTCGTAGCATTATCTGTGAAAATGAATAAAATTAAGGTTTAAATAGAAGATTGTGCAGCTTCTGTTAAACTCTTTACAATCTCTAATAATGATCATGAACTATTTTCTAATAAATTACACTTCGTATTTTACAGAATATTTTTTAAAAAGCGCAAAACTTTTACACGAAAAAATAAATCGGTGCTGCTATAGTAATTAAAGTCTCTTCAATGAATATATTATTTGATAAAGAATGTATTTCTATCAAGAAACGGCCATCGTTGTTATTAAATTTACTTTCGTAAAGAATTAGTTTGGGAGAGTGCATGTCTTAACAATTTGCTAACTGAATTAACTTTAAAATGAAATTTCTTTTGGGTTAACCTGAGACCCTGAGACGGCCGTTTCAAGCTTCTTGTGATCTCGTCAGCTAGGGCTACTCGGCTTTGCAAAACCCAAAAAGGCGTATAAGGGAAAGAGCGATCTAAAAGTGGCAATGATCTCTAAAGATAACTCTATTTTTTATCTTTATTTTTTATGTTCCCGCGGACCCTCCTCTTTACTATAAAACTACTAAACCCCGTTTTCGCTTAGAACGCTAGACACTTTCATTAGCACTGTACTTAGCTTACCATTGTTGAAATTAAAAAAAAAATAATCACAAAAAAATTAATCACATAAACAGCGTAAAATGTTAGAATGACGTGGAGAACAGAAGACCGCAGCCTTCCTTGGTAGAGCTCGTGTCGACGCTGCACAATAGGCCTATCAGGATTATTTTTGGTATTGAGGATGGCCACCAATGGGCACGAAGAGACCGCGTATGTGGCGAAATGAGTTTACATTGAATTATTAGGCTTGTTAAATTCGTTATTATTTATACTGCATAATTTAAATGCTTTCTTTATGCCTTAATTAAATTCCTTTTGAGTCTAGCGGAACACAGGACAAGGAATCGACATTTTTTTTGTATTATGCATTTTTAATCGAGTTTTCTGTTGATGGGTCCGGCTTTCGAGAGCAAGATAGGGATACTTAACATCTCGCACTTTGAGCCTATCATCGGTGGGGTTTGACTGGCTGACTCGTCCTAAAGAGGACGAAACGGCCGTCCCAGTCTCTCACCAGTGGCAGGTATGGGTGCGAACTCCTTTTACTTTCCCTTGTGCCTTCCTTAGTCATCATTTGTTGAATTTATGTTAAATTCCTTATTATTAGAGTTTACATTCATCTAGAGGATAAGTAAATGGACAGGATAAGTCAGCGGATAACGAGGATTTATTGTATTTTCTTAATAAATGTTATTCAAAAACTTAAATTCTTTTATATAACTTTAAAAATTCTTTAATGATAATTTACATAAAAATTTAGAAAGAAACATTGAAGGTTATGTAACTAAAAAGTATGGAAGTTTTTTAAAAACTTACAAAATTTAAATACTAATTTAAAAATTATAAATTTTAGAGAAATAACTCCTAACCTTTTAATCGCGAACTCTCACCCTTTCCCATCATTCACCATTAAAAAAATAAAAGCTTTTTTCTCAAAGGTCTCGCGAAGCATCAAAATGGTAATCCCTGTTACAGATTATCGGGATGATATAGTGGCGCAATTATAAATTGGCCAGATATGATTGCAAATATGATTATTTAAATGTATGGCTTTAATCCTCTTTTTGAAGCCACATTTGATAACAACAATGAATTTCAATTCACAGCATTATTAAGATTAAACAAATAGCGCTAACAATTGAGGTTTACAGATCGGCCAGTTCTTGGCAAACAGCCAAGATCATCTGAAAATTCTAATGTCAGCAGATTAGGTTTATTTCGGGAAATTAGATTTCCAAACTACTTACTGTTTTTTTACTGGTAATATTTTAGCTGACTGTCAAAACCTCAGTAACGAAACATATTATCTAATCATTCTGTTACCTTATAATTTATTATCTGCTAAGTGTAATTTGAAAAAGATGTTGTGCATTAATAAACGGAACATTATGTAACTAAATGACAGTGGAATTTTACTTCATGTTAGTAAATTAGGAAGGACTACAGCAGTTAGTCCATATTTCTTTCTAAACTCCTCTCCTCTAGTCGTCGTATAATTATTAAAGTAACCACCATAGACAACCAAATCTAAATAACATTGATTTTTTTTTTTTCAAAATTATAAATTCTCTGCTATTTATGAATATAAATTTAGCAGATATTAAATTTTAAAAACATGTGGCGAATTTTCCATTTGTGTAATTTTTATTATAAAAGAACTTTATAAGGAAAGAAAAATTTCAGGAATTTCTTGTTCTGTAATGAAATAGACTAATTCTCCAATTTTCTTAAGTTATATCTGAAATTCTAAGAGGGGGGTTTAAATTACAAAAAGGATGATTTCTGGTTATTTCGGTAAACATACGACCAAAAGAAAGGCACTAGGAAGTTAATTTACACTTGACTTCCAATATCCTATGTTATTTCACATTATGGCTATTAAGAAATAAAAACAAAGCAATCACATAACCAAAAGGATCAATAAGTTTTTTAACTATATTTTTACAGTTTTCCAATTTTCATTTGGTTAATTTAGAAATCAAGAAATGGAAATAACAGGAGTAACGATTTTTGGAGATTAATTTGAACTTTATGTTCAACATATTCTTCACGAACTGCATCTGTTCATTATCAATTATTTTAACCTGGGGATGAATTCCATCCAACTTGAAACGGAATATTAATATTCAAGCATTTCTAGATTGCAAAATGAGATGGAGGCAATATTACATCGGTTACCCAACGAAATAGCGAATAATGAATAACTTGCCATGGATCAACGACAATGTTTGGTTCCTTGTTGAAAGACGATCATTTAGTCAATTGCTCATTCCTTGTCATGGCTTAGAATGTCTTAATTGACAACGAATAAAAACTTCTGAAGTTACTGCATCTTCAAAATTGTAACAAGGAAAACACCATTATTAGCTTATTTGAAATCTGTGAACCATCAAAGATTATTTCAGAGTAGTCACAGTTTAACATATTCTAAGTTATTATATAGCATCAGCTGCTAAAGGTGAATGGAACAATTAAAATTTAATGATTAAAGACTGAATTAATGAAGTTATTTATTGATTGAAATCATTAACACGATATGTAGTTTGCTTTTAAGATTTCTGTCAAGTCATACACTTTGCTGCTGTAGAAAAAATTTTTAATTCTTGAGTAGGTTCATTCATGTGGACGGACGGACAAACAGACAAAATTTCGAAGTCTTATTTAAAGTGGGAATAAGCCTAATAACATTTCTTACGATTTATACATGGAAAAAAAGAGGATAATGAATGCTGTAATACTTACATAAAAATAAGTTAAAACAAAAACCCCCAAAACTGCATATTTTGTTTTTAAGAAAAATGGCAGATTTTTTATATTGTAAATTGAACATTCATTCACGTAAGATAGACAAAAAAATATACGTAAAATGGAAGGTAAATTCCAGATTGGGAAGAAAACTTTGTAGATAATTTCTGCAAGGAGCTGGTTAGAATTCTCTGGAAAGAATATGAGCCAAAGAAAGGAGGAAAAGGTACGAAATGCATTTGAACTTTATTTTCAAATGTAGTAAAAGAGTGGGTGACGTGATTTGAATCTAACTGCAGATAAGTACTACAGTCGAATGGATGGGAAATGCAAATTGAAGAGGATAACACGTTTGATTAAAGTTTTAAACTCTAAATTAAAGAAAAGAAAGGATTAAGAACAAAAAGTTTGGTTTTATAAAAAAAATCACTTGGCGTCTTTGATTAGTAATTCTGTGTTTAACTATTTAAACATAAATAGTTAATTTAGGCCGAAAAAGAAAAAAAAAAAGATATGATTTTTGATACACAATGGACATATTGAGACCTTTTCATAATTAAATGCATTTAGTGATAAAAACTACATGTGTACAATATTGTTAAGGTTCTACAATGACAACAACTCGTTATTTAAATATTTTAGAAAGCTGAAATTTTAATGAGCACATAGATGCTACAGAACCTGGTATCATTTAAGACATTCTTTTCATTTTGATTTGAATAGAAGATTTATCATTAGTTCAATAAAAAAACCATCTTTAAAGCGTTAAAGTGTTGTAGTCAACTAAATCGTATCTGGGAAAAAAACTGCGTTTCATGATGCACACTTTTTTCGATAACTAACCTAGTCTAACAAAACAAAAAAAAAATTATAATGCACCTAAGTAAATAAGGTTGATACTTTTAATGCACGTAATGCTTTATTTTTAACCTAGTCTATATAATTGTTTGTTTTTTTTGTATTTTTTGTTTGGATATTTGAAAGTTGATTATCATAGCTATTGATAAGTTTTGATATAAGAAGAAGGAATGTGAATTTCGTTTTAAAAGTTAAAGATGTTTTATAAATTATTGATTTTCATGAAATCAATAATTAAGCGAAAAATCTTTAATTGTATAACTTGTGTGAAATACTAAGTGCAAGTTTTAACTAATAAAAATACAAATAGAAGCTTATTCACAAGTTTTCATGAATGCTTAGGATCTCTAAATGATAAGCTCAATCATCAGCAATTTTTTAGGAATTAAACGAACCTACAATCGAACCTGTCTAATTCGAAGTCTTGGGACGGCGGGGTTAGTTTTCGACTTTCAGAGGTTAATTAAAGTTTGCTTCAGATGCCATTGAAATATTTCGACTGTCTGTGTGTTTCTGAGATAATGAAGTCAAGGTGGAATTTGTTTAGTAATGTATTTTCCAGCAAAATATTTTTTTTTTTTAATTTATTGAAGTAAGGGTATAAGTACACAAATAGCTCAATACTGCTGCGAAATAAACATGTCGAACTTAAACTTCAAAACTACTTTTCTATTGTCTATGAAATGAAGCGTTATTATACAGTAGAAATTGCAGAATTTCTTTCATTCTGTATTTGCTTGACTCAGTTTTACATAAAAAATATGTAAAAAAACAAACAAACAAAAATAGTGAAATTCACTCTGTTGCACTGAAACTTGTCAAAAAAATAGTCCCGAAAAAAATGATCAATAAAACACAATCTCCATATTTCTTTTTAACTCTCTTCTTATCATATTGTTAAAAATTTCCCTACTCCGTTAATAAACATATTTATTTATTTATTAAACATATTTAATAATAAATTTTCTATTTAGCTGAATTGAAGCTTAGTAAAGGAAAGAAAGAACTCTTGCCAAAAAATCTTGAGTTGTGAAGTTTTTAATAAAAAACACAAACTGATTGGTTTATTAATAGAACAATCAAATCGCTTAAGTGAAAGTTCTCGGAAATCCTGTTCTGACCTTATAAGCAAAGCAGATTCCATGTACTTTTAGGAACTTCTAAGTAGAGGGTCTAATTACATAAAGTTCTTTTAGATTTCTCAGTTTGATTTTTATCTTTGTATATATTCATTTTATGTAGAGATGATCGATTTGTTTTGTAATTGAATTCTTTCTTATTCCCATTAAAATAAATGAAAGAAAAACAAAAGACAGACAACAAAATAAAGAGTTTTGTTTTACTTCGTTATTACGAGTTCTGTCTCTTTTCATAAAAAACTTTGGCGAACTAAGTTAACAAGGCGGATCTTGAGTGAACGTCTGATGTAATCAGGTTGCCTTGAGAGACCGGAGATATTGAATATTCGCCCGACCCTGTTTCTCACTCGTCTCATCCTTTGCAGATGTTTTCGCAGTCAGAGCTGCCTTATCAACTGGTTGGATCCTGATTTAAGAGACACGTCTTATATTTCTGCTTCGAACTTCTGGCAATTTTAATATTCATTTGCAAAATTCGCTGAATAAATTCTTAATACGAATTTCATTATCATGCATTTCGCCGAAGAGCTCTTCCTCTGCTGGATTTGGAATGATTTATTTATGTATTATCTTCTGCCTGAGTCATAGAACGACTAGAAAAGTCGAATTGAATCTTAATAATTTGGGTTGAAGCCAAAATGCCACAGCTTTTCTGGCTCCTGGAATACAAAAAGGATCTCTGGATTCATTCGAATTCTAAGTTTTTGAATTAATATTGAAAGTAAAAATTTAACTCCAAAAATTTAGGTTTCTCTTTTATTAATAACATACCTTGCAGGTAAA
>JAFIDM010002131.1:11611522-11661445 GCA_023159025.1 Thereuonema tuberculata
TTTTTTTTTTTCCGAAAATGGAAAATTTATTTCAGAAAAAAGAAATACTTGGAATAGAAATGTAGGCTTTTCATTTTGTCTTTTTCAAGACTTTGTTTTAAAAAAGGAACTTCTTTTAATTTAAGAAATAACAGTAGGGAAAATAGACTTTAAATTCTTTAAACTTATTTTTATTCGAAATTAGTCCTTCTGTGATCAGAATATCTGCCTACATCCAGCTTTAAAAAAATTAAAATGGAATGAAATTTAAATTTGAATCTGTTAATTTAAGATTTTGGTAGTGACCCTTAACTCATATATTGCCTTTACTTACCCACAGAGAAACAAAATCAAATATAAATGTTAGATTATCTCTTGTTATTAAATATGCACGGCATGTTTCAAGAAGATCAATCCAGTAGTTCAAAAATTAAGAGGATAACACACACAACTCAAGGGTTAATTTGATGAACCCCTACTGTCTAACAAAGGAGGCTAAAATAAAGTGACTTTAAATATATATTTATGAATTTTCAAATTCCTCAATGATAATCGTTTTTTGTAATCATTTTTTTTTTTCAATTTCTGTAATTTATTAGTTAATAATTTGAGGCCAATGGGTCAAATTCTTTTAAGTCACATAAATCTATCTCTTGATTAACGACCTTCCGATATCAATAATATACGCAGCCTTTAATTGCACTGAAAAACATTGACTTTGTAGTCATGGCAACCATTGCTAAATAGGCATTTGAGTTATTTAAAATATCCAGAAGAGGCTTTTATGTTTCCATTTGTTTGCTGTAAGACAGTGATTGATCAACTCGACTGGTTATCTACAGAAAAAAATTGCATTTTGCTGTGTTGTGTTATTGACAGAACATTCCATGGACTAAATTTGTCTGCGTCTATTTTTACAAGCGTTCCCTTGTGTTATTGAAGCTTATGCAAAAGCCACTTCCTCAATAGCCACAACAAGATGTTTTCGGCAACGCACGAGTCGACTCAGCAATATTAGTGTTTGGCCTTTGACTAAAAGAGTTTCGCTTGGAAGAGATTGGTAGAGAAGCAACTGTGTTCCAATCACTACAAATGGGATCTCAAAGTTCCTTGACCGTATCAAATTACACATTTCATTTTGAATTAATTTAAAGTCAAATATTTGGAAGTCGCCCTTTAAAATATTGTCTTCCAAAAAATTGTACTTTATGTAACGTAACAATTATTTTGTATTTTAGTGTGAAAAATGTGAAAAATGTTTCATTGACTTCGATTTGAAATGATGTATTTAGTAATAATTCATTTTTTAAGCAATAGTCTGTAAAACTGTACTTTTTTTTTGCGCAGTGTTTTTTTTTTTTTTTGTGTGTTTCAAAAGAACAAAAAAAAAAAAATCGTCAAAATACGTTTGATACAAGTAAAAATATTCAGATAAATTCAAGGAAAAATTTTAGAAATTTGGAAAATCAACACTATGGATTTTTGGCGCAGCTTAGCCACAGCTGCTTTTGCGCCATTAAAAACCCAACCTACAACAACAACATTATGGATTAAAATAGGGATTATGATCGTAAGCTTTTATTCTGCGTTTTTTTAATCTTGAAGAAATCCTGAAAAGTATTTCCTGAGTTAGAACCGAATTTGAAAAATTCTGTTTAAAATTTCTCGTTTTCAAATTTTTTTTATTTCTTTTAGTTTTATATATTTTATAATTTAACATTTATAATGAAAATAGCCTTTCCTCGTTTAAAGTGGATGATTGAGACTAAAAAAAAAATTACCATTTTCAGTACATTCACTTAAAGCTATAAATTCATAAAAAATCATGAGAAAAATGTTTAATGGGGTTTCGTAACACCAAAACAATCACGTCAACATTTATCCTTATTATTCATCTGTGCAATATTTCGTTTATTATTAATACACTTCTACGTACATGTGTAATGTTAACTTTTAAAAAAAATACATTTATAAAAAGTTCTTGACAATGAAAAAAGAAAAAAAATTAATACAAAGTTAAAAAAAAAAAAAGAAGTAAAAAAAGAAAAAGATTAAAAATAGACAGTTTCTCTGCAAGATTATCCTCAGTTATTTACTTCGACAGTTTTAAAGATATTTATACAGAAAGGAATTTGAATAATTGGTTGAATATCAGCCAAAAGTCATTCTGTATAACACTAATTGGTTTTTCAACCTATTGGTGTTTTTTTTTTAAATACATTTAAAACTGTTTTTTTTTCTACACTTTAAATTAAGATTTGTCTACATGATTGTAATTTACAGCTGAATTTCAGAAAGGTCTGGCTGTGTTTCATTATCATTTACAATGACCATTGTCTTATGATGAAAAAAATAGAATCGAGTGTAGATTGTTTCCTGGAATTTACTCTATATAATTATTTTGTAGCAGATTAGAAATCTTTTAATCCATGTTTAATTATTAAGAAATAACTGACAATTTAGAATTGTTTCATGTAAACCAACAATGCCCAATTCCTATCTCACCCACCCCCCAAACAGGAAGAATCTCATCATTGTCTTGTAGTTTCTTCAATCATAAGTTTATCTAACTGTGTTAACCCCTCATTTGCGAAATTCAATGACAGATGCCTGCTCATGGATGGCGTGAGTCACGTGATGTGGCAAATTGTTGCCTTACACTTGCGAAACCGCGTGAAGTCTTAAATGATATTCCACTATTACTTGACCACATAACTTCGAGGATGTGGATTAGGAATATTCTGGCGACGGCCGGTAGTATTGTAAAGATCGTTTATTCCAGAATATTCGTCATTAAGGATGATTTGTTGTAGCCAGAAATGGTAATGAATGGTAATGGACTGTGAAATGGAATTCAACAGAAAAATTGAAAAAGTGAATAAATGGACTGAGCTCGGCAATTACAGCAAAAATAAATGATTTTTAGAAAGACGGTGCAAACTGTTGCAATCATACATTTACAATTCACAACTTAGATGATCATTGCTTAGACAGAGATAAAATTTAAATATCTCGCAGTGTGTATATCATTAGTATAAAATTTTTAAACCTATATTCAAGCTTGAAAAATTCTGTGACAGAATTACCGTAAATTATTTATACTGAATTTGAAACTAATTTCTGGTTCTTTGGTGCCTTCAGGTATACTGGAAACTTATCTGCACTTGTAAATATATGGATTGGATTTCCCTTGATCCATATCTTCTTCTTCCTTAAGGCTCATTGGATTTATTCTTGTTTAGAAACTCCCAGGTCTTAATGGCTTCCTTCTTCGTTGGTAACAATTAAATACGCTTTTCGTTGTTTCAGTATCACTTTTTGAAACCAGTATATTGTTGCTCGTGAATGATCTACGTTAGCACAATCACTTTGAATTCACGATCAACTTACAATAAACAAAAACAAAACACATTCGCCTTTTTATCTACAATGTAGGACGGTTTTCGACCCTTGTTTACCTACTGATCCGATGTTTACGAATATCAAAAGGTATCTTTGTAAGCACCCAGGCCGTGTTTCAGACAAATGATTTTCGAATTATCTTGATCACAATTGAACCGGATGGCTTTTGACTTCTTATCTATATCCTTATTCATATCGTTATCTATTAATTGGATATGAGCCTACCAAAATCAATTGGAGTTTCCTTGTAAAATCATGTATCAAAAAAAAAAAATATAGTTTTACGTGTACTGCGTAATATTGAATGCAAAAATGAAGCCATAAACCTGAATATGATAAATAATTTATACAATAAATAAATAAAATACACGACGTTTCGCCGTCCAGAGACAGCCTCCTCAAGTGCCTCCTCAAGTGCACTTGAAGAGGCTGTCTCTCGACGGCGAAACGTCATGTATTTGATTTATTTGTTGCATAAATTATTTATCATATTCAGGTGTATGGTTTCATTTTTGCATCCAATCATGTATCCACTTCTAAAATTTGAGCTTATTTTAGATATGTAATTTCTGAATTGCGTTTTAAAGACATCATATGTGACAGGTGTTGTCCTTAGTTCTTTATCTTTGGTTCGATATGTATCAAAACAATAGGGATTTTCTTTGTCAAAGCTAAAAATAACCTAACTATCTAAAAATACATCTTTCCAACTTAGCAGAAATAAAAATAAATTGACTTATGTAATATTTACATATCTGTATATCTGAATAAAAAAACAAGATGTCTTATTATTAGACTACTGATTATTAGACTACTTTAGACTACTGATTCAAACATACTGTTAATTACTTACTGTTAATTCAAACTTACTGTTAACTTTACAATAGTTATTACTATTGTAAAATTACTTACCTAATATTTGATAGCCCAGCGGAAGGTATAATAATATACTTCATTCGGGACTTATTTATAAAGGCTACGAGTACAAATCCCTGATAAGAGATAGGTGTTTCTCTAGATGTCTGTTCGGAGTCTTGAGAAGCAACTCGAGAGAAGGTCTTCTCCAATCGCCCCTTGAATTCTTGCCCTGTTTCCACTTTATAGCCCTGAGGAAAACACGCAGTGTCTCCTCCCTTTACAGTCTCAATGAAAAAGTCTAACGACGCCTTTATTCTCACCTTGGGTTGGCCATTAGATAAAGAAGAAAAACATCAAAGTAGCTACATTTTTAGTGAAAATAAGCCGAATTCGACATTTTTATGTAAAACTATTTTTCATTCTATCTTGGAAACCGATTTTATTTTGGTAAGAAAATTCATTAAAGTTAAAATTGTATTTAATTACTCATATTTGATTAGATCAAAAGTAAATTTATTAAATTTATTGACTTCATTATTTTTGTAGCTAACTTATGAAGCCATTTGTAGAAACTAAAACATCTAAATAAAGTACCTCGTTTTTATTATTTTGTAATTCGTGAATTTTAATTCTATTATGAAAACTGTTGACGGTAAGAAAAGTATTATTCCATAATATGGCAAGAGACATGGAGGAACACTATGAACTGTGCATCAAACGCAATGCAGAACATTTCGAATATGTTTTTTGTAGACAACATTTGGAAAGATTTGTTTTTCCTTTGTTGATTTCTATTGTTTTAAAATGCAATCATTAAAGTGGTCAAATGGGCCATATCAACAGTTCAATACTGTAAATGAATAGCCATGCTGTAATGTTCTTAATAACTTTAGACAAATTAACATACCGATTCACTGTTAAGGTTTTACGTTCAAACATGGCAACTTAAAAGTAACTGTAAAGTATTATTAGAATATTGTTAATTAATCTTACGAATTAGAGCTGTTAATAAATGTGTTTTCTGGAAACTCATATGTAGAGCTTTCGACAACTGAGGGTCAAAATTTCTAACAAAGTTAACATTTGTTAAATTCAGACAAGTATTTTCTAAGGTGACCAAATTACGGAAATTACAGATTTCTAAAATAATTTTGAGTCGTTTCGATTCTTGAGTTTTTAAACAACAATTTCCTTACTTCTTTATTTTACTGGTCGAATATGTACCAAAATCAAAAGGGATCTTCCCTGTAGGAAACTAAATCTAGCTTTAAATTTCATCTTCCTAGGCTTCATTGCTTTGAATTTTAGTTTCAGTTTAAGGAAACTATTTCTAAAAGAACGGATCTTCTGGAACATGTTCCAGTGCCGTTGTGGTTTTGCAACGGCAAAGCCCTGTTCGCAAAGTGAAAAGTTATTTCGACTGTTTTCAAGAATTTATCTCTGTTGTTCATTTGTTCATTTGCTTTATCTGTCCATCTCGGGGGCAATAAACTATAAAAATACCCTCCTCTAAAGTTTCTAAATTTCATCCACCAAATTCATGCAGAATTCCTTCTGGCGAATTGCCAATTGAAATGGCATCGTACCAAAACGAATCGTGGAAGAATGTTCTAGTAAATTGGGAATTGTTTTGGTGTGCTGATAATCAGATGTGAATCACAAGAGATAGTCTAGCATATTAGCAACAACACGGTCGGATCTCAAGTACTACATTCTCTCTGTTATGTTCGCAATGGTTGTAATTGGAAGAGAGAACAAATGGAGTGAACGTCATTAGGGCATCTTTTAAGCAATTATAACAATTCTGAATGCCCTATTGTGGAAGCATACGTTGAAATCAAAGATATTTGCAAGTTCTCAATTTGAAAGTCATTGGAATGCTGAGTGATGGGTGAGCATTCAATCTTAGTTTGGATCTTGTCTTTTTTTTTGCAAGAACAGTCACTTATACTAGTCTCTGCTGAATAGATGCTATCCGATAAAAGACAGAAGACTACCGACGAGATTAAAACAAGACATTCAAGATTTGGCGTGTAATAGTCGTGACAGAGGTTTCAAGTAACTGTTCCTAAATAAGATAAGAAAATGCTGTATAGTGAATTGATTTCTTTCAATTCTTTACTTCTATATTATTCTTTTATATTGATTTTTTTTAATATTATGCTATGCTTTAAATCCCTCCACAATCATTTGAGGGAAAATATGAGAATTTAAGTTAGCTTTGTTAGCAAAATAGACAGATCTCTTAGTCATTGTATCCTGATATGTCAATCTGTTCTGTGATTTTGAAACTGACTTCATCTTTCTCGTAAAGCTCGAGAAGAGTAAATAAACTTCATAGCAGTAGATCTTAAATAGAGGGTGGGTTAAAAAACTTAATATGATTGTGCTTTATTGTCAACATAATGTTCTTAAATGCTGTTAATACATACTAATAGTTTGCATCTCACCATATATATAATATTAATCTGTAAATTAAACATTCTCTCATGTTTAATTGTTGTTGCAATAATTTAAAAAGTAATCAGTAACATTGGAAAAAAGTGCGGGAATTATGGATAATCACAAAATCTCCTTTGCCTACTGGCTGTCAAATTTACACATGTTTAGTTTGAAAATTTCTGAAAAACTGTTCATTGTGTTACGAAATTGTGTATAAATACCACGTAACATATGCAACATTAAGCATAATTTATAATTTAGTTTACTGCAATTTTACTGAACATTAAATATTTCTACAACTAAGGTGGTGTGATTGGTCTTCCCGCAACAGGTGCCCTGGAGATCTCATGTAAATGTATCTTTTCTGTTTAAGAAAGCACTTCATATAAAACAATGCATTATATTATTTTGATATGTCCTAACTATTTATAACATCAATAAAAAGAAAAAGAGGCAGGGTTAAAACTTTCTACCAAATACAAAATAGAATTGCTTCGGTTTTCATTTTCTACGTAATTCATAAAAAAATAAGTATAAACTTTGTAGCAAACATGTAAGAAAGGTTAGATATTGAATTAAATTTCAATTATCACTGGTTTTAATAGTGAATGTACAATTTGAAAACATTTTAACATTTTTACATCAAGTACAGCTGTGTTTAAATATCTCATTTCAATTTTTTTCTGAACATTAGTACGAACCGTTTTGGAAATGTTAATAACTTTTTATACATTTAGTTTGTTCATCTAAAATGATAACATCTGTTTTCTTATTACTGACTATTTTCTTTTTAATGTTTCCACGTTACTTTACTTCATTGTATTTTCCAATATTGCTTACGGGGGTAGTATTGATAATATGGTCAAGTTTAGTATTTTTTTTTTAAATTTGGAGAGCAGTTTTGATTAATAACTACACTGTTTATTAACCTATTTCCCAATAGGAAAGGGGCATCAAATCAGTCAGACCTTGATGTGTTTGTACGAATATTTCTCCCTAATTAACTTTGAATCCTTGGATGGTTTTCTTGAAAAGTTGGTCTGCACATTCGAAGACTAAGAGTCGAAAAATTAGCTCGAGAAGGAGACAAACCTTTCATTGGAATCTAAAAATCGATTTTTATCTTATTTCTTCTTCTAAGAATCCCCTTTTAGCTAATCCATTCGTTTGATCTGATTTAAATTTATCGGATTTTGACAAATTATGTAAATAATGTGGATTTAATTCATTTTTTTTCCAGGAAATTTCAACTGTTTTTATTCAGATATTATAATCTCAATGTAGACATAGGCTTTTCATTTTAAATTTTCATACGTTAAAAATAAAGTAAAGAAATTATAAAAAATAACATTTTAGGGGAAGTAGGCTTTAAGTTCTATCGAATTTCTTGTAAAACTATGGAAATCCTTACGATCTTCTTCAAATTCCTTTTTACCATTGAGAATTACAAATATATGTTTTTAAGTAAAAATGACATTATTTTCAGTGCAAGTGTTGAATTGGCAGCTGGTATTTTTTCATTTACTAAAGACAATGGAGTTATGACAATCACCTGTCTTCAGATAATTCTTTCCCATTCAGTCTTTGTTCCTAACGATCCTCTTCGCTGTTTCTAATTGAATATCAAACCATCACCTGCTCTGTTTCTTCGTCTGTTGGACAAATAATGAATTGCGTTGGAATAATGATCTTGATGGAGAAAGGTTATTTTTTGAGCATCTTCAATAAAAAAGAAAAGATAGAACTTAGGGATGTCAGTCTTTCTTAACTATTATGTTTTCCATATTACAAATACAGTTAAAAATAGATAATAGTAGATGCTAAAAAAAATAAAAAAATAAATAAAAGCAGCTGCAGGAAATCGTAGATTTTTTTTAAAACTATTTTCTGTACTTTCTTTGCAAAGCAAAAAATCAGCCAGTGCCTGCAGCAGCTGTAGAACCATCAGAATTTTTGAATCTCTAAAAGGATCTTCTTAAAACGTTTAGTGCATATTTACTTTAAATGTATTTAGCATATTTAGCGTATTTACTGCTGAAATGAAATTTAATGTCGACGCATAAATCATAAAAAAATATATTCATTAGTGGACAATAAATTAAGGTTTCGCACAGTGAGCAATCATCAATAGGTATCCTACAGAGTTGTTTCATCCTTATTTAGAATCATCAGCAGGATATAGAATGAAACAGCTATCCAAACTTATTTACTGTCCATTAATGATTTTTTTTATTACTTTTATTTTTGTTTATTAATTAAATTTTATGATCAGTGCCAAGAAGTTAGCAGATGAAATGCAACAAAAAAGAAGTAAATATTAGAACTGAAACAGTAGCTTTGTCATTGTTTTTACAATGCATGTTGGTCCGCTTATTAATACTCTTAATATCTGCGCGTGCGTGAGTAAATTTGATTGGACTTAAACCACTAAATAGGCTAAATTAAATAAATTTCCGGATTTAATTTTTTTTTCAGGAAATGGAAAAAAATATTTGCTTTAGCAGCTATTGAAGATTTTTTTTAAAAAAACGAAGATTCTGTTACATTGCTATATTCAAAACTAATTATTTTAGAAAGTTTGAGGAGGAGAGTTAAAATTTCAGCTATCAAATGTGAATTCTGTTTGCTAATTGGATCCCTAGTTTTTGAACATAAAGTTATCTTTATCTTAACACACCTTTCCGATGCAAAAATCAATATTCTAAATATAGTTATTCTTTATAGATTCTTTTGAAAATGTCTATGATAAAAAAAAATATGATTAGAGCAGAATATCCACACGAAACCTGTGAAGATTACGGCTTCAAGTTACAAATTATATATAAAATATATAAAATATGTGGTGTTCTGTAACTTATCTGTCACAGACGAAAGAATATTAAATCGAATTAAAGTTACTTTTCAAACATGTTTTGCTCTAGCATTTTAACGTTTTATTCTAAAATCCGATGCATTTTAATGGGTCTTACTAAGGTTAGGTCAAACGTATAAAATTCTATAGTAATAGTCTAGGGGTCGCCCTTCGGGGGTCACTAGGGTTCCGTGGACTTTCAACCAATCTTCGGATTGAATTACTGTGTATGTATGTATAGTAATAGTCATAATCGGATGTCAGAAAAAGTCATTATTTGTAATGTATAGTTTTCAGTATAACCTCTCATACCTAATTATTATAACTCACATTTAAACATTAAAAAAGAAACTCATTTAAATTAGAATGCTTTTTGAGTCGAGCTGATGGGACGGCCGTTTCGAGCTTATTAGGCTCTCCTCAGCCAGAGCTAATCAGCTAGTGCAGGACTCAAAAGGCGTACGAGGGGAGGTATTAGGAATACATGATGGAAACTGTGACCCCTCAAAGACTAAAAATCAAGAAAATAAATAAGAACAAAATGTGGATTCCAAAACCTTGGGCAGCACTCAGGCTACCACAAAAGGTATTTGACCACAAAAGGAAAAAAAAATAAACAAATAAATAACAAAACTTCTATTGGGCAAAATAAAAGCAATAATTTAAATTAGAATGCCTTTTCCATCATGTATTCCTAATACCTCCCCTCGTACACCTTTTGAGTCCTGCACTAGCTGATTAGCGCTGGCTGAGGAGAGTCTAATAAGCTCGAAACGGCCGTCCCAGAGTATCAGCTCGACTCAAAAGGCATTCTAATTTAAATGATTGCTTTTATTTGCCCATTAGATGGTTTGTTATTTATTTGTTTATTTTTTTTTCCTTTTGTGGTCAAATACCTTTTGTGATAGCCTGAGTGCTGCCCAAGGTTTTGGAATCCACATTTTGTTCTTGTTATTTATTTTCTTGATTTTTAGTCTTTGAGGGGTCACAGTTTCCATCATGTAAAAAGAAACTCATTTTAAAAAAATTGCACGTGAATAAAAATTAAAAATACCAAAGCTGATTCCTAACTCTACTTCAGTAAGAATAATATAAAGTAATTTTCTGTAAATTTTATAATCGATTGACTTTTCCAACCTACAAAAACATTAGGGAATATTGAATTTTACTTTAGTAGTTGGACGAGTTAGTTCGAAGATGTTGTGCGAATTCTAATTTGTCATTTTGGGAGGTAACGGAGAAGGACTTTTGTGCTAGGACCTTCTCTCTTTCCACGGCGGAAGCAATTCCATTAGTTTTGGCGATCACACTGGAAGCCTCTCGCTGTGTTAATTCGGTTCATGTCAATCGCTAAGACATGCTCACGTCTGATTCCATTACAAGAACCTGCTCCACTCGAAGCAAGGCAGCTTCTAATTTAGACGATGGAAAGGTGGCTGTCTCGTGTTTATTCATGCCTGCACTACCCAACGAAAAGTGGCAGAAGCCTGATTACCCACCTGCTAAAGAAGAAAAGATGAAAACTGAATAAGATAAGATAAAATTCTCGGCTGAATTCTGAGATGATTGGAAGTTCCGTTCAGAAGTTCATGTATTTCATTGCGAAACGAAATGGCTTTAAAGCAAAGGTTATTCTGAGATGGGATTTAACTGAAATGTTTAAGGTTATAAGAAGTTCGTGAAAGAATTCGAAGCAGCCTTTGTAAAAATTCTGCATATTCATATCAATAAAAGTGGAAAACAAATCTTTGTATTTAAAAATTTATAGTGTCCTAATATAA
Organism: Thereuonema tuberculata; assembly: GCA_023159025.1. Lineage (NCBI taxonomy): Eukaryota > Metazoa > Arthropoda > Chilopoda > Scutigeromorpha > Scutigeridae > Thereuonema > Thereuonema tuberculata. The sequence continues at coordinate 11,622,836 of JAFIDM010002131.1, forward strand.
CATTTTTTTTTCCATTGCTAAGAATGGATATCTACAGAACTAAATACATTCAATCAAATCAGATGCAAAGAGAAAAAACATAGACGGGCTTTGCTCCGTAAATGTGCACGTAAAGTTTCAAGAACTTTTATTTGATGGTTCAAAAATTGTTAAGTTATAAATGTATGTTATTATACAAGTAGAGATTATTTTATTTAAATTAGTTACGCTCTACCATCTCTTTTATTTTATGGGAAAGCTTGCAAATATAAATTTACTGTTTTTTCTTGATACTTCTCTTATGGAAACAGTAGGTTACAAATATCAAAACAAATTGCAAGGACGAAGGAATCCTTAACAAAGAATTACCAAAGACGAGATGAAAGAACATGAGTATTTAAGGAGATCCTTCGTACATGTAAGTAATTGATGATGAGATATATGTTCTTCGTTAATATTTTATTATTAAATAATAAGTTCGATCGTTTCTTGTAAGTTCAAGAATTCGATCGATCTTAATAAAATAACTGACTACTTCGTTATTCTTCATGTAAGTCATCAATGGCACACTTCTGGATGACCGATGAATCGGAATCAATGAAGAATAGAACAGTTCCTTCAGAATTTCCTTGAGAATTTCAATCTCCAAGTCTCCATTATTGTCTGTAGATTCTTCAAATGGAAGATTATCAAACTCTGCCAACTCCTCTTTGTAACAATAACAGACGCATGCGCATTGATGTGCTGCTTGAATGACCTGAATCAATGTTGTGACAAAATGCTGCATACGCCGGCTGAACCGGGTACCTACTGGGAAATTAGTGTTGTTCCGCAATTAAACGTTTAGTCCCCATAACTGTGTGGAATTCTGATAATGAATTCTGGGTTTAAGTAGTGATAGCCTGTGCTCTCTCGTTATACTCTATCTTTATTTCTAAACTTGCCGGATACCGTCGCTTCGCTTCTGAACTCTTGCATAAACAGCATAAAAAAAACAAACTTTATTTATTTAGCAAATTAATATCGAGATCGGTAAATATACGAGTTCTCAGCTCGTTGTGGCCTTCTCCGGATAACTCAGATGTATTGCCGGTTGGCGCCCCATCCCTATATATCAATAAGGCAACTTTAAAGCGAAAATATAAATCCTCTTTATTCCATATCCGTGGGAATTTCGAAAACTCCGGCCTTATTCCTTGTCTACATCATAAAGGGAACCTCTGTGCAACATTTCAGCTTTCTAGATCCAAGGGTTTGGGCTGGGCGTTGAAGAGTCAATCAGTGAGTGAGTCAGGACTTTTCTTTTTACGTAGGTAGATAAAAACAAGGGCGACTCAACCTTAAGTCACTAAGGGTCACATATTGTTTTGACTCTAATATTGGTTTTAAATTATTAAAATATATTTATATTTTTTTATTAATACATGCTTACAAGTCAGGCTAGGAATTGTAAAGAAAAAAAAAATGTAAATTTTATGGATTCGAATGGATTCTAAATCACAAGATTTCCGAACAAAAATATTCGAATTAATAACATTTGCTAGAAATCCCAAGAAACTATATTGCCGCACTGACATACTGAAGTGGAAACAAAAAAAGTAAAACATTTTTTTAAAAAACATATCTAAATGTCTTGTTAGTCGTAATTAACCATAAACCTTAGAAATGTTGAAGCACAATTCGTTAGACTGCAGTAATGATAGTTTTTTTTTTTTCTATTTCTATTTAGTTTGAATTTATTTCAGTCTTTTTAAAATGTTAGAATTTTCTTAAATGTTAAAAAAAACAAACCCAATACAACTTGCGTTTCTTCAGTAGAATGAATTTCTTTACATTTCTACCAACTAATTTTGCGAATCCAGGAGAACAAGTTTACATTTTTCTTTTTTTTCTGTTTTCAAGGATTTCAACCTTATTACATAAGGTGTAAATCCTTTTTCTTTTTCCTTTTTAAAGACTATTTTTTTTTCTTCGTCTTGGTCTCCTCAACACATCGGCAACGTAATCCTATGAAGCCTTTACACCACCGAATTTAGACGAGGTTCATGCATAGTGATTGCGGGAAAAAACGTCTCTGTTTTTCTCCTTCGCCACTCCAAATTCCTGATAAATTGTCCAATTTTCCTGCCCCATCTTCCGAAAATGTCATAGCGAACGCAAGTTTTGGCAACGCTTCACTCCGCGCTACCCAAATACATTCAGAATGTGCGGCCGATTCTTCTTTTCCTTCAAATGATTCATGGAATGTCCTTTTAAATATTTATCTTAGCTTCTATAAACATTCTCTGACAGAAACAGCTAAAAAAAAGTACCAGAAATAGATTCAACTTAAATATAACAATATTCTGAAACGTTGAGTATTTCGAGTTATCCTCCAATATTTTGATAGAGCTACTAAAAAATATACTAGAAAAAGATTCAACTGAAAGCTATTTTAGGGTTTTATAATAGAAACTTAGATTTACCAAGACTGAAATGTAATATTAACATTATTACATTAGTTCTTAGTACTGTAGGGATGCTAGTTTCAGATTTATATTCATTAAAAACACCATATGAATATATTATACATTGAAATTCGTCTTGTTGAGAAAAAATTTATTTGAGAATGTGATAGTGATTTTTGTATTGTGTTTAACTGTTTAACGAACTTTTATCCTATCCTATTGTTTCTTAACAAAAGATATTTGCCTCAATATCAAATTGTTCATTTTCAACAATTACTTAACAAGAATACAGCCTACATACACTGTCAGTAATGCTTATTTTACTTTTCTATTAAGTAAGAATTAATTAAGAATTTCATAAGTAACACAACACAAAGTTTTACATTTTATTTTATGTTTGTTTGTCTTGGTTTTTTTAATAAGCGTTTCTGTGAAATAGATCAGTTTTTGGTTAAAATTCAAAACAATAACGCGTATAATAAGGAAGGAAAAGTTTGACTATTATCGTCGCGGCGAAATTTGGACCCGCAAACACATTATCATTGACTAATTTCTCCAGTACCAATGCATAAGCTCCGCAGAAAATATCAGTCTCAATTATCAAAAATAGGAAATATCAAAAATCTCACAAACATCTTCTTGAAATCGACGAGCAACGTTAAGAATAATTTCCCTACTTGATTTTCGAGACCTTTTCCTCGTCGAAATGTTGAATGTGAATCAACGACCGCCATTTTCTCTTACATTTGAATGTGACCGACAGACCAGGAAAGGAAAATGTATCATCTGCGTTGCATTCTGAGAGGTTCATCTTTGGCCGTACTGATAATAAGTTTTTATTGACAAGATGCGCAAATAAACTTACTACTGTTAATTTTTTGCTGGTGTTTTCTTCCTATTTCCAGATTCCAATGTATTGTACTTAACCCTAAATTACTAAATTTCTTACTAAATTGTCTTTGCCAAAATAAATTATAACTAATACTATAAGATATTTGTTACGTTCAATCTCGTAAGACTGAACACGTGATATCATTAGCGTTAGAAAGAATTTTTTAGTTTTAAGGATGGCAGAAGGTGTACATCATTAATTTTAAATTGTCTTAACTGATAAAAATTTAAATAATAATTATATTAATTGTAAATAAGAGATCAATGGGCTTTTAAGAAATAAACTGCAATCTCTTACAGCAACAGAGAAATAATCCACATGAACATTAGTGGGTATACGGAAGTTGTGTTCAATCATAGTTCATTTAATATTACCAAGATGCATATAAAAAGACATTACTTCATATATTTCACTTCTAAAATATTATTCACATATTCGTTTAGTTCAATAACTTATTCTATTAATGAAAACTTCGCTCACAAAAGTTGAGTCCCTTCAATTTTTAGGGCTATCCATTAAAAGTTCTATTAATTGCTGAAAGTAGATATCTATACAAGTACTGTCGTTATTGACTCGATGCTAGCCAATGGACCACTTGAGGTTTACACCCCTATCAACGTCACGTATGACGTGTATACCACATGCGGCGAGAGCTTGTGGGATAAACAAACATACAACCTGTGTGAATTACTTAAAAAATCGTCTATTTTTGAGATTTCAAGACGGATGGTTCAGTACTGTACAGATCCTTATTGTATTAATTCTGTAATAACGCTTGGAATATCCTTCTGTAATATAATATTTCTTCTATATCTATACCGGTTAAAACAAAGCACATGGCTTTGTTTATCCCACATGCGAAGCAGTAGCCTGGTGGGATATGTTGTAACTACGAAGCCCCGCCTATCCTCAAGTGGTCCATTAAATTATATCCTTCTTTGAAAATATATTGCTGTCGTCTTCTTCAATAGGCGATAATCAACTCTACATCCAATCTGAAAATTTTGGAAGGCTTACAATCGTTGCATCCAAATCAAATCTTTTAGTTCAGCCTCTATATCTACTAGGGTTAAAACGAAGCACATGGCTTTGTTTATCCCACAAGCCAAAAAATAGACTGGTGGGATATTTTGGAACTACGAAGCCCCGCCTATCCTCAAGTGGTCCATTAATCGTAGAATATTACGAAATCTTTGCTACTGTCCGTATCCAATACAACAATAAAACCTGAAGTCGGAATTTTCCATTACTTGGATATCTTGCTATTTATCCGCATTTGCTTCAATAATACATAAGTCACTTACTTTTAATCTTCTGCTATTATACACGAATCACTGTACAAAAACGTTCCTTACAGCGTCCATTAGAGGCTGACTTGTTTCACTATCATGGCGCTCGAAGAATTCGAAGAATATATTCCTAAAATACTTCGAAACATCTTTTCCTAAGATCGCCATCTTCCTCGATGTTATCGGACTATATTCCCTTTTTCAATCCACTCTCGAGAGACAGAATCAAGCACAACTTTTCAACACTATGAGAACATCTTTCCCCTTGCGATCATGGTTAATAACAAAGCAGTTGCTTTTTCGTGAATAACAATCGTTTGCATGTTAATTCATTTTTATTTCAACCTAAACTACAATAACTATAGATCACCAATGCAGATTGTTGCATTTAATTTTCCTTTCTTAAAATTAACAAATGAGTATCGTATAAGTACTAATAACATCATTAAAAGGTTGAGACCAGTGTTTACAAGTGACAGTTGTTTCATGCTTAATTGGCGCTCATCAGTTGAGAGTAATCACTGTAAACACACAAGGTCTCAATGCAGAGATGAACAGAAATGGTGTAGTAAAAAAAATATGACACCTTCACAGATCTAAACTAAAAGCAAAATACAAATTAAAAAGAAAATAAAGGAAATCCATGTGCTGTCCTCTGACAACCTCAGTGAATTTTCTATGCGCAGCTAAAAAAAAAAAAAGCTCCTAAAATTCACACGCCATGATGAGCGAGGAAAAAAATTCGTAATGCGCATAGAAAATTCATTGAGACTGTCTGAGGACAGCACAAGAATTTCCTTTATTTTATTTTTAATGCGTATTTTGTTTTTGGTTTAGGTTTGTTGAGGTGCCAAATTTTTTCCTACTATTACTAAAATTATTTCAACCATTTTCACGTAGAAACCGACGGACAGACACACACAGACGAGACAATGTGAAAGTTCGAGTGATAAAACTTCGCTTTCCCAGTCAAAAACATTTGTCATTCTATTTAATCGATCTGAACAATCGGCTTCAATGGGAGGTAAGTGGCTGGCAGTTTAGTATTCTTTCACCTGAACAAATTCTCTGTAGAATATTTTAAAACCTATTTAAAAGTAATATTGAAAGCAGTAGTGTCACGTGAATCAATGTTACTTTTTTTATCTTAATTTCAGTGAAAGAAAACTTGCTTTAATTTCGTTTGTGTAAATCAAAGTAAAAACGAAGAAGAAAGAAAAAAAAAAAAACCTTTTTTTTTATTTAGAGACGCAATATTTAATTTAGTTGTATTTGTTCTTCGGTTCATCGAAAAAGGTTCTTGTATTCGTTATAAAATAAATTAATTAAGGAATACGTTCCCAGAAAAACGGAAGAATCTGGTTTTGAAGCGGACTTTTTTCCTTTTGGACTCAATCGTGCAATTACTGCAAATGAGAACCACTGCCGTCCTAATAGTTGTCGTGAGCTGAACAAGTAAACTTAATCAACCCCCTCTTTAAAATAAAGGCGAAAAAAAATAAATTGTTCAGAAACTTAGAATGCTGCATTCTGGCAGTTTTTATCTAATTACTGCCTCAAAGCTAAAAAGGAAGCGAATAAATATCAGAATTACCCAGTTGTTTAATGAATTTAGAATTATAAATATAATTATAAAAGGATTCATAAAAAAAATGCTGAAAACCATTGATAATTCTAGGATTAAATTATAAAAAAGAGGCGAAGTGGGCCATGATACACGATCCTCATTATATCCAATTATAAAAAAAAGAAACGAAAAAAATAAGTCTTCTATAGCAAAGGCAAGTTTTAATATTTGTTTATAGCTGCTGTCAAAATTTTCGAGTTTATAACCATTTAATGGATGAAAGTACGAATTAAAACTATGATTTTGATTATTCCTATAAAGTTCTAAAAAAAAGTTTCTAATTGAAAGTTAAGAAATCGAAATATTGTCACGTATTTGTTGCAATAAATAAACATAAACTGCAGAAACATCGATGAAATAAAATTTATTCGGTCTGATGAACCTTCCCGACTGCAGATGTTCCCGTGTTCTGTGCAACCAAGGCAGTTTACAAGAAAATTACTAGCCAGATGTCGCTACAACGAATTTTCGAGAATTCCCTGCTTCGGAAAACTTCTAGAAATATGCAAATTATAAATACGGTAAAGCAAAATTTAACGTCCATAATAATTCATAAATCAAGAAAAAATACGGTAACAAACATGATCAATAAAAATAATAAGTAAAATAACATAATGATAAATAGAATTAAAAAATAATTCCTGTTAAATATATTTTTAAAATGTAAGAATAGTAAAGAAAAAGTGTATTTTATTTCTAACTTCCTAGAAAGTGACTAAAATCAGTCGGTCGGTTGTTCATCCCACTCTCCCTAAAAACTTTTGAAGATCTTCTTGAAACGTGTAATGTCAATTTACGAATAAAAGACTATCTACTTTGTACGTGAAAAGCTTTTATTGTGAGGCTTGGCAAGATATCAAAGGAAGTGACACGATTTTGCCTCCTAAAAAAATGTTTAGAATCAATGAATGGGTAATCTTTTCAGAAATTCACTAACTTGCTTTTGCTTTGATTGAAATTAACTGGATTTAGACAACTTAAGTAAAATAATAAGACGGATGTGTTATTTTTTTGCTTTTTTCAGAAAATGGAAACATTTTTACTGTTTACTTCAGTCAGATATAAAAATCTAAAAATAACTGGAGACCTATCGTTTGCGGTATTTTGGAGAAATTACAAAATCAAAGAAAAAAATGGAAACCCCTTAAAGCTCAAGAGAATAGGCTAATTGTTCGGTTCAGGGATTTATTAGCATAAATACACCCTAATCTCAACTACTATTATAAAAGCGAAAATCTGTTTGTTTGCCATTCCAACAACGCAACGGATTGGAATGAAATTTTGCAGGCGGGTAGTCTAGGACACGGAGTACTTTTCATTCCGGTCGATCAAGTAGTTCCCATGGGAAAAAACTTTCCGAAACTGCACAAAATGAAAAACTTCTCAAAACTGTCCATAGAAGGCGCTAGCGCAGTTTTCAATGAGTGCATTTAAAACATTCCCAAAACTGGCGATAGATGGCGCTTACACCATTTTAAATCTCGTCTCAGATCTGAATAAATATACGAAACTGTAAATTAATACGTTCGATTTCAAAATTGTACTGCATGTATTGTTTCAAATTTAAACTTTAATTTTGTTTCAGTTCTAAATTTCGATTTTACTTTACTTGATTTAATTTGTTTTTCAAATAACTAATGCAAGGCTTCCAGAGCGAAGCGACGCGTACGGAAGCAAGCTAGTTAAACATACATTTGATGTGAGAAAAACAAAATGAAATAAGCGTTTTTACATTTACCTTATCACTATAAATTTCATCCATTTAGAAACAAGAAAGGTAGTTGTTTCTTTTAGTATATAGTATTCTAATAATTTTAAAATTTTAAAGGGCACGAACATTTATTTCAATTTAATTTACATTGTAAAATTAAAAATTTACGATCAAACCCTAATTCCCTTTAGATATTTATTTTGGGTGGAGTTTTCAAGTTGATGTAATTTTACTCTAAAACAGTTCGTTTTTCAACTTTAAAGGCTTCTGCAGAAATTGAAATGTCAAATATTGCTCGAAGCCATAATAAGCTTTTACAGACATTTATGTTTGTTTTTATTTTTTAAATAAAGTTCTTTTGAATTTTACTACAGAATTTATCCTTTCTAAAGCAAGATGCTCTTAAGGAATTAGACTTCAGGAATGTACTTCAGGAAGTTATTTCTTTTTAATGTTTTTAATTTAGCTTTAGATATTTTATGGAGATATATTAAAAATACATATTTACAATTAGGTCAGTTTCGACCAACTTAACGTTGGTTATCATCGGCGACAAGATACACTTAAATTTCTTTCAATTGTGTCGATTCTCTTATTCTTTTAATATCACAATTTTTACACACGTTAAAATGTAATTGAATTGTAGATGAAAATGCCAAAAAATATCCTAGAGGGGGGGGAGTTCGGAGGTTGTTTTTTTTTTGGGGGGGGGGGGGGGGGGGGGGGGGTAATCGGGAAGTGACAAATGGTAATTCATCATAGACATTTTATATCAAATTTGGCTGAAATATAAAGAAGAGAAAAAAATAAAAAAAAATTAAGTTGTTTCTTTATTTATCTTCAGCACAATTAAACAATTTACTGAATACGGCAACAAATTTATTGTAAGAGGAAGATCAGTAGCTAAGAAAATGTGAGTTTATTTTCCACAAGTAGGGTCACTTTTATTTGAATTTTAGTTGTCTATTCCTTTTTTTTTTTTAGAGCAATAAAGTGTATAATCTATCAAACTTAACCAGAAATGTTTTAAAGAATAAAGAATAGTTTTCCTTCCGAATACTTATATGATAAGATCCCATCACAAAAAAAAAACTTATCCAATAACTCAGTGAGAGATGTTTGTACATTCAATTTTAAAAGCACTTGAAGAGTTTTCTTGTGTTAGGGATTTTGATTCTAACGCTTAATTTGTCTCGACAGGAAGCGTACTTTCAGTAGAATCAAAACTAAAATACAAATCTCAGCTTTCTAGGGGTAAATAGTTTTAAGATATGTAGCTTCCCTGGGTTTTCATATCAATGATTATATTTGGGTAAAGTTTTTCGTCCTGTCTCCATTGCTACAGGTTTAATGGATACCAAAATCAATTTTTAATTCAAATGTATTTTTTATTATTTTATTTATTTATTAAAAAAACTGTATATTTGTGAAATACAGGGTGGCGCACATAAAATCGGCCCCAAAAGGTTTTATTTGGAGACTATTGGGGCCGGTTTTATGTGGGCCACCCTGTAGATATTAAATATTAACAAAAAAAAATCAAAATGCTGGTAGGAACTTTAATGGAGCGGTTGGGATTATTACATGTTCTTTTAGTTTAGGTCGTTATTAGTTACTCGACTCTCGCAGTCTGTGTCAGTTATAAGGTGAATTTAATAATGAAGTTAAAAAGCTGTGCCGCTACAGGCCATGCAGGCTCTTGGATGCGGGGTAGGTTTATGATCCCAGCGAATCTCGATCAATGGGATTAGATGACATCCAGCCTGCCTTTAACCCTCTAGTATACTAGAAACCTGGTAGCCATTTGATAGAGGGCTGGGTGAAGGCTGGGTCCGTCTGGAGGAGAAATAACAGTGGAAAATTTGACCGTCGCCTGGAAGTGAAACTCGGATCCTCCGATCTGCCGTCCAGCGCCTAAACCACTGGATTACTAGACCTACAACAATGAAGTACATATTATTTGTTTTTACGCCATCACTGAATCCTGTTCATTCCGTTTTCTCACCATAAAAAAATAATTAAGTCGTTGTTTGGCACTGTTATCTAATTTTTGAACAGACGCACGACATAAACATTTCCACTTAAAATTGTATTTTAAACTTACAGTATCTATTCTAACTCTTCTATTTTATTCATGCATATTCCGGAACGTTTTAAACAGACATAACCTATACCATTTGAAAGTTACATTGTAAAGGTTGAAATATTTTTATCTATAAAGTCTTTAATCTCTATTTTTACCCATTCTTTTATTCTGATATTTAATCGATTTGATTTCATACAAGGGTTTTTCACTTGTCTTCTGCTGACAGTTAATTACAGAAGATCTAGAGTCTTTGAGTAAATATGCCTTTTTCTTTGATTTTCAGTCGATCGAATTTTTGAGCCGACTTCAAAGTTTATTATTGCAGATGCAATTGGCAGAGAATCGGTTTCGCTCGTCTGTTAGCCGATATGTGCAAGTGCACTTGGAGAAGGAAGCAGATTGGAACGGTGCTATTGTTTCTGATCTCGTTCCAAGTGGAGCCAATGCTCCTACTGTCGAAGAAAGTGATTTCTTCGCCGGTAAAGCTATTGGAACGGAGTGACAATCTAATCTCGAAGGAGGAACCCGAGACGAATGGACCGGACTTGCCCAGTTTTCGAATCGCATGGATGGCTGATACAATACGATAAAAGCACACAGCCAGGCTTAGAGTGAAGGGCCCTAAGGCTGCTTCGTCGCAGGGTTTCCGATAAAAGAAAATTCATTGGCCTTCGCTTTCCAAGTTTTTAAGCTTTATTTTAGACGGAAAACAAATCGAAACAGATTCTATTACCGCCAAAGACTTTCAAACGTAATCTTTCTCTTCAAGCTGACAATAACCAAATTTCAGCTTCTGTTTTTCTTATACCATGAAAACTGAAAAGTTTAAGTTAAAATGAAATGCAATTGGAGCTGAGACAATAATTGGCAGTTTACAATTGGAGCTTTTATTTCATATATATTTGTAATGGAATATTTTGTTTATCTCAGTCGTTTCTCATTGTTTATTGTGTAGATTTTTTATGATCTGATTTCCGTAAAGATAGTGCTTTATTGAAATTACTCTATTTTTAACTGCTTTATTAAAATATAGTGTAACATTAAAGCTAAGGCTCCTTAAAGCTAAGGCTACTGCGATCACTAATTGAACAGGATGAAGATGAGTTTTTAAGGCCAAGAGTTGTCTTTAACCAGGTGCTACGATTAGACAGAGGGATGTATGAATCCTGAATCTATTAGGAGAAGAGAAAACCAATGAAAAATTTACGAAATTTGCCGGGATGGAATACGACTTCTCTACCCAACACAGAAGGTTCGTATCATTTCAGCTAGTGGTTCAATATAACAAACGTAATAAATTATTTAACTATTTAATAAAATACTTTAATCAGTTAAATAATTGTACTTAACCCTCTGCTCCGCCAATACATATACATACGAGGGACAGTAGAAAGTAATGCCTCCCAATTTTTTATCTGATTTGATTCGTCAAATATTTGGAAAACATAATATTGATTGAATTCCTCAAGCCTTTATGCAGTATTTGAATGATGGCAGCTCGGTAGAACAGGAAAAAAAATGAACTATTTTTTTTTTTTTTTTTTTAAGTAAGGTTAAACAGCGAGCTGTTATTGAATTAAAGAATTCGGAAGGAGAGAGCCCTGATTCGCCTTCAAGAACGATTGAAGAATATTTATAGAAATGCTACTTTGGGCAAGGGCACTGTTCGGCGCTAGACGAGTTATTGGGGTGATGTTCAATAACAAGGATATGTCTAGTTGTTTAACGGTCAGCGAAATGGATAAGTCTTCGGCAGTGACACCGCAGATCACCTACAGAGTGGATGAGCCCGTTTCAACATGAATCAAAAAATTATGGTCCATTTTGTTTATTGGCAAGGGTAGCTATATAACAATTGTTAAAATATTCAAAGATGGGTGCACAATAGGTGCATCGAATCTTTACGGAAGATCACAAATATCACAGGAAAGCAATTGCAACAGGTCTTAGTATCGCTTCGAGATTGAGATGAAGAGTTCCTGTGTTTATGGTTACTGATGAGGAGACGTAGGTGCACTAGTTAGAATCCAAGTGATATTCAAGAAATGGCATCACAGAACATCAGCAAGGGAGACGTTCGAGAAAGAACGATAGGAAAGATCATGGTCTCTCTTTTATTTTCTATCTCAGTAATTTTTCACTCATTTTCTTAATAAATAGAAAACAAAATAGGAGACATTACTTTCTGAGGCATTATTTTGACCTTCGTACACGTGTTTACCAATCTTTAAAATTTTATATTTCCTGTATACAAATTTTGAACGTTTCGCAACTCATTTCGTATTCCATCCTTACAAATTCCCTTCTGAAAAGATATACTCTTTAATTTCAATTAGAGCTTGTACATTCTTCCTTGAGGTGTCGTCAGTTTAAAGTGAGATATTACAGTATATAATATTCTTCTCTTATCTGCTTTATGATTATATAGAAGAAATTATAAAGAAATTATTCCGTGATCTGCAAATCAAATACGAAAAGAATTTATAAATAACTATCCCAGTTAAAACGAACTATTTTTTTTTTTTTTTTTTTTTTTTTTTTTTTAGGAAGAATGGACTCGTTCTGAAGTGAATTAATACTGTATTTATACAGAGGTGTTTCTGTCTCAAACATACCCTGAGGATGAAATTAGAAATGAATTCCGAAACATTATCGTATAAAAATTATTGTATTAGAAATTCAGAATTTTATAGATGAGAATGTATGGTAAATCTCGTCTTCTATTCGAATTCATTTATACATTCATGATTACCTAATGAAAATTAACATTTTTTTTTAGCAGTAGATCAAATATTGATTTATTAGAATTACGATTTTTATAATGTTGGTGTTTCCGCGGTCATCGTCCAATGAGTCTTCTTGGCTTGGGTGGCGCCGTATCTTAAAGGAACACTATCTTGCTGAAGTTTCGTCTATAGCTTTCAGAGACATCTTTAGAGTTTGAGATCTTCTGCTCAACTGCGACCTGGTGCCACTTGGATCGTCAAGAAGATTTACCACGAATTTTTCGTATTTTCGGATGTTAATTGCAACTCTGAATACAAAGACTAAATATAAAAATAAAAAAAGGAAGAAAGTAATTATATCTGAATAATACTAAAAAGTTCTCAGTGTTAACTGATTCCAAAGTTAATTCTTTTTAAGTTCGTATTTTGTCCACTGTTTCAAAGTAAAAGTTTGAAAGTATCTTCAGAAAGAATGAATCCAGTGCTGGATTCCAGTCTTTACCTCAATATTCACCAGTTAAATACCGACAACTCTACAGACAACATGGAACCATTCTGCAATCTACAAATGGATTTGCCCTCTACTTCTTACCTCCCTACTGCAAATATGAATATATTTCATTTACATCTGAATGTTCATTGGTTTGGAACCGTATTTTCGCCTATAAAGACTGGATCTTGTGTTATTTTCGTCGCCAGATGATGGTTGGCTAAGTCCAAACGAAATCGATTGTGATTTTTAATATTTTTTATTTATTTATTTTATGTTATTTCTTCATATGGGTTTAGGCTGAACTTTCATTCCATCAAATATCCTCAGAAAGAATTAACAAGAAATTTAAGAACGTGGATCTACGAAAAAAAAGGAAGAAACTAGTTATATCTGAAACGAAAAGAAATATAAATCTGAAGCTAATGCTAATATTTTTTTTATATTTCGCAGGTAATGCCAATGTTATCTTTCCGTTAATAGGGATGTTTATAGTGACGTCACTGTCACGTGATATAGGTTAACCCTCCAATGCCTTCTAGTAGAAACTTCGTGACATCGTTCGCTTTATTTTCAAATTCCTCCAAATTAACTTTGCTGTTTAATTAAAAATAAGATGTAATTTCATGATTTCCTAAGTAAAGATGAAATTAACTGATTTACTATTACTAAAAGTGAGTTCTAAAGCTAAAAGAAATGATTTGAACGCAGAGTTTGCTCTAACATCAAGCACCAGTTTACTTATTCGAGGTTTAATAAAAATATATTACTTAATGAATTCACTTTCTTATTTTTCATTTTGCTTACCCTGTATTTATGCTATTATTATTATTAATGGAATTTCTATAGATTATAATTCTACAAATCGAATTTATTTATATATTCTTAAACCAAATGCCCAAATTCATTTCTATTATTATAATTATTATTCCTTACAAAGCAGAAAAAAAAATATGCAACATTATTATAAGTCTTACTTATGTATTACTATAAGTCTCGTTTATTAAATATTTTCATTAATATGATTAAAATAAGCTTCCCTCTTTTAAATCTTTTTATGTCGGTCGTAGGTGTTGTTTGTTTTTGTTTTTTTGAAATGTAATTTGTTAATATTAATGATTCTTTTTTTTTTTTAAATTGCTAAAAATGTTCATTTTAGTAATTTATTTTATATATTATGTTTTTATTTTCAATGTCGATTTCAAGTGATATCGTTTACTGAAATATTTTTTTAAATATAAGAACATAGGAAGAAAAAAAATTCGTCAAACAATTCATGTCATATTTATCATTGTAATTCGTATTACTTAATAATATCAATTTAACAACGTGTCTCCAATGGCGGGACCGGTAATGCCTATAATGAGATAGAAAAAAAGTATATCTTAATTTACTGCAGCAGTGAGAAAATTAAAAGCAAAATTAAAAGCTTTGAATACTAATTATTATTTCCCTTCTGAGGTATTAAAATTGTTAAAATTACATCCTGCCCTGTAAGTTCTAATAAAGCGTCTATATACCATTATTATATCTGCAAATTACTTCAAAAATTGCATAATTAATTAGTTTTGAAATTTCAACTTAAATAAAGCTTAAATATTTATTTATTTATATAATCAATTGGTTTTCTTCACAATGACCTTGAAGACTTCTGAAATTCAATTTACATTTTTTTCAATTTGAATGTTTATTTTTTTGCGATTTTATTTCAATTACTGAGTTTCTTTATTTCTGTTGATGTTATCTTTGTTAATTGTGTATTAAATAACTAGTTAAAAGCACTGAAAACTAGAATCTTCTTGAATGAATATCTGAAATTCAGCAGTCTTGAGGAAGGAGTTAAAAACGCGAGTACCTACATCACATGACTTTTTCAGCCTCGAACCCAAGGACTTTAAACATCCCCATTGGAAATCTGTGTAATAAGATCTATGCATTGCAGCTTGAGATTGTGGTTTGAGGCTGTTTGCAATCTTTCATGTCCTAATTTATCTCTCCGTTAATCTGTTGTCTATTTAATCTAAAATTTAACTTTTTCATTATTCTTCTTTTCTTTGCCTCTGAATCTCCCAATGACAAAGATCAGGAAAAGTCCAAACTGTTTATTAAAATTTGCATGAACTCATTTAACAATTACTTGATTTCTGTGTAATATTTAAATCACTGAATTGGAAATAGAAATAAATGTAAAATTTATTCCAGCTTTTGGCTGTTTGTCGAGATATTATTATTACATTGAATTCTAATGTGGAAATGCTGCATGGTGCACGTTGTTGTTTTCGAAATAAATGTGAATGTCACCAGCTTTTGAAATCGCATAAAATAACACAGTAAAATAAATAAACAGTCCAAGACAATTAAAACAGTAATATAAATAAACAGTCCAAGATAATTAAAATAGTATTTTAATGTTAGTTTTGAGATTAAGTCATAATTAAAGTCGGTCTACATTAAATGCACACACACATTGGAATTACTCATTTACCTGTCTTTTAGTTAATTATCTTTTTAGCTTTTATTAGTTTCCGAGCTCTGTAGAATGGGTATAGCTTACAAGCGCAAGAGCGTTGGATTGACAACCTGACCTCATCTTAGTCCTGGGTATGAGACATTGGGATCATTACCTCCAGCGCCGGCAAGCAAAATACCTACCTATCTGTCTGTTTACGTATTTTCTTATGGAAGTGAAGCTCCTAAAACCATTCAGTCTGATTGTGTGTGTATGACTTAGTAACTTTTACACATGTTTTCTGACAAAGACGATCTCTTGTATTTGAAAATTTTTCCAAAGCAGGGATGATTCTTAAATTAATAAACTTATAATATTTTATATCCTTTAGTGCAAATTAAATCTCACAATAACTTCACTATTTTAATTGGAAATACTTAAAAATGTAAATAATGTGAAGAAATCAATCCACCAAATTAATTCTGCATAAGAACATTCGACGGCTATTTGTGATTAATTATAACGGATAATATAACTAAAATTATTACTTCTGCATTGAAACATTTAATGGATTTGCATTTGTTGGCAGTAGCTTGAAAAAGCAGAGAAAAAAAAAAGAAATACGCTTTGAAAGTTTTTGAGACACTTCTGGTGACCAATAGCAAGAAACAAAATTTATTTCAAAGGTGATTGAATAGAAACAGCATTGTTAGTCTAATATAATTTAGCAGTCTCTAGAAATTTAGATGGCGGAACTCTTTTACAATCTATTTTAATGTTGCTGCGTAAATAACAATCATATTAGATCAGTGGTGGAGCCATTGGACGAATCGAGTTCAATGCTCGGCCATAGTCAGGTAGTTCTTAAGAGGTTTAAATTCTAGGGTTTAGCCAAGTTTTTTTAAAATGTATACTGAAATTCTCTCTCCTGGGTTAAAGGAGAGCGAGCTTTAGACGGTTAATCAACTGGTCTTCTCAACTGGTCCCAATTGATCAGGGAAACGTCGCGTCGGCGTCTCTACCTTCAGTGAGTCAGCATGAGACTCGAAGCAGATTACTTTAAACTAGTTATTCGCTTGCTATCCATCGTGGCTGGCTATGCAGTTACTCAACATTAAAACAGTTTTATGTGGGTAAGAAAAATAATAAACTTTGCTTTCTTGTAAAAACTTGGTCTGGTAAAATTTTTCGAAAAAAAAAAGTCTTTGGAGGCGAAAAACTTTTGCAATAACAATGCTCTCTATATTATTCGTTAAAGTAATATCTTAATGTAGAATGTAGTGAAAATCAATGTTGGTTAGTCTCTCTATTAATCTCTAATATTTGACTTTCTTGGATTTCTGTGGACCACTGATGCCAAATAGTGATGTTGATATTTGTTATGTAGCTTTCTTTTTGTTACGTAGCCTAATCTATTCACTTCTATAGTTATCTAATAGAAAGAAAGATGTAGCAATGCCACCGATTATAAACAATATAATTAATCATTGTTTTGGTGTTAATTTAGAAGTATTTAGGAGAAAGGTTGCGAGAAAGTAAATTTACGTACTAGCAAATTACAAGGAAACGTAAGATGATACGAAGTTTCATAATGTTTCTATTGGAACAGTGTATTCAACATGCTTCTGTAAGTATTTGTGAGATTTACGTTTGCTATTCCATTCGTTGCCAGTTGATTAAATATATCTTCATTTAAATAATAACTGTATCTGCAATCTCTTTCTTTGAGCCATTGTTGATTGGCTAGTAATGACACTAACACATACTTTTTTTATCTGTTGGATCAACCGAAACAAGTAGTAATAATTAAAATTTATTACGAGGTTATCTATTAGAAAGAAAGCAGACATCTACGTCATTATTATCTAAAAGTGAATCCATAGAAACCTATTAGACTGCAATGAAATTGCATTTGGTTGTAGCTTATAACATCTTTGGACTATAAGACAGAATTGTTGTTTTTGTATTTATTTATTATTAATCTTTGATAAATGACTAGTAATACAATATATACAAAAACAAAACAACAATAATCGCTGATTAATATTCAATCAAATGACGTAAGTAGTACAATATTCTGCTATTCTTTATTTCGCAGAAGAATTCTAGATAATATCATAAACAGCTGTGATCATGGACATAAGGCAGAAAGGCATTTTATCCTACTCCAAAAACTTATTCGTAAATATCTCCAAGTTACAGTCAGTGTATCAGTGCTTAAGCCTAATTAGCGGCGAATTCCTCCTTGTTTTGCATTTGACAGAGAGGAATTCAATCTAAACGGCTTCTCAATATGTTTATTTGTTAATCAAAAGATAGAGATTATATATATAAATTGCAAAGACACTCAGTTCATTTTATCTGGCGTGTTTTCTTCATCATAAGGAGATTTTTTTTTTAAATAACTTATTTTCGTATCCAATAATTAATTTCCTTGAGATATGAATGAAATTCGCTACAATATCATCCTTATATATTATTTCTCAAAGGTGTTTTTGCGTCGGTACGGCATATTTCCCTTAAGGCTTCATCAAAATCAATGATTGAGACATCATTTTGAAGATTACGTTCCCCGCTAATGACGAAAAATAAACAAATTGTTTAAAATTAATGTTTTCGTTGAAAAACTTTATTTTAAAAACCTGTTTATAAAAATATAGACACGCTTTAACAGAAGCGACTTATTTTTCGAAACCGAAACAAAATTTCAAATAATGCTGTAGCGTCGTAACTTCTAATACATCCTTTTTGGAATAAAAATGCACTTCAAAAAGATATTTCATCGTTTATTTAATAACAACAGATGAAAAAACAAACAAAGATTTATGTTTTAATAAAATTAAACGACTTATTACAATAAAAAACATAAAATTTGTCAACATAACAACTTCTCATATATTATTTCTCAAAGGTGTTTATTTATTGATTTCCACATTACCATTCAGTAACTGATAAGGATACCACGCGAATTATTCGCACGGGTCAACCTTTTTATAAAAATGGAGAAGGCTCCATCTATTGACAATGGGTTTAACTAACATGCACGACAGCTGTTGGATTTGTTTATTATTTCTCAAAAGTGGTTTTTTGGTGCGAATTATTCGCACGGGTCATCTAGTAGTTAATATTCGTAATAAGTTTTGGCTTGAGTCGAGGAAAGCGCTCTAGTTCTATATTTTCTTTGGGGGCTGATTATTGTGGTTTAATATTTCGTATGAGAGGAAAAACAGTAAATACGAGAAAAAGCCAAGTAAAATAAGGTTCTATCGGTAATCTATTGAGTTGGCCTAAAAGTTCGGTTTTTAAGTGAAAATATCATATTTTTCATTTTAATTTTATTGAACGACTACTTCTGCCATCTTTCAGGCAACTTCATAATTCCATCTTCCCAAAACTTTTTATCTTTTTGAGCAAAGAACTGGTTCCATGTGCCTGTTGCAGTCTTCCAGAGAATTTAATTTTTTTTCCCATTAAGAGAATTTTGTAAATACCGAAATAAAAATGGAAATTGGAAGATGTAATGTCTGGTGAATACTGCGGATCAATCAGAACTTCTCTACCAATTTGTTTTTTTTTTTGCCTGGTCATCAAAGAAACTTGCGGTCTTGCGTCATCCTGATGGAAGATTATACCTTTTCTGTTGACTAATTCCAGACGCTTTTCGTCGAGTGGACTTTCAGGTGGTTTAACTGGGAGCCGTACTTTTTGTTTTTCTGAAGGAGCTCATATACACACACACACACACCACACATACACATACCACACCGGCCTTTGGTGTGGTAGTTGGTTCTTCATTTCGTTTGCCCCACGATCTCTTCCATTCCATGTTATGATAAAGTATCCATTTTCATCGCCCGTCACAAGTTGCTTTAAAAAATGAACGTTTTCGTTCCGTTTAAGTAGAGAATCGCATGCGGAAATACGGATAAGATTTTTTTTTCCTTATGTGTAACCCAAACATCAAAGTGCTTAACATAACCAAGATTTTCAACGTTTGATTTGGATATTTTGAATATGTCGGCTATCACCAAATATCATTGATTCTTTTCGCTCGGTTGTGCATTGCTGAACAACGTCAATTTACGATTTTACGATTTTTTGTGAGAATTTTCAAGGATGTTAATACTTATAAAATAATAAAATATTGCCACCAATGTAGCACTTATTTAGTAAAATACTATTTACATTTAAAATCTAGACGTACGTATTCGGTCCCCCACCTTTATTTGGGGACCTTTTTCAAGTCTCGTGAGTAAAAAAGGAAAAATTAAAAACACGTTTACCTCCTGCAGGAGTCGTCAAAAAAATTTTTCCCTTGGTGATATGGGTAATATCGTTTAAGCCTCCCTCTAGTGTTGGGTATTAGAATTTTAATAATATTTGTTTTTAATGTTAATACTTGTTTTTTGTTATCTTTAATACATTCTGTGATTGAGTTGGCTTAGATGCAAAAAAATCAAGGTGCTCGGTGAAGAGATTTAAAGTCAAAAACGTCTCGGCAGCTGCGCTCGTTCCATTTATAATATTGCATTTACATATCGGGAACCTTCACCTGAGAAAACTGGAAGTTTAAGATCTATTGAGAATGACAAATATGTATTGTAATTCATATGCTCGTATGTTAAACCTTGTCATATGGATGGGAACTACTTCATTATTTTGAAGCCATTGTAATGAAATGGGAAAGGTAAAATTACTCTTAGATTTATGGTAGAATTATGATAACTGATAACTGTTCAATTTTACGATATTTGTAACTACGCAAGATCGTTTCCGCAAAGTCATTGAAGGATCATTATGTTGTAATGAAGCTGGATAAGTGGTTTGTTGTTTATGTAACCATCGAAGATTTGTGTAAGATAGCAGAGGGTTCGAATCATAAAAGTCAAGTGTTTTAACTTTGCTTCCATCGAAATGAGTGGATTGAGAATTAAAGAAACTATTGGAAAGCCATTGCTGTAGACTATTGCTAATATTGTTGTAATGAGAAATAACGATTTTTCCGTTAATTAGTTTCTTTCAAACTTTAATTTGATATTACTTGATTAAAGCATCATTTGATTAGAAACAGCAGTCGGAATGAACCTAAATTTAGATAATTCCTTTTACTAATTTGATTACATTGAACTTCCTGCATTTAGAACTATTTGGAACCCATTGGATGAAATTGTCCGAAACTTTCGACGTGGATCGTAGAGATATTCATGAGAAATTTCTTATAAAAAAGAACATAACTATTTGTATTTTCCACAAATAATGGATTTGCAGTCGATATTTTTGATCGAGTTTTGATTCGAGATAGTTTTGATCGTGAAGAAGAATTGTGAGACAGGAACTATCAAGACAAATTTGTGTTATTTTCATTTTCTCTATTGATGGAGAATGAAGATTAGCGTGATAAGGAATTTAACGTACCTAAATAATTCAACAAATGATAACCAAAGGCACAAGGTTAAGTAAAATGATTTCGCATCTCGAGCTGTCGCCGTGGAGAGACTGGACGGCCATTTCGTCCTCTTTTGGATTCGTCAACCAGTCAAACTCCACCGATGACAGACTCAGAAGGTACGAAAGGTTAAGGATCGCGGGTCTCGCAAAATGCAGCATTGTCACTTAGACCAAATTTAAAAAGATAAGATGTGAAATCCCCGTGACCGTTTAAAAACTGATTTAAATAAAAATTATTATAACCCTGACAAACATTCTGAACCTAAGAGTAAAGATGCTTCCCATTCACTCTGCCACAATGATACAATTGTTTAGTATAATAGAATAAGAGTAACTGCGAGGCATGGGCAGAAAAACAGTAATAGAATCCATAGTATTTGATCTTTTGGCCTCCCTATCAGCCTCCTCATTTTCTGGGTTACCGGCGTGTGCCTTAACCCAGCAAAGATTGCAATGCGCACCATTTTTGAGAGTTCCATAATGTCAACATAGGGTATCCCGGTCATCCTTATGCAGATAGAAACATCGTATTATAGATTGTAAGGAGTAGGAATCAGAAACAAATGCTATATTAAATGACTGCGCTCTCCAGAAATTGGCAGCCCAGCATACCGAAGAGCGCAAAGTTCGGCCTGGAAAACCATACAACTAATAGGCAATCTCTCTTTGATGATATCAATATTATTGCCCGAACGAGTCTTTAATACTGGTAGCAAAGCCGACCTGGTTGTTAAACTTGGAACCGTCCGTAAAAAGGATGGCGTCGTACTTACTGCTTATCCGATTCCAGTCCTTAATATCAAAAATGCTTCTACCTGCAGGATATACCCAGTCAGCAACCGTAACCCTCTGGCAATAATTAACACTGAAAGACTCATATTTATAGGAACGTTTTGTTTGGTTTCATCAGTAGAACTTATGGCTCAATTTTTGACCCACCTTTTGGAATCACCCTGTATAACTACATTAAAATGATGCGGACGTTTTGAGATACAATCATCCTCAGCAAGGTTTACGAAACATCTTGAGGGGTAGGAACAGAGTATTACGTTAAGAAAAGAATAAGTGATTTAAGACTATTTAACTCGGCTATACGAAGCATTCAACGGTTGATAATCTGCAGACATTAATTGCAACACACATTATAGTTTGTGCTGTGTATATGAGATTCATATTCCATAGCCTTTTTTTCAGCTAGTTTGTCCCAAAAATTAATCACTAGAAAATTTTGTGAAAGCAAATAATATTTACCAGAAGAATAGTGTAGGTGAAATTAGCGGGGTAGAGAGTGGAAAATATCCAACAACCACGCTGTGACGAAAGGATGAAGTTGTATGCAGTCTAAAAGCAGTGAGATAAAGGTGTTCCTTTTAGAAGCAAGATTGTTTTTATTTAAATTCTTCTGCTGTTTTCTCAACTCTCATTATTACGAACTTATTGACTTTGCCACAGAATACCGGGAGGCTTTTTGAGTCTAGTATGAAAATACGAAACATTAATAGTCTTTTTATGAATTAATCTCCTTAATTTCAAGCAATCCATAAACAAGTTTTGTTTATTTCATCCAGTACAAAATAGCTCAGGTATATTTACATAGTTTTATTATAATATAATTTCATTACACAAATCACTTATGCAATTTAGAACTATTGATAATGACAAGAGCAAACCAACCGAAATAGTATTATGTAAACATTTAATGGATAATTTCTCTTAGATCTTTCTCGATGGATGTGTATGTATTATTTACGAAGATGAATACATTTTTAAGCTTTAGGCTGAAAAGAAGCCTTTGACTGTTGAAATTGGTTCAATTATATTTCAATTTGTAATATGAATGGATCATTTGGAACGAGCCAGATATGTTGGGTAGCATCAGTTGTCCATTAGTGTTGCCATTTCAGTTCTGATGATCTAATTCATATTTGTAATTACCTCTAATGATAGATTGACTACCTTCATTAATTCAACATTTCATTGCTGCCTTTGAATTACTAAAATTCCCCGGCATCAATTTCAGAACTTTTAAAGCAGATTTAATACTGTTTCGATTGATGCCACTTCCAGGCAAAAATTGTATGAAGTTAATTTACAAACTAGAATTTCCGTTTTCACGATATAAATTTTGAAAATTTCTTACAATATAAAAGTAACTTAATCACTTTAAGATCAGGAAATGTTGGAAACTTAAAGTAATTTATAAAAATAAATCACGTAAATATACAGGTAAATAGCGTATTTCTTATAAGCTTATTGAAGTTTCCTTAATAGTGATTACAAAGTTGCAATGCATTTATTGTTACTTTGCACAAACTGTGTTCGTTGTAAATTTTTTTTTAATATTTAAAAATATTTTAACGTTTGTGAATTTAAAGTAATTTACACTAAAATGACAACACACTAGTCAAGATCGTTTTAAAAGATTATAAAAAGATACTTAAAAATTCCATGGATCTTTTCAACTTCAGTGTTGAAGAGAGGTTAGTGTTGAAGAGGGGTTTTCCGCAAAGGAATCCGAAAGGCTCCATGGAATTTTTAAGTATCTTTTTATAATCTTTTTAAACGTTCTTGACTTGTGTGTTGTCATTTTACTGTAATTTTTTTATATTTAGTAAAATTTTAAACTATATTGGTGTAAAATGAAAAATGAACACTCCTAAGGATGTGAATGGGAAGCACCGTATTTGCTTGTAGTTCCGATAGAGGGCAGTATGATCAAAAGCAATGATCAAAAGCACAGTGCCGTGGAAGAATTTGGAAGCCTGTACTGGTCATGGACAATCCGAGCCCCTATCAGCGGTTGCTAACCTGCCGCAAGTATGGTCGGCTGTTTCCAGCACCGTACTGTGCGACAAGTGGTGGTGAATGTTGTAGACGTGCCAGGACGGCGTTGACGAGCACAGTTTGTATAATTAAGGGAGTTTGAGCGAGGTCGTATTGTGGGTCTGCGGGAGGCCGGGTTCTCGCTCTGGAGAATTGCTCAACACGTTGGATGTGAAGCTTCCATTGTGCATCAGTGTTGGCGCGGATGCGAGAAAGATGTAAATGCTCATCAGCCTCGTTCCGGACGGCAACGGACATGGATACACACCAGAACCGCCGCATTATACGAACGGCCATCGCGGATCGCATGGCGACCGCAGCATATATTAGGACCAGTGTCGCACTTGGGATGTCAGATAGGATCATCTGCAACCGTTGCTGGAAGCTGGGCTACGATCATGGGTGCCAGACTTCCCCTCACGCCTCATCACTGTGTAGGCCGCCTCTAGTGATATCGCGAAAGAAGCATCTGGAGGGATGAATGGCGCAGCGTTGTGTTTAGTGTTGATAGCAGGTTCTGCCTTGGCGCTAGTGATGGTCGTTTGCGCGTGCAGCGTCGACCAGGTGCGTGGTACCTGCCACAGTGTGTACTGCAGCGACACAAAGTACTAACTCCTGGCATCGTGATAAAATGACCGTTCGCCTCTTGTTGTCCTACAGGGACCATTGAGCAGTGCAGCGTAATCCAGACCATCACCCAACCCTTTCTGTTGCCTTTCCTGCAACACAAGAGAGATGTGCTCTTCCAGCATGAAGAGGCTCTCCAAGGCACTTCATCAGCTCCCCCGGCTAGCACGATCACCAGATCTGTCCCCCATTGAGCATGGGCGGGACTCGATTGGACGGTGTCTGGCTTGATCTGCAACACCGGCGACAAATCTTTCCACCTGCATTCCACTTGCGCTACCAGATGGAATGTGCGTGAACCTCCATTCCACAGGATGACATTCAACATCTCTACGACCATCTCCACGCGAAAGTGCAGGCCTGCATTGCTGCTGAAGGAGGGTACATAGAATACTGATATGGTGTTGTGACGCATAATGTAGCCTCTGTACATAGGCGTGTTAATGCCTGCGCATGATCATGTACAGTGTATGACCTATAGAATGTGTGAATAAAATTTCCTGTTCCTTGGACCATGGCTTCAGGGGGTCAATTTTTCGTTTCCCACCAAAGTAATTAGTTTGTGTATCTTATAGTGATGTACTATAAAATCGTTGATTACATATCAAGCATAAACTTAAAAACAAAATAATTTTGTTAGGACTCGAACATTTTTTATAGTTAAATTATTACAAAATTGCTAATAACTAAGAAAGATTTTGAAGTTCCTTCTGCAATTAAAATTACCTCGATTAAATAATTTGATATTTTAGAGAGCGTAACATCTGCGTGATGCAAATTTTCTACATCCATCTCATCCTCCTGATCTCGTCCCATCATACATCTTTATCTTGAAATATTTGTGAACTTCAATTTCAAGGGCTACTACAAAACAAATTCACAACCATTTCTATCTTTTTCTGCTTAATTTCTATTCTGACGGAAAATCCCCATGGTTGAATTATATTTTGAACTTTAAAAAAAAGCATTTTGAACAATGAGAAGTATAACATTCCTGTAAAAAAAAAAGTACTGTAAGATCTGTGATGGGAATCTGAGAATTCCATTCCTATTTTTTTCATTTTCAATTGACATCAACTGATGTTAATTATCAGTCTTAATGCTGCTGGTTGGTCCGATAGTCCAGTGGTTTAAGTGCTGGACTACGGACTGAAGGAGCTCGGGTTCAATCCCCGGCGGTGATCGGGTGTTTTTCCACGATGATTTCTCCTCTAGATGGACCCTAGGGTTCGCTAATCCCATATCAAATGGGTAACGGGTTTCTTTCTCTTGGGTTAAACGCAAGGCATATAATAATGAAATAAACAATATATTTGAGGGTTGTCTTTGAAAACTCTAAGGTCCTATGCAACTTAGCATAAAATAACGAAACAACTTCATATGAACATGGGTGCGAAAATGCTTTATTCAGATGTTACAGAATGATTATAGCTACTTAGATGATGTGTTCGAAGTGGCCTTCACTAGCGGCACACACGTCTCATACCGTCATCGTGAAAAATGCAGAATACGCTCAAACATGCCAAGAGTTTAGCTGCTAGATATAGGAACGATATGTAAAGTGTCCTGGGTCATATCATTCCGTGTGAGAGATGTGGCAGGTTATTTTAGTAAGTTGTTATTCGAGCTACCTTGCACAACATGTTCTCATATTTTCTAGGCAGCAACAAAAAGAATTACCAATATTACCATGAATAGGTACTCAAACGCGGCATTTCCAGACATTCATTGCACTTGAGGAAAAGCAAAATGAGAAGTTCAGAGGCCTAGAGTCTTTATCGTAAATTATCCGCAACGACGAGATCTAACCATCGTATTCGGTGCCATTCGTAGTAGTCTTGCAGAAACAGGATTGTTTGGAGCTGTTACAGTTAAATGGGCCGAAACAAGCACGAGCGGGCGCCTGTTGCAGAAGAGCAGACGCTTAAGTTGGTCGTAGATGATTCAGGAATATCTACTAGACTGATCACCTCAGCAGTAAGCATGTCGCATCGAAGTGTACACAGAATTCTCCGGAAACAACATCTCTACCCATATTATGTGCAGTGGCTGCAGGCTCTCTCGAACGAATTTCCCTCCGCGTGTCAGATTTTGCGAAAGGTATCGCAGCAGTGTGCTGCACCTATGTTTTAGCGTAGTGTTCTTTACACAGACGAAGCATGCTTCAGTTGGATGCCAACTGTCATTGAAAGTCTGCGTGATTTTGTTTGAGATCGTCTCATTGGACCATTATTTCTGTCATGAAAGGGGATGTTTACAAATATTTCATTGAAACCGACTTACCTGAATTGATGGAGGATGCTCCATTAAAAGTTCGTAGGCCACTGTGGGTCATGCTTGATAAGTCATACAGTATCACTACTCTACGACATCTCAGGCGCATCTACCCTGGCCGTTGGATTGGCAGAGGAGGACCAAAAACTTGGCCCGTATGATCCCCGATCAAAAGCCTCAGGGCTTTTTTTCTCCGGGGCTGTCTGAAAAGGCTAGTGTACGCTTCACTAGTTCCCAATCTACAAACATTGTGTGACCGCATTGTGGATAGATATATAACGATTCAGATACCCCTGGCATATTAAGGGTATCCGGCAGTATTCATGACGAGAGAGTGAGGCATATGTTACTGCTGGTGGATGCTACTTCGACACCTCATCTAACTGCTGCGTACGTATTAAACATTCTGTTACATTTGAATAAAGCATTTCGTCATCCATGTTCGTATGGACTTTTTTCATTATTTTGCTATATTGCATCGGGCCTTTCAAGTTTGGTCAACCATTTCATGACCACCCTGTATAGTCTAACTTAAACAACTTTCTGTAGTAGTTCTAACACGTTTCTGCCGAAATTAAATTATAGTCTTTATATTTGCAAATTGCAAACATGAAAACTTCTCAAAATCTCAAAGGGAAGAATGTTAGGCTCTGAGGAGAAGCCAAGTTGGCGCTGGAAATTTGGGCAGGCATCTGGGGACTGCGCTAAAATTGCCTTTAGGACTGTTTAGAGCCGTGATCGATGGAGAAGGAGGTAATATCAAAGAGGAAGATCCTAATTACTCATTAATATTCTTTGCGGAAGGTGGCGACGGGTTTTCTCAGACTTCCTTTGTGTTCATTCATTAGTCGGGTCGCTATGCGAGCGACCTCTTTTGTAAAGAGAACAGATTAATATTCGGTGCAGCTCCGATGTCAAACGCGATCAACTTCTGCCTTTGTGTTCGCAGCAAGTCTCTAAGAAATGAGCTTTATTTAACACTGTCGAGTAATTTTAAGCACAAAGAAGGTGGATTTGTTATTCCAATTACAGAGAGGCAAAGACTATTTAATAATGTTTCCTGCTTATGCTTAAAAAATTAGAAATTGAATACTTAAAGAGACTCCGAATTCATTAAGTTCGTAAGTTTTTCAAAATACTGTTTGTATACTTTTCGTGGTAAGCAACGCTGTCAAACTATTCATTCTTTATTATAAAGAGATGGAGCATTGTGTACCAGGAGGGGCGTTGATAAAGGTCAACACTTGTCAATTGCATCCGAAAATGGCAAAAAAAAAATACGTTTTTGGACCTTTTTTTTTTTTTTTTTAGTTGGAAAATTTGTAGCTTTGTTTGAAACCCGCCCATTGTTTTTTGGTTACATTCCCACTATTTTCTCTCCCCCATTTAAAAACCTGCGTACGCGTGAGAGATGGAATAAAACTAAAACCAGTTGCTGAAGAATTCAAAGCCTTCTTTCTATAAGCTTCAAAGGATAGGTTTAACGTGTACTGTAGATTATTGATGACATAAATAGAGCCGTACACCTGTTTAATACTACGAAATTTAATCAAACTTATAAATCACAACGGTTTCGCTAGCGAGAGCTAGCTTTTTCAAGTGGAAGAAACGGTTCGTTTTTTTTGTTTTTTTTCTAAAAGTCTTTTATTTATTTTAAATTATTTATGTTTAAGTTTTTATCCTGGATTTCACAATCTTATATAGTTGTGTTTTTTTTTTTTATTTATATATACAGTAAAACCCCGTTATTACGCTCGTCAAGGGACCGTGACCTACAAGCGTAATAAGCGGGATAGCGCTATAAACGGGGAATGATTTATATGATGGGGAAACATTTAGACACCATTTTACAGGAAAGATACTTGATTCTGAAATAGATATAGTGCAAATGTGAGCTTATTTCCTATTAAAAAAATCTTTGATTGTGGTTTGCCGTGTGTGTATGCTACTGTTATAAATTACGACATTTTCAATGCGGTTCAAGAAACTATTAACATCAATTGATACTCCACTAGGAGCAATACAAATATATTTTCGGAGCAGTTTTAGTGCACTGCCCGCTATTTCACGCGCCTTTTCTTGAATGATTGGGTCATTTAATGGCACTGATGCATCACGGGACTGATGAATCCATTCAATTAGAATTTCCTCGGCATCTTCACATTTTCCACACTACTTTTTTACGTTTGCAACCATCCTTCGCTGAATTGATAATTCCATTCTTATTTTTTATTATTGTTCTCAGACTGGATCAGGGAATTCTTAGATTCTGCGAAAACCTTCTGATTTAGTGTAGAATTCTCGTCGTACTTACGAAGAATTTGCAATTTTTCACTTATAGAAAGGGATTTCCGCTTCAAAGAGTTCGAAGATTCCCTCCTACCAGGGAAAGAAAAGAATCGTTACAGTATTACATTTCTTTTCGATACAAAATTTCCGATATAAAAAAGCGCTACAAGCGGGATTTGAAGCGTTATAAGAGGGTAAAAGTATAGAGAGTTATATAGAAAATTCCAGGGACCGCATGAAAGGAGCGTAAAGAACGGGATAGTGCTATAAGCGGGAGCGTAATAACGGGGTTTTACTGTATGTATATATATATATATACATACATCTGTTGTCCTGATTTGTGCATTAATCTTATTTCAATAGTTCTTTGATAATAGGTTTCTGATATTTAAAGCTTCCTGGTTGCCATGGATACATTAAGAACCATTGCGATAGATCTTCCCTGACGACGCAACAGGGAGTGGTTTCCTGTTACGCAAATCTCGGCCACGAGATGGCAGCGATCCCAGAATGCAAGGCTTCCTGTTGTAATTCCGTTAAATTCGACTGTTCTGTAACCGTTTCTTCCACTTGAAAAAGCTAGCTCTCGCTAGCGAAACCGTTGTGATTTATAAGTTTGATTAAATTTCTTAGTATTAAACAGGTGTACGGTTCTATTTATGTCATCAATTTCTATAAGCTCTTCGGGATTTATATAATTTGACTGAAAATCGTGTACACCTGGAATTCTTTATATTGTTTATGAAGATACGTGTAATTTTTCGGCTGTAAATCATTATAAGCCTTCTTCAGGTGATGTTAAGGCTTATTTACATTATGAAACCTTACAATACGGGGCTTACTAAGAATAAGCACATGATAATTAATATCCAGTTGAAGTGTAATAACAATAGCAATCTGTTTCTAATAATTAACAATCTTTTCCTAAGTTACTAACTATTTATTGGAAAACTTTCAAAATGTAATCATTAACATGGATATGGATTTTTCAAAAACGAAGCCTGCACACCTGAATAAAGTTGTAAAAAAAAAAATACAGTAATTTAGAAACTAAGAAATTACACCATGACCATGGTTTCGATTTCATACAGAGAAGTCCTTCTATACTCGTACATAATGTACTGTAGTAGAAGAGTAATGAAGAATTCCAGTCAAATTATGTGCAATAAATTTAGTTTGTGTGTGAATTTATATCTTCAGAATTTTTTAATTTGAATTTTTTTATTAAAGTACGCAAAAGAAAAACGATATGGCTGTAAACACTCCATTTATAGTTAATTATATATAAATACAAAACTCTCGTTTTGAAACTTCCATATGCCGATTTTCTCAAAATTATTGGTAGAAGAGAGTGATACACGTACAGACTGTGAGTTCATTTTTCTACACTAAAACACGATAGATTGATAGAATTAAAAATGTTAAATATAATGTAAGTCAAAATATCCATATTTACAAGATTCGTTCCTGTATGATACAGATTATTCAAACAAACTAATTACCTGAGGAAGCTGAAAACTTTAAATTAAAAGATTTTTCTTATTAGATAAAAACACACTCTTCCATACATAACATTAGTATTTAAATATTTATTAAAATACTAATAAGGGAGACAAATTTTCAGGAAGTGTACATATTCCTTTTTTCAAGTCAATAATATAAAATTGTCACAAACAGATTAAGAATAAGCTTGGCAGCAATTGATTAAAAACATGAACTATCAACAACTTTAATTGTTGTTACAATTTGCTTAAACATCTCAAAACAATTTAAGAATAAAAAAGTGACTATTAACTAATTTTATTGTTGTTACAAAAAGCATAACAATAAAATAAATAAAACCATGATGATACAACAAATTTAATTGTTGTTTGCAATTATGACTTATTAATTGTTATCCATAATTTTCCCATAATATTGTTAATAATTTAATTCCACAATATTGGCTGTTTTTTGGGTATCAAAATGTAAATAATCTTTAATGAGTACAACTGTATTAAAATCTACTACAGCTCCTTCATATCTACTGCAATTTTTTACTTTAGAGTTTTTTATAACACAACTTTCCAATATTTTCCTTAAACTTAATTGTGTTTCTTTATATAAAATTTGGAAAATTTGTCTCCCTTATTAATATTTTAATAAATATTTAAATACTAATGTTATGTATGGAAGAGTGTTTTTTTTTCTAATATTTTCGATATGGAAAGGAAGAAGATTGTTGAAGAATTTGATTTTTCTTATTGTTTTTTTTTTGTATAAATTGTATGTTTTAGTTAAAGTTGTAAATGTTATTATGTAAGTCTGCTATGTAAACAACCAGATTCCTAAAATTATCTTTGTGAACTATTTTATTGTTTTCGGAACTCCGATTTTAATTTTCTTCTTTGCAATATCAAATTTGTGTAAAAAAAATCAATTTCTTCAGTAAAAACGCGTCCATATCCCAAATCATCGCGATGACGAATGTAAAATAAGAAGTAAAACTGAAAACTTCATAAGAACCTCAATTAATTAATGAACACTTAAAATTGGAAGAATGAAACTTGAAGAATGGTTTACTTCGAAGTAATTAGCTGGAGTAGAGAAGGAATTATACAATGCCTGGGTCAGAATGCTTATGGATTGAATGCTTATGGATTATTTTATCTTTGTGATATTTCTCCAGAATATTGGACAGTAACTTTAATAATGATTAGATTTTTCAAGTTTTTCGCTATAAGACGAATATAACTGCACTTAAGGTAAAAAAAACTTAGCATATCTACTTAAATATGTAAAGAGTTAAGAGTTTGAAGATTATTGATACGTGGTCATCATTTACATTTTCGATGAACTGTGCGCTAATTTCATATCTAATTTGAATATGACTTTGTTTGCGTTTTTAAAGTTAAAATATGGAAATCTGTCTATGCTCATCTTTTCTTGCTGTTCTTATTTTACCATATTTTAATTTCTAAATTTCTTAAGATATTTACAAATCTAAAGAATTTACGACATTCTTTATAATTTCGTCAAAATAAACTAAAAAAATCTAAGAAAAGAAATCCGTTGGCTTTAACAAAATTCGATAGAAGTTCATTTTTCTTTCCTTCTGATTATTCAGTTTGAGTTTTTTTTTTTCGGTTTTCATTTGATTTAGTTTCTTCTTCTCTTTTTTTCCATGAGCTGCTTCCAGAGATTTACCCTAATGAAACCAGGTCCCTCTGGTGTCGCTGCAATCAGTTGCTGTAATTCCAAATAGAGCAAAGCCGAGAGTGCTTAGAGACAGCGTCTTAAGAGCACGGCAAATATGTCTTCCCCTTTACTTCACTCTAGCTTGGATTCGTTCTTCTCGGGAGGAGTTCTATTTGGATATCATCCGTTAACTCGCTGCAACTTCGTAGAAATCTACAGAAATTAGATATAGAATACAAAAACGCTGCCTAAGAAGCTCCAGTGTTTGCGGAACGATTGCCTTTTTTTTTGTCTCTGTGAATCTGAAGCCTATAGCAACACAATCACATCTTATTTGGTTCATTACCATCCGGGACTGTTTTAACAAACTTTCTCTTCAAGATCATTAAAGTGTGTTCTTTTTGCTTGTACTGCATTGTAGATTACATTACCTGTGTCGAAGAAGCTGGTAAAGAACTCCTTGTGCAATCAGCTGCCGTTACTTTCGTTGGACATGTTTTAGTTAAGATTTTTTTTTCTTAATTTTCACTCCCAAAGAGTAAATTAACCAAAAAGAAATAATAAACAAAACAACTAGTATAACCTTTTAGAAATTATAGCCTTTCAGAAATTATAACCTTTCAGAAATTATCCTCGTAGTTCTGTAAATAAGATATGCTTATTTTCATACATGCTTGGATTGAAAAAAAAAAAAATCCCTTATCAACATGTGCCAAAACGGGGCTCTTCCTTCTAAGAATGTAATCTTCTAAAGAATCAGATTTGTGAAAATAAACTAAAACTTGAGGTATCTTAATCAGAGACTGATTTGCACCATTTTAACTTAAACTACATATTAAACTTCATTTTCTCTTCGATGCATTAAATTTAAACAAATTTAAATTAGATAATCTATTGATATATCATTCTGAATTATTCACTATCACGAGGGTGGAAAAAAATGAACAGAGGTTTCGTTGACCTATTTTTTTATATAAAGAAATATGAGAACATAGCTTTTGAGTCTTTCTAGGATTAGTAAACATTAAATCAACAGAACCTTCTTCTGTGATGAGATCAAACTATCGAGATCGTGGATAGTTGTTCATTGGATGGTTACTTTCAATGATATTAGATGGTTTACTCCTAACTACTGCCATATTTTTAAACTTTGTTCTTTCAGTGTTCAAAATTACTTAACAATATTAAAAAGGGTCATGAATTAGAAAGTCGATGATTAGTTTTGCTTGCTTATTTTGAACAACAATGTCTTTGTTTGCGGTTTTTAGCTTTAAAGTTAAAAGTAATGAGAATAAATCACTATTTTTTAAAATAGCTCGTCAACATTTAAAAAGATTAAAAGTAGTTTCAGTTCACCCAGTGGAACGTTTTCAATTTCTAAAAATTAATCTCCGCAGTTGATTCTTATATAGTGTTTAATCCGATGATGGAACAGGCCTACATTAATCGAGGATTTTGTGGATATACAGAAGGAATTGGTAAAAAAAAAAACATTTTTTCCATAATCCCTAATTTTTATTTTTTAAAAATTTGAGTTGATGTCCTGTGTCTCAAAAATGTTTTACAGCATTTGGATAATCTTTTTTTTTTGTTTTGTTCAAACATTAATTCATGCTCATTGATCAATTTTAACGTGTGCATATCAATTCCAGGTAAGGTAGACTAACACAAGGATGAAGTCAACTTAATCCTGTGTGTTGGCCTTTCTTATCTGCAATTAATTCTTGCTGTTTTCGTCTCTTTTTGAAGTTCTGTGACGTAATGGCATCATAATTTTGTTTGCAAACCCTGCAAGGAATGGCTTAAACCAAATTCCTTTTTTCTTAATTCATCAACTTAACTTTGTATTGAATAATTTTGTAATTATCTTTATTTACTATTTCAGTATTCAGTCGTTTCCAAGACTCCAAATTCAAATCTTTATTAAAAAAGATTTGTTTTGTCGAACACAAAGGGTTTCAGCTTGAAAAACCCATAGAAATATCCCATAGAGGAAAGGGAGCTGTGCCATGTAATATCCTAGTCAGATGGCACAACTTAAAGATAATTGAGTGATAAGCTTTTAGGTTGAAAGAAGAATGATGATCATGTCTTAAATACATTTCTTTCTAGTTATCTTGATCTGTTTTTTGAAGATCATTATCCAATCACACGTTAGGTAGCTGATGATGTAGTATGGAGAAAAGCAACTTAAATAGAATCAGCAGGCATCATTTTTTTTTATTGCTTCAACTAAACAGAAAGCCACAAGAAAGTAACAGTCACTGTCAGGTTGTATATTGTTCTGACAACTCTTATTCAACAACAAAAATACCCGTGCTTCGCGCAGCTGACAAAAAAGAGTTGTCTTGATGTGAATAACGAAGAAATTTTAATTTTGTGATCACTGTTAAACTTTTCCAGATGGTAAAAAGACACGTTGTAGTTACAAATTTTGTTATTGACCTGCTACCATCTTCGCTCCGGAAGCCTTGAATATGTAACGTAAAAAAAAAAAAATCTTTATTTCTTCAAAAAAAGCAAATTACATCAAATAAACTAATAACTTAGAATTAAGAACACTCATGTCAAATTTCTTTTTTATAACCCAGCTCTTGAGAAACACAAAACCTCCAGGAAAAATCCCCCCCCCCCCCCGTTTACACCACTTAGGATCCGAATATGGGAAATTCGTCCCATACTTTTATCAAAATACTTAGATTTTGATAAAGAACACTCCTATCAAATTTCGTGTTTTCAACTGAAGAGGTTTGAGAGATGTGAGTACCCTTCAAGAATGTTGCCCCCCCCCCTCGTTTTCCCCCCTTAGTCCGGATCCGGTTTTCGTTGTTCATGCATTAGTCTGGCATACATGTAAAACTCCGTGGCAAATTTGGTAAGGTCCATTGAGAAATGGCGACGTTTTTTCAAGACAAACAAACACTCGCGCTTAAATAATAATGTAGTCGACAAATTTGAGCCTCTGATTCTCATTTTAGCGTCGCCTAAATGGGAAGAATATGACTAAATGCGAAAGTAGTAGCAATAGTATTTGCGCAGTTTACTGTTTTTCAATTCAGTAAGACATTTAAATCATCCTTAAGAAAGTAAACGAGAGGTAATATGAGAACTTTTATTATCCACTGAGAAATTTACAATAAGATGTTTCCTCTGAGAATAACTTTTGCCTAATTATATCAAAATAGAGAGAGAGATGACTTCAGTGTAAAATTAACAGTTTTGCGGAGTTCTGTGAAAACATGGTTTAGTAATAAATGAAGCAATTAATTTTAGCTTGATTTCACGTTGTAATTTGTATGCATTAAACACCATATGGGACCGATTAGACCCATTAATTTATGTTCAGAAGTTTGATGTAGACTTTATTAGCATTCAGTAGGTATTGATTTTGATAGAATCCTAAATTCAGATCATGATTAAAAGTTTTGGATGAAAATTAACGAATAGAATGTGTTATCATCCTCTTTCTACATTTTCAATGATTTGAAATTATTGAAATTGGTCAAGAATTATTTGAATTTAAAAAGTAGTTTTAACAAAGTCCTCCTTTTGTAAATCAATTTTTACTAATCTTTCGACTAATTTCAATGAAGTTAAAATCTGTAGATTTCTGTAGACTAGAAGTGTTAGGTTATCATAACAATAACTAGTGAGAAAAGATATATCTGTTAATACAAGTAATAGTTAATTTATCGTAATCATGGAATAGTGATCTAACATTATGAAAGATTAGTGATCTAACACAGAAGAATGAATAGTTAATCTACTGAAGGAAAGGATAGGGAATTACCAGAACAAAGCAATAGTGATCTAACAACATGAAATAGTTAAACTCCTCTTCTTGTTCATAAGATTGTCTTTCCGACATACTAGATCTTTACATTTATTCTTAAGGCTTTATTTTTTTTCTACATGGTTTCTACGAAATATTAACTTCAATATTTATTTAATTAATCAGAACTGGTTTATGATTTACTTTTATAAAAGTTTTGTATTGCAGTTTTCACCATTCAGTCTTCAATATTTTACATAATTTTAAAACAATGAATAACATCTCTTACTACTAATTAACAGAACAATGGTCATTCTTGAGTGGATTACAAATAATCTAGTGTATTTCCTATAATAGAACATATTTATTTACTATACTTTTATTTTTAATTTTTAAATCAGAATCTTTCAAAGAAACTGTTCAACTAAACTAAATCACTTACACATGTAGGATATTACAAATCATTTACTTGTGTACCTAATAATTAAAATATTTCAGTCAGATCTCTTGCCGACCTTCCACAGGCATAATCTACTACAAAGAAGTTAAATTTGAATTTCAGTAACAATACTTAACTTCTCACAATAGTAATCACATTCAATACTTCTTAATATTTAATTAATTCTCACAACAATACTTCTTAATAATCAATTAATCCATACATTTAATTAAACTCTGCTTAAATGAACAAACCAAATAATCATTTAATTTAATTTCCTTATCCCTATTAATACATTGGAAACTGTTGATAGGTTCATTGTTGAAGCATTAATTTTCTTTTTTCTTTCTTTATCTGCTACAAAATTGCAACTGTTGGTTCCGGATTATGTTGCTCTTCTTCCAATAGTGATCAGCCTAGTCCGAGAGGCCTTTTACCATTTCTATAAGCTCTAATATCTTCCCTTACTCTTTCCATTAATGTTCTTCCTGTATTTTAATAATATATCTCTATTTTAATTAGACACACAATCTCTATATTTTAATTTTTACACTGGCCCCTTTACAACTATTTAAGACCCTAACTAGAAACTAATTACAAAGTATTAAAAGTCAAACACACTAAAATTAACGTTACATTTAAAAAATACATACGTAATAGAATGGGGAAGCTTTTCGGATCCTATTAATGTGGCATCCTTTTTCAACCTGTATAGAAACTAATTAAATGAAATAGGATTCTTATATTTAGCATAAAGGTTTTTTTTTCTTCTTTTCTTTAGTTTTACATCATTTTTGAAAAATAGAATTCACAGGATGAGAATAGCTTCCGTAATTTCACTGAATTACCTTTTAAGAATTAGCCTTTGTTTGGAATGGAAACTGCTTTAAACGTTTCTATTTTTTCCCTTTAATCTAGTTAATGTTCAATTTCCTCGAAGGATTATCATTTAACGTTTATTGCAGCGGAATCTAATTCATCGCCTTTAATGAGATTTTGTCGGTGGATTATAGTCTTATTTTAATTCTCACTATTTTTCCAACTATCGTGATGGTGACGGGAATAGTTCGCGCCATTGTTATTTTTATTCGTCAATCGATGGGAGTTGGCGGTGAGATCTTCTTAAATATATGCATTGGCATCCACAGAACATTATTGAGATTGGACTGGGATCACTGTTAATTACTTTCCGTTATTTGCATAATTTGGCTGATATCTCGTCTTCTCTCCTTGGGGAAAACGATGGCGACATCTGGTGCCAATCAAAGCATTTCTCGGCTCATCATCGTAAGGAAGACATCATTGAAGTCGTTTTTTTTTCTTTTTCTGTTGGAGTAATGAAAATTCATCGAGTTTAAATAAAAATGGATTTTTTTAATAAAGGACCCGTCAGTTTTAATTTTTAAATACCATTAATAAGATTCTCAATGGTTCAAAAAAATCATCTCAAGATAAAAAAGTTAATACTGATAGGAAGGGAGTGGTGTACGGGATACCGTGCAAAAATCTTGATAATGGTAATACGGAAGACGGATGCCTTTATGTCGGCCAAACAAAACGCCCTTTGAAAAAAAGGCTTAACGAGCATATATATGCAGTAAATACTCGAAACAAAGCGTATCACACTGCCATACATTGTAATACAAGACGGCATGAGTTAGACACTGAAAATGCAATAATTTTTGGTAGTTATAGAGATGGATACTTCAGAAGATTCTATGAATCTGGCAAAATAAAACTATCAAAGTGCTATAATCGGGATTTATCTACCAAGAACATTTTAGAATATGGTATATATTAACAAAATGCATGTATACACGCAGTCACAAATTTAAAAAATAAAATAATAATAATAATAAAAAAAAAAAAGTTTAAACATAGCGTGGAAAAGCACCGCTTCTATTTGTTAAAAGCAGACAATTACTTCCGTAATGTAGTTTCGAAAAAATACAATAGGGGGCGAGAAAAAAAAAACGTCATTTCCAAAGGTTTTTGAAATATCATTTCACAAGACGATTCCATCGATGGAAGAGGTTTTTTTTTTTTTTTTTTTTTTTTTTTTATT
>JAFIDM010002131.1:11664245-11685699 GCA_023159025.1 Thereuonema tuberculata
AACACAGAAGTGTCAATCCGAAATGCATTGTTATATGATTTAAAATGATACTGTTTAACTTGATGTTATTATTAAGAATATTCTTTGTAATTTATGATGTAGTTCTGGTTACTTTATGTTTTTAGTTGTGTACACATCTGAAGACGAGAAATTCTCGAAACATGTTATGTGAAAGAAGTATATTTTTGTTTAATAAGACTTGTGTGTTATGGTCCCTTATATATATATTTGGCTAATAAGTCGTTCATTTTTATTTATTTTCAAATTTGTAGAATATTAATGGGGGATAATTACTAGATTATTACAACGACAATTATATCTAATTCCAAATGCAATATAGTTATCATTTCTTCCATTACATAAAGCAAATTTAATTGATACTTTTATTCATAAACGATATAAATTACGTTCTAATGAGTGATTGTAAATGAATTGAAATCCATCTTTAACTATTTAAGCATTAATAATGTTCCTATGTTCATTTTATTATCAATAAAACTAGTAATATTCAAATCATTCTAATAATAATAAATAATTATCATTAGCTAAGTTAAATATCGCAGTTCAGAATAGAATGGGCTGATAGTTCTGATATTAATTATGTTTAACAACTCTAATTTAAGGTAATTTTCTGTCCAGGCATTAGCAATCAAGAATTACCATTGATATTCAGAAATGTTGATGTGGCATATATCAGGGATATTCTAATAATTTCAAATGTTTATTGTAAAGCAACATTTTTATTGCTGAAATTTTTTTTTTTTTTTTTTTTAGCAACTGAATGAAATTTTCAATGAAAATGCGACCCTCGTGGGTCAAAATAATAGTATACAGTCGGACCTCTATTTAACGAAGTCGCTAAATCCCGAAAAAAAGTTCGTTATATGGAAAATTCGTTAAATAGTGAAATTAGAGATTCACCTTTTAAAATTACTTTAAACTACATAAAACAGAGTTAAAATACATAATAATAATATTTATTATTAAAAAAAGTAATGATTTTAATGACATAAAGCATACATTATCACATGCGAACTTAAATTTTACTAATTATGTCTTGTTAATTTCATCTGAGTTTTTTTTTTTTTTGAAAAAGTGTTTTCGCTCATAGTACGTCTCGCATCTTTGCATTCCACCAAAAACATCTTCATTATTTTCTTTAAATTGTAATCCACGTCGGATAGTTTCAAATGATCACACGAAGGTTTTTTATTTCTGCATCATGATCATTTCCATTTTTTTCATCATCTTGATCGCAATTTCTTAGCTGTATTGTTTTTATTTTTCACATTGTCCAAAAAATCCGATTCAGTTAGTGTTTCCGAGGTATCAACTTCAAAATCAAGTGAAAGGTAATCATCAATCAGCACATCATCGTTAATTTCTTCTTTTTCCCTCAGCTGTATCCACATTTCTTTCATTTCCTCTCAGGGAATATTAATATTAAAAACATTTCAAGGAGAAAAAAAAAAAATAGATACCACGAAAAAGTTTGTTAAATAGAAAATGCACTTCGCTATTTGGAGGTTATTTTACGAAGAAATTAGCAAAATGTTCTTGGTTCCAAAGAAAAGTTCGTAAAAATAGAGAAATTCGCAGAATAGAGGTTCGTTAAATACAGGTCCGACTGTATTTTAATTTTTTAAGGCAAATATTATTAACAATCAATACCCGGTACATGAATACATCAATACCCACTTAAACATTATCAATACCCGAATAACTAATATTGTTGATTCTTTCGTCACAAGTAAGCTTAGAAATATGTTTTTCAATATTTTATGATTCGTATGGAAATATTGTAGACAGCTCGAAAGGGATAAATATCAAGGAAAGATAGAAAAGATCTCGTCCATTCAATTTTCCGATCTTTCGATGGTCAGGAGAAATGAAAACGAAAAAGCATCTATATTTTATGAGATTTGAAACTAGATCACCAATGACCAAAAAGTAGTTGCTAGACCAAACAAAAATGACAACGATATATTTTTCAGTATGTTTTTCCTTTTATAATGTTTTCTTTAATATACGTATTAAGAAAAAAAAAATTCTTAATTTTTCTTAAGGGATGTTGTAGGAAAAAAAATGAATCTCGGGAAAGGCTTACGCTACTAATGCAGGCTTGTACTGGAAAAATTATTATTATTATTATTATTAGTGTCTTATAGATTGAAGGGCAGTGACAAATGAGTTAAAAAATGTAACTCGTTTTTCTGACATAAGGATTCTTTTCAAAAGCTGATTTCTTACATCGAAGTTTTCAAACAAAACAAAACAAAACGTGACAAAATGTAGTGACAGTTAACGTAACTGTTTTCTTTAGATATGTACATGAAATTCAGATTTATCAAAAACTTTACATGTTTAAAAACTTAAAATGTGTGTTGTTAACATGAAAAATAAACTTTAATTTGTGATTTCTGCAACTGAAAGTTGTTGCGTTTTTCAAAGTAATACGACTTGATACAAATATTTGAAATATCGTTGGAACTGTATTCGTGAATAGTAATAAAAACAAGCTTCAAAGATAAAACAATTTAATGAGGTTTAATTCGTAGATCTGTGTAATTGGTGAACAGAAATCCCTCTTGTAATATTTTCTACAATCCAGCTAAGACATTTCCTTGGCAATCTCTTTCCCTTTATTTTGCAGTTTGAATAATTTGGTGAGTAGACAAATCGTTTCTATTTCAGTTGGCAAAAAGCGACTCATCGACAAGTGCTTTTATCCGATGTCGGCAATGAAGCCTGTTTTCTTTTGGGATGTTAATAATTGAGGCTGAGTCCTTTTGTGTTGTCTTATACCATTAGCATTCACAACTTGGGTCTCCGTTCACGCCCACCCACACCGGATCGATAGAACCAGGTCTCCTGCAAATAAGCTGTTGGACGAAGGAAAGCAGAAAAGGGGTGGGGGAGGAGTTGCGGAGGGGGCGGCTTTTTTTTCTTCTCCTATCAATCACCCAAGACGATGCTCTGGTTGTTCTCTATGCTTCCAAAGTGAAGAAAACTTTCACAACTGTTGAAGATTATATCTTACAATATCTGTGGTTTTCTTGAGACGTTTGTTTTTTTTGCGTAGTAATTTAAAGATGATGGTCTAAGATTATTAAATCTTAGAAGAACAGTCTGTTCGTAAGATAGGTTTTTCCTAAATAAAGCAAAAGATTTTGAAATGAAATTACTTTCCAGAAACAAATTTGCAAGGCTCCGTGACAAACCTCGACAATCTTAAATGTGAAGAACATATTTAGATGAATCTGTTCTACGTATTCTCCTAGAGACTGTAGTATTACATAAAAAAGAATTAAACTACTGTATAGTTTTCTCTAGATTTACCCACAAAACCACCCGAATGCAATCAAACGGTACAATGCAGTTAGATTAAAAAAATATTAAGACATAAATCTGTTTGACATTACTTTTTTTTAGGTTTTTTTTTTTTTTTTTCACAAGGAAAATTAGGATCAATATGTATGTCGTATTTTGTGTATTTGTTTCTGTGTCTCAATTACAGCAACTTTGGATCTGAGTTTCTTGAAACTTGGGATGTACCTTTATGGATTTTGAACATTAACAATTTGGCAGTCAGTAATTAAAGGACGAGACGATATCTTTTGTTGTAGAAAACAACAAAAGAATAAACGCTCGGGAACGAATTATGGAAAGAAGCGTTGAATGATGTGTTTGTTAAATTTAATT
Source organism: Thereuonema tuberculata (assembly GCA_023159025.1). NCBI lineage: Eukaryota > Metazoa > Arthropoda > Chilopoda > Scutigeromorpha > Scutigeridae > Thereuonema > Thereuonema tuberculata. The sequence continues at coordinate 11,667,948 of JAFIDM010002131.1, forward strand.
GAAAATTGTGAATTTAACCAATTTTGCTAGTGTATAAAGTAGATTGCTGATATTCGATCGCCCTTATTATTTATACAGTAAATGTCAAGACTTCTCTTGTATTGTTTTCAGAACTTACAAAAAGAAAATCAAAAATGAAAATGCGATATAATAGGAAATTGTTTTTTTGTATTGATCTTGATAATAATCTGATAATCTATAAACATATTTATGAGTGTTATTTTGGAAAGAACATGTGTAGAGAATTAGAAAAACAAGTGTATGATTACCAGAAATCGAAGAATAGTAGAATAAGAAGATAAAAATAAAATAAACTAAGATATAAAATTAGAAATGCAGATACTAATGCCAAACAGTGAAAAAAGAGAGAATTAAAACTGAAAAATGAACCTCCCCAGGCACAGCCTGCTGCTTACTGACGACAAACAAATTTGGCCAGGTAAATGTCTGTTCAAATTATGTTTAAAATTTAAATCAGTTTAAAGCAAGGTGTCGGAGGACTTTAATATATGTATTAAACTTTAATATATATTTGTATATATGTATGGTTAATAATATATTATGTAATTGTGCAATAACTTATTTAATTTTAAAACTAATTTTGAATATAGTATAAAAAAATAAAAATGTACATCTTCATAGATGGAAACCGTACTCACAGCATTGATTTTGTTGTCGGTTCTGTAAGTTGCGTTTGCAATTTCTCCTTATATTCACCGAAATGGTGAATTTTCATACATGAAAAATTGATATTTTTGTTTTGTTTATTTAATTTATTTATTTATAAGTTATAGTCCAGCTAGAGGGAGTAGATAAATAGAAAATTCTCTGTCAGCCACCTCCTAATGTTTATAATTTTCTGTAATGAGATCAAAATGGCAATTAAAGGTCAATTTTCAATTGCCCACTTTTTCCAATGCGTTCGCAATATTGGAAAAGCCATTAGGTCGATTAATCGAATCGAATAATTACTATTTAATATGTTTCTGTTTATGAGCTTGAGTGATGCATTTTAAAAATGTGAAACCAACGATCACAGTACGTTCTCACAGTGTTTGATTTGTCAACAAATAGATAAAAGCGTTGTTTTAGTTTCGATCCATTGCTGGAAGCTATGATTCTACGTTAGTTGGCAAAATAAAGTAGATTTTTTTTCCTATAGATTATTTTTTTTTAATTTGAATTTCTCTGCTTAGCACATCTTGAGATATTCCTTCACTTCACGATAGGAATAACATCAACGGAAATCAAGAAACTAAATTGTTATCATTTTCTTATTGATATCTTTGTGTTTTTACAGGTCGAAAATACGCCACAATAAATACATTTACAGTACTTGTAAATTCGTCATAGTAAAGTAACTAAAAATTTTATTTCTTCGTAGATAAATGAAAACAAATCCTAAATAATGAGAAATACATCTATAATTACTTGTGTATATATAAAATTCATTGTAAATGTTCACACACACAAATGTACGTTGTTATATACTTTACATACTTCTTAATAAATAAACAAATACTTCATACTAACAATATAGTTAACTTAAAAGCACTTCTTAGTAAACAGATAAAGAAGTAATCTTACGGTATTTATTATCATTACTTTTCATTTCAGAGAAAAAGAAAGTTAAAACATTTTCTTTGAAATGAAAAATTATTCAAAAGATCTAATAAATAAGGGCCGCCTTCATAAATCTGGCTAAAAATAATTTTCTCAATGCAATTTTATGACTTTTATTTTTGCTACTGATAATGCTGAGACATTATGTAAAAGAAAGACAGCCAAAGGAAATTCTTTTATGTTTCTGAGGGAGGTACACTTTGCCAAGTGAAATTTATCCATAGTTTAGGAAATCATAAAGAAGCTATTATTGAGAGCTCAACATTAGCACAAAACATTCTGTTTAGTTGCCATAATCTTTCATAGTTTCTCGTATAATCGAAATGTTCTTTTAATTCTGTTCTTAGACTTAGATATCATCATAAAAGACGTGTGGTTTATTTATGTTTCTGCTAAATCCGATTTACATGAATTGGATTCTGCTGTAGAAGACTATAAAGTGTGGTTTATAGCTCTATTGAAAAGTTTTATTAGTGCTGAGAGGATTTTGACAGCGAAAATGAATGTGCACTAAGCGTAAGGCTTTAGAAACAGCCGACAGATTGGGCGGAATGGCCGAAGTTGCCAGATGAACCGCAAAACTCCGTGATATCCATCAACAGGTACAAGGCTTGAGAGCGGTTTCCAGGAGATGCTGGTGTTACTACGATTTAGATGCTGCTCGGTCTCAGACCACAAACTCTCATGCTAATGATCGACAAGGGTCCGCTAATGCCCGAGATGAAAATTGTGCCCGATTGCAGTATCATTTGTCTCTGGTTTGCGGTGAAAAGTGACCCTGTCATTTGGTGGCCTCCAGCCTCATTAAGTGCACCTTTTAATGGATTCTCTAAAAGGACAGAACGACTTCTGGACTTTGGTCAGATTTTGTTACGTGAATTTGAAACTTCCCTAAAGTCAGTTGGGCTTCAAATCAAGTTGTCTTAGCGTTGACATAAAACCGAACAAGAAAACTAGGACCAAGAAAAGGCAACAGCTCATATAACCATTAAAAAGTGGAAATGAAATATTTTCTTACATTCGTTAGACTTCAACAAAAACAAAACTGAAAAACAGCAAGATTTCATCCACTATTTAAACACAAAACAAATTCAATTACTTCACTTGTGGTCGACTAAGTGAAAAACATAAGAATTTTATCAGCTTAGAAACCTATAAGGCTCGTAGGTCTAACTCCTGTTTTTATTTTATCTCGTCTTGAAAAATCAGCAGAAAGATCTTATTTTCATGTGTTTCTTCTGGATTTTATTTTCCACCTCAGTGCAGTGAATTCATTAAGTATGACTCGTGCTGTTATTAATCCACTGTTTTGACATCAAGATTTTCCGAATGTCACATAAGACAAATTTTTCTTTTTCGGCACTGAATCCTGTGAACTTTCCTGACTGTTCACGGAAATTACTGTTCTTTGCTTTATCAAACATTAAAAGTCAAATAAAGACATTACGAAACCCTATTTTATTAGTTTTCGTGTTTCTTCTGGTCAGGCAGATTTCTCGTTCATTGTAAATACCTAAATTTACTATTATGCTCATCCACCAATTCCATGAAAGAAATTGCAATTATAATATCCTCCTCTTTGAACTTCGGACTATTAAGCAAGATTTTATTCCTGCCTACCTTTAGAGATCTTCAGTCTTGATGATCATATATAAACTTAGTAGAAATGTTGAAATTTTAATTGAGACAGGTATAACAATTGCGATATTTTCGGTTGTAGCTGACGCAAAATAAACTTTGTAATGTAGCAGAGTGGAGATAATAGAAATTTAATTAATTTAATTATATAAATATAATGTATTCATTTCAAAATTTAAACATTCCATTGGCTGATGGTAATTCCATTCGGTTAGCACGAATGACCTCTTCTTCTGTCTTTCTAACACGTTTTCTTATACTGTAGATATAATTAACTCCGAAAGCGGAATTTCCTACTGTACAACCACGGATAGCTGCTTCGGTGTCCATCAAGAATCAAGAACACATTGTAATTTGTTCTGGTTCATCCATTCTAAATATTCCTCTGGTAGAAATTGTACTTAATATGCTGGTTCATAGTTGAAACAGTAAATAATGGAATCCCACTAAATATTCTTCTATTTTTATTCCCCTTATAGTTTAAATTGCGGGTCATTTTATAAATGTCTTATCGGTCTTTGTCCGTGATTTCTGGAATCATGCTTTCTTCTTTAACAATCTCCAATCAACAGCCACAATTATTATTATTTCACTTACTCACGCAGCAGTTGTTAAAAAATATTAAAAAATTATTGATGAATTGTTCAAATTCAAACGTGCACAAAACAGAAACTAACGGTTACTATGCTAACAAATTATATTATTATAAAATTATAATAAAGTTTAAATATTATGAATATTACAAATTAATATTTAAATTAAGATTTATTTGATGATATTAAAATTTAAATTCAAGACGAAAGAGATATGATAATTGCAATTGATTAGGAGTATCTATAGTGAGAATCCTAGAAAATCAAAAGCACTAAGATACCAATCTTAAATAAGTAAGCATAAATATATATTTATCAAATTGTTCAAAATCAGTGTTTCTTTGAAATTACGCCATCTTGATTCTAAAAGGTTCTTGAATCAACTGAGATCAGAGTTTTCTTTTCGGAGGCTCGTTAAAGGTATGGATTTTCTCTAGTCAAAATTTCTCATCTAACAGATACAACAGGCAATGAAAATAGCATACAATTCAATAATTATTGCGGTGCTGTTGTAATTTTTAATGTTATAATTAAAAAAAAAAAAGAAAAAGATTTTACGTGCCTGATGATTCAAAGAAAAGAGCAAAAATGAAGGCACAATGCAAATAACAAGAGAGGAAAGGATTCGCACCCTGAGTTTGTCATCGGGAAGAGACTGGGACGGGCCGTTTCGTCCTCTTTAGGACTCATCAGCCAGCCAAACTTCCCCGGTGACAGACTCAGAAAAGCTCTTTTTGCTCGTTTCTTTTGATGTTCTAATTCAATAGTTTGGTATTCTAACAAGTGTCTCTTGTTGTAATACCAAAAAGAAAGTAAAAGACGAAAAAATAAGTTCTAATAATATAGACGAGAATGCACTTTATAATGGCGAAGGTCTATATTATTAATTCGCATTATAGATGCACGTTAAAAATGATTGAAAGTAATTTCTATTTTTCAAGACATAAATGCTTTTCTAGTTTTAACAAGTAATTGAAAATGGAAATAAAGATCTGACCATTAACAAAAACAAAAACAAAAATACACCTGTGAATCCTAATTCTAGTCATCAGTTATCCGTGTTCAGATCTTATATCCTTATTTTTCTCTTTTATCCAGAAAACGGATATTTTCCAAGATTCTCACCCTTATCGCTGCTAGGTTCTGCTGAAGATAAAGGAAATCAACGCACTGTTCTGTTTCTCCGCCACGACAGTGAACAACGGTTACTCAGGCCTTTTCACAATCCTCCTTAAGGGTATGAAAACGGAACCCTCCGGTGAGCAGTTATAGTCACACGAGGGCGTCATTAGGATTGAGATCTCAAAACCGAGAGGACTTCATAGTTTGTCAGCGCAAAATCTCATTTCCATTTCCAATTTATTCGTCCCCGTTCTTTGTAGTTCAATGGTTGCGTTTCGTGCATGCATTATCACCTCCTGCAGTCAAGGGCTTTTGAAGTGTGGGGGCGTCAATACCCCTCTAATGACATCTTGAGGCTATTCGTCATTATCGGTAGCATCGTTATCCTGTCTCTCTGCCAATTACCGTCCGGTCCACGGCCCTAATTGCCTCAACTCTCGCGGGAGCCACCAACATATTCGTCCCGTCTCCACCTCCCTCTACTTTTCTACGTCTTGAGCAAAAGAGCGGGATTTCGACCCCAAATTGAATCAAATGAGCTGTAAATTTTATTTAAGAGAAAAGTGAGAAGGGAATACCCTTGTTTCACCGTAATTACCCCAACATGGCAGCACTAACCATCCATAAGTCATCGCATTTAAGATTATTACAAATCATCGGTTGTTTGTGACGTTAAATCCAGTCTTAAACTTACAGCGCTGTATTAAAAATACAACATCGCTTCATGCATCAGAGCTGCAGCAAAAAAAATAATAATTTTGTTTTTAAAATTTTCTCGGTATTAAAAGAAAAAAAGAGATATAACAGCTCAAAATACTTTGGGAGGTAAAACATTTTGATTAAATCGAAATTATGAGTAATAATAATAAGTTATGAATTTCAGCTAAATTATTAATAATAAAATAATTTTTAAAAAGTTTTAATTTAGAAAATTACATCGAGGTAATTACACGTATTTAAGCCAATGATCTGAGTATGATGATTTACATTTTCACCTTGTATCCGAAAGGGTATATTTTCTAATATGTATATATTGGAAAAATTTCCTATTTTGATCTGCGATACACTACAAAAGCTAGAATAAAGTATAAGATTTATTTTATTTATTTTTTTTTAGAATATTTCGCCAAAATTTCTGATAATGTTCAGGAAGATGTTACGCTGCATTGTGTTGTTATAAAAAATGAAACCAACCGAAAAATTCTACTTATATTTCTTATGTTATCTTGTTTTCGTATCTTTCTTATGTTATAATTCTGTATTTGTGTTTAAACTTACGCCTAAGACAACGATTGCTTCTGTGGCGAAATATTAAAAACCTTGGATGATTTGTGTAGTGGTGGACTTACAACAAAAATTTAAAATTCTTAACAGGAAAAATTTATTCTAGTAGAAGTAAAGTTTAACCAAATGCATAAATTAAGAAACGTAAATCAAAATTGCATAATAATTATCCTGTTATCGTGAATTTTTGATTTCCGTTTCTTAACTTAATTTATGCACGTTAAACTTTATTTCTACTGATATTCTTGCTTTTAGGATTAGGCCCACATTAAATCCCTTTCAGCTTGGCGATAGTCAGGACAAGGGATTCTAAAGTGTTTATTTAAAGTTTATTTTTTTGTGTGTGTTCAATGGTTGGCGTACGACTTGCATGCACTCAGAGCTTACCACGGAGGTAAAAACTGGCTGAAGACTCTTTAAGAGGCAGAAACAGCCGTTCCAGTTTCCCGTAAGTGCTAGGTGCAATTCCTTTTCTATTGTGCATTTTTGATTTACATTTCTTAAAACTTCATTCTACTTTCCCATTTCCTGAATCAAACGTGTCCAGGAGTAAATTTCGAGGGAATTATGATGACCATTTTTTTGATATAAGGTATATGGCCCAAATATCGCCCAGGTTCCTAATACCGCCCAGGGCGATGTAGGACGGATAGTGATGCTATCACACGGGAACCGATGGAAACAATTTGCCATTCCTTCCATCAGCACGCTGTGTTCGTTTGGTGGTGTTAGTTCAACCCGTTTATTTTTTATGAATTCTTGAAGGTTTTTCGTTCTGGTAAGTTATGAACCTACTGTTTCTTTTAGTGCTGCAGCTTATGAATTATTCATGCCATCGCAACCATCTAATATCGTGAAGTAGTGAAAGAAATAACCTATCTGTTGATAATGTCTGTCACTTGTTAGAGGTAGCCGGTTTGTCTGTAGCGTCCCCCAAATTGACAAGCTAGAGAGTGTCCAATATCGCCCACCTCGTTGTTCCATATATCGCCCACTGTGCGATAGTTTATTTTGGTTTTTTACAGATGTCTCAACGTAAGACATGGGACAGAGAAGTTGTCACAGCTGTAAAAAATAAAAAAATGGGCCTTCTGAAAGCTTCCAAAACATTTAATGTCCCAGTCTTGTGAGTGGGTCACCATTCACAATTGCTCTAAGGAATTCTCTCAGCAAAAGGAAACTAAGTCCTAAGGGGCTGAACTTAGACGATCCAAAGCAAAACAAGCTCGCAACACCCATAAAGAATTGCGAAAAGATTAAGAAAAAAACAAAAAAATGCAAAGAAGTGCAAAAAAAACAAAGTATTTAATGGTGTGGGCGATATTTGGAACACGTTCACAAAATGCAAAATATGAGGTTTGCCTGAAAAAAAATTGAGGAAAAATACAAAATAATAGTAATATCTATAATTGGTTCAGGAAGATGTAAGTGAAGGTTAATATGATATATTGTAATTGTTTGCAAGCAACTGAGACGATAAATGACAAGAATATGGGCAGGTTTTCTTAGATGGGCGATATTTGGGAATTTTGAGGATTGGAAGAACGGGCAAAATGATAGCTTTTCAATAAGGAAAAAAAAAGTCCAAAATGCTAAATTTCTTTCATTTTCGGATGAAATTGAGTGGGAGGGTTAATCGACAAGCCAGTAAATACTTATCAATGGAAATTCAATCATTGGTATCATTGCATATTAAAATCTCCACTTCTGAAATCTCGGTGACTCTGCAGAAGTCTTCTAAATACCAATCCTAATTGTTACACAAAAACCTAATAATATAAAAATAGGTAAGTGTCATCTTATTTACAATCCACGCTGTAGCCTACTTTCATTCTTTCTATTTCCTTGGTTTTCAATTGAGTTTTAAAACCTAAAGCATTTCTGTTTTGTTACTCTAACACTTACCCATTCACTTGAAATGGTGGGAAATAAATTCAGTGGAAGCAGTTTTACTGAAATGGAATGTTTTCTTTCTCTTTCTTCCTTCTCTGCATTTCGTCGCAGTTTTCTTACCCTTGATACCTAACTTCCAAGAACGAGCAGTGGTGGTTGCTGGAAATTGACTCTCGTGAAGCTTAAAAGAAATATTTGGTCGGAAAAGAAGTGAAATTGATTTCATTTGTTTCAATTGGCATAGAAATTCCCAATGAACTCTGACAGCCATTGACGGAGGGTTCCAATTTTTTTTCCTTCCCCACCTATTCTACACTATCGATCGGACTCCTGCTCAGACACCCTCTTCCTAATCCCCTATTCTCATGTTTGCAGATAGAAGGCAAGATCCAGTTGTATCTTTTGACATCTCTTTCTAGTCCCCAATTCTCTTTACTTCCTTATTTTTCTTATCTTCCAAATCATCTGAAAACAGATTCATTTGTCATCTGCGAATTGTGTTCAAATCCTAATAAGAATTACGCTTAAATCCCCAAAAAACACTAGAAAAACAAAGACAGCTATGGAACTGACAGGAAGTCTAAAATTGAGATTTCACTGTACGATTAAACATACAATGATGAAATAGAACTTAGTAATCATTGTTGTCTTTCTTCATTCAGCCATTTAAAAAAAAAACTCATTATCTCATTATTATTATTATAAATCGTATAATGGCGTCCACAGACTTTAGGTTATAGTTAATGAATATTTTCACATTCATTTACTTTTCAGCACTTCAAGATAAACCACTGCAATAGTGAAAGAACTTTTAGCTTTCTTACAAAATTAATATTTAGTAATGAGGATTTACAGGGATTCATGTATTGGAGTCAAAGTTAAATCAAAGTTAACAGGAGCTAATGTTTCCTTACCCTTTTTTTGTTGTTTTTAAACATTGAAATTTCTGCTCTGTAAAGTAAATATTTGAGATGTTACGATGTTTGTGCTTCAAGGGCTTTATAGTCTCATTTTTTGTGCAGTGGCTGTTAGTTTGTAGGTCCAAACTCAGCCGGGAACGTTCTTTTAGTAAATCAATCTAACCTACAAAGTTGCAGTTTCATATAATATATAGTTTTTGAGTTAATTAGATCATGATGAACGGATATGCATGTCTCTATTTAAAATAAAAAAGTAGATAAATTGTAAAAAGTGTAATAGTAAAAGTTCTAACCCCTTTTCCATTTGTCCGATGAAAAGGGTCACAGAAACATTAACCAAATCTAGTTTACCATTTGGTTGTAAGTAGTGATAATAATATTTTATATTAGGACGTTGTCCTCATATGGCGAAGTGAAAAACAAATATGTCAGAATGTATATGCAGTCTTTAATAGTGAATTTCTGCATTGGATTTAGCTAAAATTCATTGTAATTTTTACTTCAATACCTCATGAGTGAATTTGATGTTCGGCTGTTTAAGAAAAATTGCTTACGTTAAAAGAATCTTGCAATATTTTGCGGTTAGGAACCCAATGACTTCTTCAAATATATTCAGTATCTTTGTATTTCTTTTGTAGTTTTTTGTTGCTGAAAATGGATGTGTTACTTTATATTCATTTATGTTATTTTATTCCTTCTTTCTTCCTACCTTGTATGTACTACCGGACCAAGAGTAGTTGGCAAACGATAATTCTATATAAGAATTTACAGTAAACAAAAAGAAATATTTTACGACCATTAAGAATGGTAAAAAAAGTTCCAACCAACGAAAACTTCGTCATGACTAAATAAAGATTCAAATGGTGACTAATAATTTCGAATGCAATCATAACAGATGCAGTAGCAAGCACAGAAATACATCTTTACCACAGAGCGTTTTTAAAATAGGGTTTGAAATCAAATAGAGTTAATGTTGATTTTCAAATCAAGAACGGATGGTGTAAAAAAGAAAACCTAACAAAAGAAAGAGATTTAAAGAAAATTCAAATAATATTTGAATTTCCAAAATTTCAGTAGAAACGGAATCTATTTATTTTCATGATAATAAAAATAAAGTAATAAAGCCTTCTTTCTTGTTCAAACTGATCATATCAGTCTATGTATGTCTATGCATCCACAGGGTTGTGTGTGTGGAGGGGTGGGTGGATTCCCTTCTCATAAATGCTGGATGAATGTTGAATTATCAATGGCTTAATCATTAATACACTTATGAAACGTAACACTATCTTTGATACAGTAATTACTTTCAGATAGTAAGTAAACAATACAGATTTTAATTAATTTTTTTATGAAAAAAAATGATCTGTTGCATTCAGGAGATACAATAATTAAAAAGAAATTGTTTAAAAAAAAGTAGGCTTCAAGTTCTTTCAGAAACTTAGTTAGTTAATTTTTTTTTATTAAATTTGATTTTATTAAAAATATTTTTACTTTGTTTTATTAATTAGTATTTTATTTTTTTTTTTATTTTTTATGTTACAGATTTTTAAGAATTTTTGTTTAGAATTTGCTGTACGATTGTAGAATCAAGAATTTCTAGAAGTTTCAATTACAGAACTTCCAAGATTTATAACTATTTTTAACATATTACATTCAAAAGCGAAAATAAGTTTAAAAATAATTAAAAAATAAATTAAAAATTATAACTGTATTTAGAAAAAAAGAAACTGTTCAGTTGTTTAATCTGAATGTGTACTTGCATTCGGCAAAACTTAATAGGTAAAAATTCAAATTTTTTTTGATCCGGAATTGTTAAATATTTTTTTTTTTTTTTTGAAATCCCCGACTTGTTGAGGAAGTGGATCTTATTCTGAAATAATTTCACTTCATTGGCTTCCATTTAATGATGTTTCAGTGGACGATTTTGTTTGTTTAAAAATAGATTCGTTGTTGTTCAAACCATAAATGTTCTTTATTTAATGTTGTTTATTGAAGTCAACTTGATCCTTCGGCCGAGGGTCATGTTTATCTTATTTTTTTACCTTTCTTTCTTTCCTACTCCCAAGGGATCCATCATTGATTTTTTTTCCACTTTTTATAATACAGATCACTCTCTAAGGCTTTCTTTTCTGCTACAAAGAAAAAAACAAACAAATATTTCAAAACAAACATCATTCTTACTTTCTAAGGTTGTATTTCAGGAGGTTCAGTGGTTTGTATAAAAATTCAAAACTACATTTTGTTAAAGCTTAATGAAAAATTTCTAATACACTCATTATACACACAAAAAAAGGAAATTAAAGCACTGAGAAGCAGCAGTCCAAATGGAATGAGAATGAAATGGTAATGAACTCATAATGCAAATAACTGTTTACAATATCAGAGCAAGTGGTCCGTTTATTCGCTTAAACGCTCCAGGTGAATAATCCTTTCAGTACTGAGTCATACCTTTCCTAGCTTGGATACATGCTGCGATACAGCTTGGCATGAAATAATAGAATCGTTTAATTCTAGCTTGTGCAGGATCCTTCTATAGCTATTGCAATGTCGCTCCCGTTGATGACCGAAGCTGCCGTCCCAGCTGGTTCCAGCAGGTCTCAATGGGCGACAAGTCTGGAGATGTGGCGGGCCAAGGAAGGGTGTTGCAGTACGGAGGCTATCCAGGGAAACCCGTGCTGTATATGGGTGGGCATTATCTTGTCGGAAAATTACCTTCAGCTCCTTGAAGGGGAAAGCATCTGAGGCCTCAGAATCTCCTGAATGTACAGCTTCGACGCCAATGCTCCCATGATTAATAGCGGCGGAGACGGAGAATCGTAGCAGATGGCTCCTCATACCATGACGCTACCAGTCCTGACGCTGCAAGTGGGAGTTCTATAATGTAGTCCGGATTTGTATGCTGCCCAATAGGCCGCGCGGTTGGCGTTGTCACTAAGACACTGGCCTCTGACCTCTGAGTACCGAGGTTCGATTCTCATGTGGGTTTCGTTGATGGTTTCGTTAAAGAAAGTAAACTTCAGGTTCTCTCCAAATTTGCTGTTAACTGAAAACAATCAATGGTTCATTATATTTTTGTTGTATTTTTCACTGAGTTCTAATGAATACGAGTTGTTTATTCTTTATTAGGAAACTCGTCAATACCTTGAACAAGAGGCGAAACCAGTCGTGGTTTTGTATTCTAAATGTCTTAAACCTTTTTATCACAATCTTGTATGTTGGCTTTAATTAAGTTAATATTAATATACGCACACGTAAAATAACTTTTTTAATGCCGTTGTTTCAAACAACAATTAATAAGATGATTTATAATTTATATATTTAGTATAAAATTTATTTATTTTAAGTTTGTATTTAATAAGTTTTTTTTTTATCTTTGTTTTTTTTTTTTTTAATTTGTAAGAATTGCTTCTGCCAGAATAACCAGTCTTGTAAAGTGGAGGCAGTTCTCCGCTTAAGAAGTTCTCCATTTAAGGGGCTTTTTGGACAAATGCACCAGCGAATGAAAAGCGAACATTGACCGATTCTTTCAAGTCTGCTTTCTTCTTAGACCGATGGCTCAGTTCTTCTTCCTGATTCTGGTCTATTTGTTTTTTTTTTTCACCAAAACCTACAAGAGAAAAGATGTTTTGACTGAGAATTTTTTTTCTTCTTGTCAGTGGGTTCTTGTCAAAACTATTTTCTTAACATCTGGAAGGTGAGAAAACACAAATTTGCCGAAGGAATCCGGATGTTATTCTTCTTCTTGTTCGGATTTTATTCGATTTCTATTAGAAAAATAAGAAAACTTTGAAATTGTCAAAATACAGGTCCGGAGATCCTAATAGTTTTCGCAGTCAGTGAGTTCCTTCTCAGTCTGTCTTAATATCTACAGTTTTTATTTTCTTAACTTTCCCAACTTTTAGCTTCTCTTTGCAGATAAAAAAATCTGGAAAGATTAAAATTTAAATATTTTCCCGAAAGAACTTTGAGCCTATTATCGGTAAAATTGTTCCTCCTTTCAATACTAAGAAAGTCTTTTTTTATAATAATTATCAACTGCGTAAAAAAAAAGAGATTAGAAAAAGAAAATAAATCCATTTTACACAAATTCATGGAAAGAGGAAATATTTTAGTAATGTATGTATTTATTGTCCTCCAACTGAATGATGGCCGCCCTGTTTTTGTGAGATCTGCGCATGTATCATCGATTAGTCTGGTCAGGCACTTCCGTCTGATGTTATGAAAGGACGCCGCCATTGTGCTAATCGCTTGTTACTTTGCAAAAGAGCATTGTATTTATAAATAATATATATTTATTTATTTATTTATTTATTTATATAAATACTTATTGTTAGCAACTGGTATTGAAATAACGCTAAATAGTCGAGAGAAGTTTTAATTTGGCGTTATCAACATGTCTTTCTCAGTGAAAACAGACGCCATCGTTCATTGTGACAGGAAAACATAATTGATCAGCTACCGGAAGGGCTGCGCAGTTCAAACTTCCGCCGGTCATCTCTCATTGGGAAGACAGTAGGTCATTTCTTTAATTATTTAGTTAGTTATTTTTAAATAATTGTTTTTCAAAAGGAAAGTTTTATTCTGTTTGGGTTCAGCAGATATTAAAATCTAAAATATATTGATTCTTTTGTTTACATTGTTTTTACGACTAAAAAAAAAACCCACATATTTTAAAGTTGTAGAATCTTCAGAATCTTCTTGTTATACTAAGGTGAACTCCAACAGAAAAGAAAAAGTAGATGTTAAAGCAATCGTAAAGAAAGACCATTTGTAGTAGCATTGAAGGCAGATTCAAACAAATTGTTTCGTTTAAGTGTTTCATCATTTCCAGCTCCAACAATACAAAATAACATTTATAAAGGACAATTTCTTTCAAACTTGGGCTTTGTATTAACATAATTATTCCCCGTATTTTACAGGTTGACGATTTGAATGTTTACAATAAATACTGAAATAGTAACAACAAATCGAACTTCTTAAAAAGCTTTTAATTGTAAATCTTAATATGTAGTTCCTTGATTTTTTCACTGAAGAACATTCATAATCTCAAGGATATGAAAAAATGAATTGTTTTCTTCTGTCTTCTGAGTTAGCCGTAGGATGGAAAGAATAAATGATAGATTCTTATACTACGACTTGCGAATCAGCAGCAGTTTAACAATCGAGTGCTAGTAAAGATGGGCTTGAGATGGATTAGTGTCGATTGCTGCTTAATTAGTGACAGATTTCACTAAAGACAGATGAATTAATATTACAGACATACATCGAAACTTCTTTAAAAGCTTTCTCTTAAAGTTAAAGAGTTCTGTAGATACAGAAACGCATGTGGCTATTTATTTCTCATTATCCTTATTTGTCTTCTCAATGCAACATTGTATTTCATGACCTTAGGGCATTGTGCATCAAAACCTCAATCAAAATGGGTGTCAGTTGATAGGCCGCTACTCGTGATCGAAGTTGAAGATCTAAATAAAAGTTAGTGTGCACGAAGCACAATTCCACAATACTTTACTGATGAATAGTTCATAAGGTGTTTTTAAAAGTGACTGCGATTAGTTAATAACAGTTAACGTGATTTCCGGGTCACTTTTCGTTTGACCAAATATTTTTCAAATGGTGGGTTGCTTGAAGAGGTTAATAACTTTTGGGAAGAATGTTTAGCTTGAAGACAAGAATTTTCATGGCAAGAATCTTTAAATGAATTACCCCTATCTAACATTATTTTGGGAACTCATATCTATTTCACTGACTAAGATCGCTGTGATTTTGACAATGTCAGCCATCTTGGAAAAAGATGAACATTGAGGCTGAAGGAAGTTTTCTAATTGAGGATTGATTTAGGGTCATTCCATATCAAATCATCCAGAAATTTTAGGAAATGTCACCCACCCTCACAGAAAACTTTGAAATTTTGTATAATTGAAGTTTACCTAGATATATGAACATTTCCAAAATTTAAATGTTGCAAGTTAAGTAATTTTTCAGTAATGGTCTCCAGAAGTTACATGGATCCAGGAACTAAGGTGTTCCATGGACGAGCTTCTTGATAATTTAAAAATGCAATAGTTCCTACAGTTTTTGCAGTAGAACCTTGATTTTTTTTTTAAATTAAAGAGGAATGTTTATATTTTTATGTTCATGCTTCTTTTATTGAGTAATCATAAGTTTTTTTTTAGAAAAAAAATGTAAATAATTTTTTTCAAATAAATTTGATACCTGGGCATTGTATTTTTTTAAGGTATTGCTCCATCATAGATTCCTTTGAAAATTTTACAATATTATTATAAATCCTTCTTTATGTCACACAAAAAAAATCAGTTTGTAGAAATGATGGGAAGTGTAGAAAAAAAGCTATATTAAAAAAAAAAATTAAATTGATAATTTCTGACTATCATGTCACCTGTAAAATGAGCACCATAAAAAATACATATGAACAGAAGCGTCTTGTTTTAAGTAATTTAACTGAAATGTATTCTCTCTATAAAAAGAAGTATCCTGAAGACAAAGTAGGATTTTCAAAATTTGAATCTCTTCGACCAAAACAGTGTATACTCGTAGGATCATCAGGAACACCTACCGTATTTGTCACCACTTACAGTCAAAATGTTAATTGCTTCTAAATTCTATTTCTATTAAAGTAACATACCATGATCTAATGAAAACAGTAACATGATATAAATAACCGAGCCTGTATGCTCCTTCTGTGCAAAAAATGCCCCCCCCCTTCCCAGTTCTTCACTTCAAACACACTTAAAAAATGAAATAGAAAACTATGATCCTGATGTGATGGTTCAGTACAGTCAATGGGTATCAACTGATAGAATGACTTTAAATGTTCAAATCACCACTCTATCAGAATTCTGCGACACACTAATTAAGAAAATTGAAAAACTTACTCCACACTCTTTTATTGCTCAATCACAGTCTGATTATCTGAAAATGAAGAAAGAAACACTTGATGAAGGATCAGTGTTAATTTTAATGGATTTCAGTGAAAATCTCCATTTTGTTGTTCAAGATGAAGTACAGGGGTACCATTGGAACAATGGTAGCTGCACTCTTCACACTGTTGATATATATTACAAAAAAGATCAACAGTTGCAAGCAAAAATTTTTTGTATCATTTCTGATGATCTAGAACATGATGTGGCCCTTGTGTATCAGACTCAGAAGACTGTATTGAATTTTTTGAAGTTTGAATTTCCTGAAATTCCACTTGCTTATGCTGAATATTTCTCTGACGGATGTGCTGCACAATATAAAAATTGTAAGAATTTCAGAAATATCTGCTACCATGAACACGATTTCAATATAAAGTGCAGCTGGTCTTTTTTTTGCAACCAGCCATGGCAAATCTCCCTGCGATGGTATTGGTGGCACTGTCAAAAGACTTGTCACAAAATCAAGTTTGCAAAGACTATATAAAGATCAAATACTTACTGCATCGCAGGTATTTGAATTCTGTCGGGAAAACCTACAAGGCATTTCAGTTCTCTGTTTCAAAAGGTGAAATGGTTCAACTCAGAAATTTTCTTTCCCTTGCTTTGAAAGTGCAAAAACTGTTCCTGGAACACGATCTATGCATCACATTATACCACTATCACCAACCAAGATTGGAGCAAAAAGGCTAAGCTATGATACTGATTTTAGCATCATTCATGATTTCTCTGCACTTCCGCCACTGATGCCATTATGCTCTGTGCAGCCCAACTGCTATGTTGCATTTGTATATGACTCTTCTTGGTATCTGGGGATTGTTGAGAAAGTGAATGGTGTAGAAGGAGATGTTACAGTAAGGTTCATGCATCCTCATGGACCATCCCCGTTCTTCTATTTGCCTGATAATGATGTTTGTGATGTCCCATTCTCACATATTCTATTTGAAGTTGAAATCACCACAGCAACAGGCCATACTTATTCTCTAAACAAAAAGTCTTCTAGATTGGTGGAAGAAAAGTGGTCCTCGTACAAAAAAATATTAAATGTGAAGCATTAAAGCATCTTGTCATATATATATATTTCCAAATGAACTTGAATGCAGATACATATCTTATATAATGTACGAGTATATTTTATAGTTTGTAGTTTTGTTTTATATTGCATTTTTTTTTTACATTTGTATATTTTTATGCTCACTTATGTTGTTAATGTTTCTTGAGTAGTTAACAGTATTTCTATTATTGTGATATTTTGGGAATGTTAATGGCTGAATAAAAATGTTTTCAAAATTCAAGATGATTTTTTTTTTTTTGTGAGTACCATTCATTTCTCAAAATTGATTTTTTTTTGTGAAGCAAATTTACTATTTGCAGATCAGTTTCTAATTTTTTTCAATGATTTTCAGAGGGGAGGGCAAGTGTCCAATTTTTTTTTTTTAATTTTACAAAAAAAATTAATCAACAAAATTTTATTTGGCCAATTCTTTCACGAATTTGTTTTTGAGAATACCATTCATTTCTCAAAACTGATTTTTTTTGTGTGAGGAAACTTTATTATTTGTAAATCACTTTCTAATTTTTTCAATGATTTTCAGAGGGGGGGGCAAGTGTCCAAATTTTTTTTTAGAAATTTAACCAAAAAAAAATTAATCTATAAAATTTTTTATGGTCAATTCTTTCATGATTTTTTTTTTGTAAGAACAATTCATTTCTCAAAACTGATTTTTTTTGTGATGAAACT
>JAFIDM010002131.1:11685709-11745021 GCA_023159025.1 Thereuonema tuberculata
GTAAATCACTTTCTAATTTTTTCAAGGATTTTCAGATGGGGGCAAGTATCCAAATTTTTTTTTAGAAATTTAACCAAAAAAAACATTAAACTACAAAATTTTTTTTTGGCCAATTCTTTCAAGATTTTTTTTTGGTAAGAACAATTCATTTCTACAAAATGATTGTTTTTGTGACAAAACTTTACTATTTGTAAATCACTTCCTAATTTTTTCAAGAATTTTCAGAGTAGAGCAAGTGTCCAAATTTTTTTTTTAAATTAACCAAAAAAATAACAAACAAAATTATAAAACAATTAAAAAAAATTTTATACGGCCAATTCTTTTATGTTTTCATAAACTACATGTCACAACGCATATTCAGGGAAAAAATTGTCATCCTACTTGTTTCCATTTAAAAACTGCAGCCAATTTTCAAATTTTCACAATTCGCTTTGAAGTACCAAATTGCATCAAACTTTCTGCTATTATTACCAACAGAATGTATATAAAGCAATAAAAATTGGCAAAAGTTCATGAAATTAAGTATAATAGCACTACACAAAATTTGAGTTCTCAACTAGGAGTGGGTGACATGGCCTGGATGACTTGACATGGAATAACCCTTTAGGAAAAAAAAATTGGACGACTAGTACATTAAGGGAGATTTGACTACTTTATTTCATAATTTTCAATGATGAGAATTCTAAAAATAGTAGTTATGATCAGGAAAAAAAGTCCATGATTTTCATGCTTACTACAATTATTTCATAGTAAAGTAATTGTAAGGATAATTAAAAATATAATAAAAATGTAAACAAATATAAATAAATTATGATTTGTTTCTTGTAATCAGATAGACGGATACGACAAAAAAAAAAATAGATACTTACTGAAGGGAATAAAGCTTTAAAAAAATATTAAAAAAACATTAATATTACATCAGTATTAAAAATAATATAAAATAAAAAAAAATACCCGAAATTCAACAGTTAAAAATTATTTTATAAAATTGATGAATCATAATGTGCAATTCTTAAAAACGAATATATTTATTACAATGTATTAGCTTAAGACTGAATTCAGTAATTCTTTCTTTTTCGTAGTTTTAAATAGTATTTTTCTTTTATCCCAATAAATATACTACGAACAGCATCTCAAGAAGTAATTGATGCTAGTTTAGATCGAAGAATATTGATGTGAATTCTGTCCTTCAACCACTCTTTTTGTTCTTGTAAGTTTTTTTAATTAAATCTTCAAGTAATACTTTCAAGAAAATATGTAGAAAATGTTTTTGTGCATAAAATAGTTAAAAAAATTTTGCCTTGGCTTGTATTTGAACAAATCATTATTAATTTTCCTTTTATAATTAATTCCGGGAGTTTAGATTCTGAAAAATGACTTTATAAAAATTTATGCAAATTGTTTTAGGTTGTAAATGAAGTTTGATGAAGTAAAGTAAAATGAAAATCGGATGAAGCGGTGTTCTCAAATAAAACAGTTTCCAAAGTTCACAAGAACGTTGTTATTTCTATAATTCACTGAATTTTATTTGTTCTTATCTTACTTGAACCTGATATGTTGGTTCCTAGAAAAGTTAAGTAGTTTGTCAATCTCTGCATCCGAGGTGGTTAAGCATTTAGAACTGTATGACTTTCACAAAGGCTCTATATATTACAGCGATGTAATTACCTCTAGGAATTTATTACACAGTGTATAAAGGTGACCCTGTGTCCTCTTTGGAATTAGGTCCTTCTTATCGTTTGGCTGGGGGTGTGGGAGTGCGGGGACGTCTTGATGAAATGTAGCTGTTTTGCAGGTTCATTCGTCAATGGGGGTACGACTAGAATCAAGGAAACAGTCAGTATTTCTCGCTGCAGTCTAAGGCGCCTGACCAAGGTCACGTGACACAGAGCTGCAATAAATCGGGACCAGACAGTGGCAGTGGGGTGGGTATCTCAGCAGAGAGGGAGGGTGTAAACTCTTCTGGTTTACACGTTCCCAGTGACTTATGAGCTGTTCGATAAAGAAACTCATAGATTTCAATTCCAAAAGAGGTTTAACTTCACAGACGTGTTTAAAAAGATCAAATTCATTCAAATTCATTTCGTGCTGCAGTATGAATTATTAGAGGCTGAGGATGTTGTCCTTGTGCATAGCAGTGAATAATTGGAAGTCTCCAAAAACCCGGAGCAAAATTCATTTCAGATCGAAATGTAAGAGGGCTTTAGAATATGATTAATGACAGTAAAGTAGCTGCTTACAAACCATAAATCTTTCAATTTCAGGGAGAAGAAATACAGGAAACAAGCTTAAGGTAGATTTACATATCGCTTCCATTTTTATTCTATTGTGTTAGGAATCGTGATTTTAACGGTGTTGTAGATTTTAATGTACATTTTGAAATTTATATTCTTGCACTGTTGGCTAGAATCAATAGTTTTAAGATAGACCTAAGACTTTAGTTAGTGGTTTGGATAGATATAACAATTATATAAGTTTAAATCCAATTTAATGTGTCTATTGATTCTTTAGATCTTAATTCACAAAGATAGATTAATTTTAAGAAGCAATTGTAAGGGTCATAGAGTTTCTAGTAATAA
Organism: Thereuonema tuberculata; assembly: GCA_023159025.1. Taxonomy (NCBI): domain Eukaryota; kingdom Metazoa; phylum Arthropoda; class Chilopoda; order Scutigeromorpha; family Scutigeridae; genus Thereuonema; species Thereuonema tuberculata. The sequence goes on from JAFIDM010002131.1 coordinate 11,688,289, forward strand.
GGTTCAATTCTGCATATTTACGGAATCACAACATTTTAAATTGTAAGGAAATATTCATATAGACAGAGAATTCTAATAAAAATGCTTTTAAAAGTGTTTGATAAAAATTAAAATTTACTTTTCAAAGCAAAATCATTATTGTTTCTTTTAACACTACCGTGGTTGAGGAGATAATTGATATTCAACAATAATGTGAGCACTAAAGAACACACAAACATATACCAGATATTGTATATCATATCAAATAGTCCAATATATAAGTTGTAAATTTAAAAGTATCTTGAGAATAAAAATCCCGTGAGAAGCATCCTTTGGAATGTCACAGAAGTTTTTTAGTGATGAATTGACAATTTCAGAAAAATAACTAAGCACCTCATGTGTTTGTGAATGTGCTTGTGTGATCCCCTATTAACTTTTGATCATGTGCGTGGACCTTTTTGAAACTTGCCATACATATTTACGTTTCTTTTGTATATGAACATATCTTAACGTTGATCGCTGTGGAGAAGTTAGGAAAAAAATTCCAAAGAAAGGCATTAGAAGTAAAAACTGAATTTCCCTCTAATTGCCCTCTGAAAATTCCACAAGCTCTGATGTTATTAAAGTTATTTTGGATTTAAGCTTAGTAGATTTCATTAATATTTAGCAAATTGTAAACATGACGAGGGATTTCCTTTTATATTTAGCGATCATGATAATTTACAAATTCAAAAACTTTAAATTTTTGTAGTTTTTCTAGCTTCAAAACTAAAAAAATAGAAAATGCCGTAGGTGTTTCAAGTTCTTTCAGGACAATCTCTTTTTTTTTTTAATCCACTAAGTTTCGTTGTTGATCTTTTGTTAATCGACAATGTAGATTTAAAGCGGAAATTGTTTTGATTCAAATCCTTAAAATAACTTTCTTAAACAAACTCGTTAACTTGCATATAGATGAGAAAGTTCCTTTGAAGTCTTACTTAAGATTAGTGCTTTGTTTTAGTTAACATTTTAATTATTGGTTTTTCTTAACTCATTTGTTTAGAGAATCAATGGGGCGCTGTTGAAGCATATATTACCGATTAAGTGCTGGCTTTCCATTTTCTTATTGAATTTCCTAAGAAAGCTTCATCTTCATTTTAAAAGTGCATTTACAACACAAGACTGTTGACTTAGAAAATTAGCTAGGAATACCACCACAATTCAGTATTTACAAGAATTTACTTCCTCAAGATTAATTAGTTTGTTGTATTGATTAATTCCTTTTTCTTAAAGTAATCTGAATCTTATTTCGAATGTTCTATTTATCATTTGGCGGGTTCTCCGCAAAGGCTTGGATTCAAATCACTATAAGGTCAATCCGAAAACTGGAAGACTATTTGCCTAAAGACTACTTGACTACTCTTCTCACAGGGTTCCTCTAGAAATCTTTTCGTTTTTGACTGACTACAACTATGGTTAATTATCATATTATTAGCTCTGATGTGATACTTTGATTCTGAAGTAGACAGATACCATACATGGAAGCTACGTTCACAGAAATTAAGACTTCAATGAAACAATTTACTTAAAATAAGATGTATTTAAAAAATAAATGAAAATTAATATATTCTGAATCAACAGAATTACTGGTATATTGGGATAACAAAGCTTAGTTATTTCAATTTAAAAAAAAAATTGATGAAAATAGTCGTCAGTAAAAGCCAATGTTCTTTTATACTTTCAAGCTTTATGTTTAAAACACTTTATGCTATCGCTGTTTTACTGAAAAGCCTAAAATCCTTACATCTAACAAAGTTGGAAGCTACTTTTTTTTTTCCCCTCCAAATTTAAATTTTGAACATATTAATAATTTTAATGATAGTTTCGCGTAGTTTCAACTCTTTATATTTAAATACGAAACTTAATAAAAAGCAAACTATGGAATGTCATTCACTGTAGAGATTTTTAAAAATAAAACTGGCTTATTTAATTAACAAAAAAAAGGTCATGTAGAACCTGAAAGTTTCAAAGAAGATAACTGTCCAATGTTTTCGTAGTATATTTTTAATTTTACTACTTCTGCTTCTTAATTTTTCATTACACTTTCCAACTCCTTGTAATCAGAAACGACTGACCTAGAGTCCCCGTGGAAGAGTTACGCTGATGTGAAAACCGTCTCTTTCATTGTAGGTTCCCTTGGATCTTGGGACCGAGGAATGATTCTTTCCTGCAGCAACTGTATTTTGCCTCGTTGATCGATTGCTTCGAAAGTTGTGTGTATCTGACGTCATCTGGTGGTCACGTGATATAAAGCATACAGCACATAACAGGTCAGAAACAGTATGAGTGACCGCCTTCACTCCATACCATTTCATGTGCATGAGAGTGCTTCCGCCTTCCCTTTTGAATGGGTTTCTTCCGTCCCCTTTTTCTTGAAGGCTGCTTCCGTCTTTCCTTTTAAGAACAGAGAATGATTTCATCTTGTTCCAATTTTCATGGAAACATTTATGATATGTCTCGTTTGGACAGACTCTAAACTGACAAAAAGAAAAGAATATCCGTTAGACAAATTCAAAATGGCGAAGATAATCGTCATGTAATTATATTTTTGTTTAGCGTTTATATCTAGATGTAAGCCTGAACTGATAGAAATTTAAATTCTTTCTTTTAAATCATTAGCTTTCTTTCTGTAATTTATCTTCAGAAATTAGACTTATTTAAGAGAACCTTTCAATAACTACAAAGATGTAGAAGGTAAAAATGCCAGAAAAGGTAAAATACTGTTATACGAAGTGATAAACACAACATAGCGGTAAGTAGAGTCAACAGCTGTTTTTCTTTTTTAATTCTAAGCTTTATTACTAACTTCAATTGTTAAATCAGAGAACTCTAATAGCTTTAGGAAATTAGCTTTCTTTGCTTTCTTCTCTTGACAATTCTTGCTTCTTGTCTTCCCATTTAAAACCGGATACCACTTCAGAAGGTAGAGTCCGCAGGGATTGTCAACCCGTTATCAGTCTTGTGGCGTAAACCTTCCTCCCGCATAAATCAGTCGATCCCATGGCGAAGGGCTCCGTCGATTGCTTTGTGATTTACGCACGAGCAATTACGGGGACGAAGCCTTATTATTTTTCTCACTTGTATCCGCAGTCATCCGCTTTTCCATTCGTCTTTTCCGGCCCTGATTACCTTGTCGGGAAAACTATCCATCTTGCTCTTCGGATTTTTCTCCCCTTTATTGGTTATAGAGCTTGGTTTTGCATGACCTGCATCTTCTGGCGAAACAAGAATATTTAGATAATTTGCTATTTCTAAAATATATGCTGTAACACATAAGTAGATTTGATTTTGCCTTAAAAAGTTATAAAATATTATAATAAAATGTAATTAACTATAGTTCTTACTATTCTACTTTAATGAAATTTAGTTGTCCGTCTGGACAACTGTTTCTAAGGTGATGTCTGTGGTACTGCTATCTGATTCTTGCTTCTCGAAAATTGCTCACTTTTCCTTGCCTTCTTCTTTGGATAAATATTTCCATACTTCTAAAATGTTAATGTACATTTGCAAAATGCTTCTTGAGGTAAAGCAGCAGGTTTTATTCCTGTATTTTCAAACCTCAGTCATCCCTTTTCTTTCAGGATGATTATTGTAACTGATCTGAATGCATATTTTTTTTCTTAAAGATAGTTTTCAAATGATGCTTATGTTTTTTTTGCCAAGCCTTGAGAAGCTTTAAAAATTGTATTATGTAAGTCAAACTTCGATGATGAATTTTAGATTATTTTGTCTCTTAGCCAAAGGCCAGTTCTTAAATTCAGTATTTTTTAATATTTTGTATTCAGGCTAAACGAGAAATTGTTTTTAAATTTCATGATTACGTTAGTATCGGTAAGAAAAAAAATAAACACGAGAAGAAAACTCACAAGACGTAAAAGGAAATTCAAGTGAAGCCTTCCATCTCTTGACAATTTTTATACCCGTATAGCAGACGAAGGTATTATAGATGTGGTCTAACCTTAATGTGCTCTGGAGACAAAAAAAGAAATGGAATAAAAAGAATATGTAAATTTTAACTTGTGCATTGAACTTAATTAAAAAGACGCCGACGTACAAAATAAAGACTAAAAATGTAACACATTAAAAAGGTACAGAGGACCTTGCAACGAGGCGTTCCCAACTAAAACAACAGAAAAACAGTTGTACTTAAATACAGCTTTTTGACCAATGAATATTGATTAATTATAATTGATGTGATGGCGAATGTTGTCTTGAAATCAGCAAACCAATGGGGCAGGAAATGCAACTGTATCCTGGGAAGAGGATCCCCCAAACAACTCATCATAGTGACGTCATCTGTTGACAATGCCCCTGGTGATCTCTTCTGTCAACATGAATACGGTGATGTCATCTATTGACCAGGCTACGGTGAAAAATAAAAAATAAATAATGCAATTTTAGTCGGAAAAACCCATATCCCAGACCATTTGTAATCAGGATAACTCAAAACCCAAATAACTTGAAAACTGAAAATTTAGAGGTTACAATAATTTAGAGGTAATGTGAAAGAGTTCATGAAAAAATAAATTTATTATGGATTTGTTTGTATTGTTGTTAAATAATTGAAATGATTTAAATTATTAGAGATGTTTGGAATTGTTTAAATTGTTATAAGAAGTGATTGTTATTAGCATGATTTGGACTTATTGTTATTAGTATGAGGTAAGTTTTGAAATATCTGGATTGTTGGTTTTTATGTTTGCTTAGTTCTTTTTGAAAGAGTTAATTTCTTGTTCTTTCGTCACCTGAAGAAGTCTCTCACTGAGGAAGATGAAATATAGTGGTATTAAAATAGGAATTTTAGTAGTGCTTTATTATTTAAGAATTCTTATTGAATTTGGTATATAACAGACCAATTGATGTTTTGGGTTAAAAACTGTTGAAATATGTTGTCTTTAAAAATTCGTAGTTGTTGAATTCCAGACATAAGTGTTATTTTAATCTCATCCTAATTTTACTGCATTAATGTCATGCAATCGTTATGACTGCGTGATGTAGCTGAGTGAAACTTCGTCAGTGCTGTGCGGCATTGCTTTTGGGCAGTCTCTGTTATTCTAAATAATGATAAAAATTATTCACTTGCTGGATTTCAAGGTCTTCTTTTCGGGGTAGTTGATGGAGTTGCTCGCTTTCAACGAGTCATTAGTAAAATTATATCTAATGAGTCTTAAATTGACATACGTCTACCTACATGACAGAACTGTGTGATTGAGAGGAAACGGATCAGGATAGAAATTTACTACAAATTCATAGTGACAGTAACAGTGTAGACTTGTCTATAATGAAAACAAGTGTAAGTTTCCACAGAAATCCATCACATTTCTCAGACATCTTTTAAAGACACAGTTTATCTTTAAAACGTGCCGTTGGGATGTTTGCACAATATTCTAAATTTTCTGATGATATCCTTGTTTGTTTTAAATCGTTCCTAATACAGCCGCCTGGGGTAAAAGATTTTGAGAACCTGAAACTCAAGATTGTCAACTCCTTAGTGTGCACCATTGAGGATGATATACTATTGATTGTTGAAACTGATGTATCGGATTATGGATTATTATATGTATCTGATTACATCGCTGTGTCAAGGAAGCCAGTGGCTTTCTTTTCAAAACTCCTTTCGGAATGGGAGCGGCGACATCTAGTTGTTGAGAAGGAAACGTGATCATTAAGCTTTTAAGACGGCAACATTTTCTAATAGATGAAAGATTTTGATTAGTTACTGAAGCTCTTACTGTTAAGTTTAATATGAATCACTCCAGCACAATTAAAAATGATAAAATCACCGGTGGTGCCTAAAACTCGCAAGCTACTATTTTGAGATTTTCTATCGTCCTGCGAAATAAAGCACAGTTGCTGACACATTTTCTAGGTTCTGCGGAGCTATTAACAATAATAGGCTGTTTGAATTTCAACAGGCTTTATCAGGATCCCGGCGTAACAAAGATGGGTAAAGTCAAAGAATTTGCCTTATTCTTTAACATCAAGACTTCTACTGCGAGTTCAGTCTATGCTGAAATCAAACTTAAATTCTATAGAAACGATACTGGACATACTGTAATTAAAGCTGCATTTTCGTTTGAGCATCTAAACGTTGATTTTAAAGGACTGTATCAGAAGTTAGGTCATAGGAAGACAATAGTCTAACTATTGTCGACAAACATATTCGTTCTTCTTTTACCTTTCCTTGCCGCGACATCACTTCATGGATTCACTTCATGTTGCTACTTTATCTCAGTCTTCAACCCTGAAGGTGATGACCACGTTGAAAAGCACAGTGGAAGACTATTCAGTTAGAACTGAAATCGAGAGAAAATGACACAGTAGGAACTCTTGGACTCTGAAGCTTTGCATTGCACCAGATCCTTGCTTACTATCCCCCACACGAGAGGTTCTTCAGCTACGCTCGAACACCTAGTAATAGAAAATCCCTTGTATCGATGTTTAGCTCACAATAATGTCTGGATTTAAGGATTAAAAATGATCAAAAAACACATTCAAGAGGTGATCAAGAAACTGGATAAAATGATAATGCATCTGATGATCATGAAGATTCACTGTAAGAAGAATCTTTTGCGCCAGGTTTATAAAGAACCTAAGTCACATGGTTCTTTACCACTGTTTATTATCTTAATCAGCTTGAAGTTTTCAAATTTTATTGCTGTAATATAATGCTTTAGCAAATTGTACAATACGATCAATGTACACAAGAATGAGAGTAGCTGATGATTTCATTGATAGAAAATGAGGGTAACGATCACATTTAAAAATGATCTTTTTTTCATCGCTACAGTCAACTCTATTGATTATACCATATTTATAAAATATTCAAAGATCGGCTGCAAAGAACACTTCTTTTGATGAGATATGGGGCAAATTGTGAAGAAAAAGTGGTTGTTTTGAACAGCGTTTGAATCTGTTGAAATTTTTTCAACAGATAGTGATCAATATTAGTGTTTAAGCAGTTGTAAACAATAGGCAAATGAAGACGATTGATTTTGAACTCTGCTGTTAACTGCCAGGAGATTTCAGTAGCTTATAATAAAATGAAATAAAACCTTCAGGATCTGAGGACACCTTCAGGAACCTTCAGGATAAATTAGGGTCTACAGCCTGTCCGCGTTCTATCGAAGAGCTCTATATCGAGTCACCACTGTACTTCACAGAAAGTTTTATTACCATTTCAATCTCTTAAATACGAAAGAAACTAATATAATGAATTATAAACAGATACATTTGTAAGGAAAAAAACTAATGTTCTTCCTAAATGTATTTAACACAAAACTCGCGATAACTCCTTCATCATTCTAAACTTCTTTAATCGATATTTCAACTTCTTTAGCAGAAGTTTTCTTCAGGAAGAATTACAATAAGCGTAGAGAAAACCCTAAGATTTTCCTCTCCACTTTAGAAGTTTAGCATGATGAAGGAGGAGTTATTGCGAGTTTTTTTTTGTGTTAGATACATTTATTATTATGTAAAAGTATACGCGAAAATTTCAGTAAAATAAAGAAGTAATTGTGTCAAAAATAAAGACTAATGGTCCCATGCAGTAACGGTGTTGGCTACTATAGTGTACATTAATGTAATGATACAATATATCAAATATTTGTACTGTTAATGTACCTATATTTAGAATCAATTTAGATAGTACATATAGTTTACCGCGATTTATTTCATTTCGTACAATTACAATTTTCTAAACCAAAAATTCTTGACTACCATAAAGAGCTACAATTTCTCTTAGTTCTTCAATTATATGAAACTTGAAAATTAAGTTAGAACCAAGTATTTTTTTAGTTACTATTTAGAAATGGAATTTTTCTTTATTTTATTATTATTTCATTCTGAACCTTAATTTTCGTCCTTTCTACTGTTCTCTTCGTTCATTCTCCTTCTCTGTAATGTTCTATTCCCCGTGAGAATCTCACTGACCGAAGGCTTTCGAGGCATTCGAAGCATTTACTGGATTCCTGAGTGCAAACATTGCTCTGTACCCCAGACTCCTCTCTAACCAACCCCAATCGCCTCAAGGGTCACCCCATTGCAGTTTGGGTTGTCACTTCTTCGCGGAAAGAAGCAAATGCAAATATTCCAAACTTTTCATTTTTGTGCTTCGATAATTCTGCAGTGGCATCAAATTCAATTTATGGAATTCCCAAACCAAAATTATTTAGACAAATATTTCATTTCTGCCTCTGCAGACATTCTCCAATACTTACAAAATTCTTTTTTTTTCTATTTTGCCTCTTTGATTTAGCGTTTCCATTCGACTGATGACAAAGTATGTTGCCAAACGTTTTTAAAATCAAACATTCTTTATTAATGCTAAACTAAATCAAAACGTTGCAACAGTCATTTCAATTTTTCGTAGCCACTAATCAATGGTGAGATCGTAGAAATACTACATCACTACCTTTATTTGAATTGTATGATTCTTGTGCAATGTAGTTAACAATGCGGTGTAAGTATCCTTCTGTAGATTAATCTATAAAAAGGAAAGTTTTTCTTGGGTTTTCAATTTCTAAATATTCGACTCCAAAGACTGCTTAGAACTGCCGTCAGATACTTCAACTTAACATTGTAAGGATAAAAATATGGGATCGAATTAACTGTAACATTTAATGTTATGAAACTGTTAGAAATCTTTTAAGTGTGGAGAAGAGAGGGAAAGAGAGGGTTATCAAATCACTGAATTTCCTTTAACTTTTAAAATATAGGATTGAATCTTTTTGAAAGATGCATTTTTTATATGGAACTTGTGACGTAACTTATTTAGACAAGAGATGACCTAACTATGAAGATATATAAAAGCTATCACCCATGCTTAAAAAAATACCCTGTTAGATGACCTAACTTTTAAAAATAACAAAGACTTACTCCGTTAAATTTTAAGAAATTAGATCGTTTTAAGGTAACAATGTTCTCATAGAAAATAATTAGTGATGATTAATGAGCACACATAGGCAGATAAATCCTTTTAATGATCAATTAATTGCAAATGTTCTACTATAATTAAAACTGATTGGATTTAGGGGTCTTAAGTATTTACAGAAGGTGGATTGGATTATTGTTTTTCAGAAAATGGAAAGTTTGTATTGTTCAATTCATGATATATTATAATATAAAAATGAACAGTGACGTTTCATTTGTATTATTTTACGTCTTTATAAAAACCATAAGTAAAAAAAAAATAGTCTTTGAACTAATTAATATTGAAAAATACATTGCTAAGAAAATATACTGCTGAAAGAACTTGATTTTCTTAGCAGTGTATTTTTCAATTATCTAACTACTACAGAAAATTCGAAATCAAATCTATTTCGAGAATAAGTGCATTACAATTGCTGCTACGTAACATAATCACTCAGATAATAAATACCAGAATATTTCTTTTAGTATCATATTGGAACAGCAACCTATAGTTTCGATCAGGAATGGGGAAACGTTTTGTACCGGAGATTTCATCAGGCGGAAGATTGTGTTGTTGAGGTATGTTAATGTTTGGAGCACCATTGCTCTAGAGTTGCTATTAAAATATTCCCAATTGATCAGAAAGGCATTTATTTAGTTATTAATTTCTAAGAACGTATCTATCGCTAATACTTATTATAACGTGTAGAAAACGCGATTTGTTTAGCGAAAGAAAGTTTTAAGACACATAAGCTATTCGACGCTCTTCCTTAAATGAAATATGACTATCAAAATAGAAATATTTGGATGACTATTTCAATCGATTTTATAAATAGCTTCCTCAAAAAAGTTTTTCAATTTTCACCATGACAATTACATTGTGAGTTTTCAATTTATTTATAATTTAATCCTTTACTGTTCTTTTTAGAAATTTCCTATTAAAATCGCCTATGAATTTGAAATATATTTGAAGATGTATAAACGAAATATGTAAATAATTTAATAATGAATTATCTGGAATGTAATAAAACTTAAAGGTTTTAAAATTTGATATAATAAATATTTGAATAACTTTAATGTGTGAGACAAAAAAAAAATTGTTCAGAAGTTTTCCCCTGTTTGTTTGTTTAAATAAACATTATTAAATATAGAATGAAAAAAAATGTTTTACGTAAGGACCAAAAAGGTCTTAGCTGTAGGCTCCCTTTCAATTCGTTCGATGCAATAAGGTGTTGGGGGTGTCGGCTTTGTCCTTCCCTTGGGAATCGGCTTCTCCTGGGGACACTTTGGTTGGCGAAGGCGTTTGCCCGTCAGACGACCCAATGCAAACATGTCGCTAAAATTGTACTCGTAAATCATGGCCCCCCGGACTTTCCATTACTTGTAGGTGGAAGAGATGTGTTGACTCTGGCCGGGGGTCTTCGGTCGATCAGAATAATAATAAAAAAAAGAAGTGGAATCTGGTACAAACACACCTGGTGTTTTGATGTTACTTTTTTTTTTCGCCAACCTGAGAGAGCGTTCTTGTTGGGTCCAAGAAAACAAAGGAGTTGTGAAAGTACAAAAGATCAACAACGTCGTGTTCTTGTTTTGTTTACGAAGAACAAGACTTAATTAGGGAAACTTTAGAATTGAATTTCCTTACCAAGATTTTTTGTATTACAAGGAGTGCAGTAGATTGAACCTACTACACTAACAGCAGGGGCAAAATGAAACCAATTTTATTCACTAGGGTTTAACAGTTGTTCATGTTGCAAGAAGAGGTTAGAAAACTTGTATAGGAGAACAAATTGCTACGAGTTTGCAATTGCCCTTCAGCATCCTGTTTAACAGTTAAAAAAAAAAAAAGATATATTTAATCAACAGTAATTTTTTATTTGTCACTGTGGTTCAATATTCTTTCATCAAACTTATACCAAGTAATTTGTTAATTTTGCGTAGAACATTAATCAATGTTAACATTTATATAAATTTTACAATTCAATCTCACAATAGAATTTTACAATTCTAACAGAAGTTTTTAGAATTCTGTTAAAATCCGTATCAAACTACCTTGATTACGTTGTTTAATCATATATAACCAGTAATGAAATTTCTCTGATAACCAACCTGTCTCTTCAAATATTACTCTAAAGTCTTTCATATTGTTCACCATCCATATCTCGACAAATTTTAGTCTTTTGGGCTTAGCTCTATCTACTGCGATTGTCTTCTGATTGTCTTCAATGTGTTTGCTTCCGTTGTAAGACACTGAAAATTCATTAAAGCTGGAGTACCGCAGGGCTCTATTCTACGTCTACTGATCTCGTTTATATGCATCAATGATATTTGCAGTCACATTAATTCCAATGATCTCCAACTCGACATTCTTATCCAGCCAAGGATTCCTATAAACCAACTCGATTAAGAAACTTATGTCTGCTGTATTTCGACCTTTTTTTTCATTACGAAATTAAATTCTGAAAGAACAATCCAAAAAAAAATCGCTAAAACATTTAACCGTTCTTTCAATTTTTAGAGTAAATAAATTATAAATCTGTTTAAATTTCAACATTTTATGAACACTGCCAAATCTAATCGATATATTTATTACTTTTTTTTTCGTATCAATAATGGTTAATTTAAATTCTGTAAATACCTTATATAAAATAATCTATTTTATTTATTATCTTACATTATTAATCTTAATGAATTGAATTAATATATACTTACTTAAGAAATAAAAGTCACTTATAGTTTCTCTAATAGATTTTTTTTCTCAAGGATGTATATTCTATCAACACTTGCATAGAACAATTTCACATACAAATGATGACTACGAAATAACACTTATTATTATATCTTCACAATGTTGATAATTCAGCCATAGATGAACGTATGTCATATATATTTACAATCAGATGCATCGATGATCAGATGAATCAAATTTTTGGAACTTTTAATCTGTGGATCTTCTGCATTATTGGTATGTCCTTTTACGACCATTTATCGCCATCTTCCACACTATCTCCATACCAACTAAAAACAAAAGTCTAATGTTCTCGTGACCATGTTAGCTTCTATCTTCTTCTTCTGTTGTCCCATGTGAACGGTTATTATTTACTTTATTGTTTGAAACTTTCGTTAATATATAAATTCTGAAGCAGTTAAACAATATACAGCAAATCTTAATATTTCTTGTTACTAAGTTCATACATCTTAGATTTTTCTTCCATCTTAACATTACAATCTTCAAAATTCATATAATTGCTTTTTGGATATAAGGTGATGGTCAGGATAAATGTCCTTAAAATATAAGTCATTCCTTTCTACGAAACTTAATTACCTTCCAATCCAATCCCCTGTGACAGAGTGGGCATTTGGAGTTTCGATTTCTTCCTTTCACGATGGCAATTTACATTCCACGACCTTTTCTCCCGAGTGAAGTTAATTTCTCTCCGGTGCTGTTTTCACATCTACACTCCTCCAACGAAGAAAAAAAACCCAACGGAAGTCCGTTACAAATCCAACTCTAACTTAACTCAGTTTGCATTTTGACTGACAGAATGTCAACTCTAATAAAATATTAAAATCCTTAAAAGAAAACAGAACATATAACAACCAAGACTTGAGAAGCTAAACAAAACAACCTCAAAAGGAAAACCTGTTCTAATAATATAGGTATAACATTTCACATTGCTTGTTACAAAATAAGTAAAAAATAATATAACATTATAACAGACAAGTTCTAATACAATTTCTGAATTTTATTTAACAAAGAAAAAGGAATTCAGAAAGGAAACATTGTGCATAAGTAGCAGAAACATGAAAATATACAAACCTAACTTTAGGTCTGCAACTTATTCATAATTATTACTATTATATTTATCAAATGAGCATTATTCATTTACGTACTTAAATTTTTAAACACTATATTTCAGATAGTTGTTGAGTCATCAATAAATTTAAAGTCCTATCTGGAATTCGAGGTTTGATCTCAGCTTGGAACCAAGTTGAATTTATAGAAAAGAAAGAAATTTTCAAATGCCAGGAGATAAACTTTTTGCTTTCTATAAACATGCCAATCATGGCTCAGAAAATAATACTCAGTATTTCAAGTTATTATCACAAACATAATAAAGCAAAACGAAAGTGTTAGTGAAACAACAGACAAAATAATCGAAGGAGAGTACTTCGGCATGACCATGGAAAAAAATACTGTAACTTAATAGAATAAAAAGGAAAAGATAAAATATTGAAAATTTATGAAAAATAAAATATTTAGGGAAAAGGAAAAAAATAGTAAAAATCAAATAAAAAATAATATAAATATTAAAGCTTGAAATTGGGACCATTCAACATCAGCAGCAGTGGCATGGATGCTGTTTTTTTTTAATATATTATTTATTTCATTTGTTGAATCTAAATTTCTTTACACAAAAATTTACTTACATTAGCCTAGCTTGTTAATTTTAGAAGTTTTACGTTAACCATTGGAATTTACGTTAAACATTCTGTAAGTTATTTCATTTTTTTTATTGTAGACTTTTAGGGCTTCTGAATTCTTGACTCATTCTAGACTAGTTGAATTTTTATAGTTCAATAACTATTACCTCAACACTTCCACCGTTCCACAGATTAAATTAATCTGCAAATGTTAAGGTAATTAACATATGCATATGTATATTAACGTATGTAGACTTTAAATTCAGCATTATTGCAAGATATATGTTGAACCAAATGATCGCAGAGAGCTTGAATAGGTTAGACTATAAACTTATATTAAATAATATCTTTCTCGGATAAAATTATTTTCTAAAAATAGTATAAAAAAAGGCATTAATCTACTTTGTTATTCCATTAAGAGGATAAGGATGCAGCATGTATATCTTGAACTGTTATTTGTTTTAAGTGACAGAGCAAATAAATCTTACAAAGAAAGATGTATTAGATGTAATAAAGAAAGTTTAAAAGGGTAGAAAATCAAGAGTTCAGCTTACAGTCTTTGGAGAAGAACTCTTGATTCGAAATCCATCTTCTTTCAAATCTTATTAGGTAAAAAGATAGTTCTTTGCTCTATTTCTTTTCAAATTGTTACGTTTCACAAAGAAAAATCAATCTCTTGTAAAAAACCTTGTGTCTAACAATGCCCGACTGTAAGCCTATCTTTGCTGTGACATTTGACAGGTGAGTAATCCTCTGTCTCCCCATTACTGAAAAGGGGCTTTCACTCCAGTGTCTTCCTTGATTATTGTCCACTATTGTCTACCCAAAGAAATCGGGCAAAAGCCCTCCAAGACATCTGACGTTTCTGCTGTAAGAACTTTGAATGCTATTTAGGGGAATTATTTCTCCCTGATTAACGTCGTCACTGATTACTTCAGTTTCTTTTGATTGCTTTTGATCAATAACGCCAAAAGCATAATTTGTTTTTTTTGTTTTGGTAGAAAGATACAGTCCATGTCAGCTTTCTGCAGACATTGCTAGATAACCAACATTAATATTGATATCTACTTTCTTTCCATTAGGCCCCCACACCAATGGGGTATTACTAATTAAAAATTCATTGTTACTGTTGATTGACAGAAAAAAAATAGGCATCTTGTTACTACTCATCTAACAATGGGTACTTCAGTATCTCAAAATTTAGTGGTTCTTTGCTAAAATGATCGAATACTATTGTTGAATTTGTAATAGGGACAGCAGTATTTTGTTTTAATTGAGGATACTAAGCCGTCCTTCTTACAACAGCGAATGATGACTCGTCCAGAGACTCCGGGAGGGATCACCTCCGGGAGGCGACTGCAGAATCTAGTTTCTGTAGCTTTCTATAGCCAAAATATCGAATTAAATCGTTTTGAATTCTTTTTTTGAAAACAAATAAATACAAATTGACACCTATTACAGAAATTTATAAAAATAGAGGAATTCAATAAAAATATAGATCCTCATTATTGATATAAATCATTTATTATTATTGTAATTTTTTTAAACTTATTATTTCGAAAATATGTTTGACTTGAAGTTAATGTTCAGAACAATTTAATTATGATATGAATTTGTTTGAGAAATGAATTTTTTCTAATGTTGTAATGAAATAACACAATAAAACTTTCTATTTTTTTAACTCGAAATCAGTTAAAATCTGAAAATAGAATCTTACTGGAATATTAAAAGAAAACCTAAATACTGAAAAAACACTGATAATGAAGATTCTAAAATTATTTCGTGGTAGCTTGGATTCAATATATTTTAAAATATTTGTTATTAGAAATAAAGTTTTAATGTAATGTTTTCAATTAAAGTTAACTTCCCTTCCTCAGAAATTGATGAATATTTTGATAAACTGATAAAAGAAAGCCACATTTTGAAGGAAAAAAAAACATAATTTCTATCGCATCTGCATTTTTTATATTCGGAGATAGCGGAAGAATAAAAATAATCATTTCATTTATTTACCTTCATTTATGCTTCATTTTGTGAATTTCCTAATTTTACAGATGTACATTTTCTAGAAAAATTTTCTTTTATCCATTTTGTTTTGATGATCTGGGCAAAGCCAATTTAATTACATTGGTGTGAAGTAATTAAGAAATTTCGAAATGGAAGGCAAAATCTCGATAGCATTTTTATTGCCTGGAAATTAAATTACTAAATATCATTCTGTACTTCTTCGTCTAAAGAAATAGTTTCTTTAGGCCGATCATGTAATAAGTGAATTATTGTTTGTCTTATTGCGAATGAAAAACGCGGGAAAAGCATGTCGCCCTCTTTGCCTTGGGCTGAAGCGACGCTGTCGAAGTGACTTGAAAAGCGACACCAACGAACGCGCTTGCGCCCTCATTTCTGTAGCCTGCAGGTAAACATGCCGGACGCATGCAGCCCAATAGAACTCTACTTTATATATAGGAGATTTTAGATAAGTGGACTTTTAATTTTCGTGTAATGTTAAATCGGCCACTCAAGTAACTCTAGATATCAGAATTATTAATAGAAATGTTGTGACAATATTGTGAGAATGAAAACATTTTAAACATTTGATTGGAGTATATTAATTGAAGAAATTCCAACAGGATTATCTTGTCATTTTTAGAATCAAGTGATAGCTTAGCAAAATAAAACGCAGGGACCTACAATGTAAGGTCTGTAAAGGTTAATACTGTTTAATAGAAATACACAACAGGTCCTACATAATGAAATTGCATTAAATTAAGGTTTGTTTGTATTCACTGAGTAGTGTTGGAGATCGTTATCTTTGAACTAAAGGAGTGAAAACTAATTTTGAGTATTATTTTGTCTAGGACAAATTTTAAATCTTTTCCAAGATAACATTTACCGAAGATGTTCTATCCATCACAGTTCAGAGCAAATATTGTTTGCATGAAAACGAATAGAAGAAACAACAATTTAGAGTATTTAAATGATTTGTTTAAAATACAAGCATTCCGAAAAAATTATCAGAATTAGAGTAATAACACTAGCTTTAAAAATAAATATCAGTATTCCATTAACATTTAGCATAAACTCCCCTCAATGTATTCTGTTTACTTTCTCAACTTAATCCCTTGAAAAAAGAGGACTAATTAAACGAGAACCGATTGAACCAGAGACCTAATTTTTGTCCTAGTCACATGTATTCAATAGCCTTGCAGTTATTACACAGTAACCGTTTCATGACCTGTTTTCACTGCTAATGAAAGTTGTGGTCATTCACAGGCCAAATCAAAAATGTCATCTTATTCGATTTGACTACAAATAAATGCTTCTTTAGTCTACACGCGTATTAAGTATTTTGATCTTTCTTTAAGATTCATGTCTAAGCATTTAACAAACGCCTCATCAAATCCTTGGGGAACTAAACTTACTATACAGAAAATTAATATGAAATCTTTATCCTTCATAATAACTGTTTACAATAAACGTCCCATATTTCGTCTTCAAACCTTTTATTGTATTAATATTGTATTGTTTATATGATATTCACGGGATATTGTAAGATCTAAATCTCATAATTTAATAATATATTGTATTAATATTGTATTGTTTATATGATATTCACGGATATTGTAAGTTCAAAATCTCATGACTTAATATTAATATTATTATTTGTAAAAGGCTTGAAAAAGAGGAGGCATTTTATTTTCTCCTCAAAAATTTGCTGTTTTTTTGAAATAAATGTAGTGTTTTAACATTTATTTCTGGTGAAGTGGAAGATGTTTAATAACTGTTTACAATATTGTGATTCGCATACGTATTTTCAAGGAGTTCTCCCCAAAAACTTCGAGTAGTTTTTAAAGAAGAAAATAAGTTGAAAAAGTTTGAGTATAGTGGTGGTTGGAGGTCACATAGTCTTACGTAGCCAGGTAAGAGTGACAGTAAAGAGATGCATATTAATAGGCTTTAGATTTTTGTCAAAATGGCAATATTGATCGTTAATGGAACAACTACCGTATTGCAACGCGCCCTCTTACGTTCCTTTGCTTTATTCCTTTCAACTTTTGGGCTGGTTGCTTATCTTCTATTGCATTTCGTCGTTCTCCATTGTTCTGTAGAGCACCAGACGATTCTAATTCATTACTCAACCCTGTAATTCCTTATTAAAAGGAAGATGCTATTTTTATTCTTATTCTTACTCACCTTTTCCAATTTCTGACAGAGGTTAAAAGAGAATCTAACAATGGAGCATAAAAGCCACTCATGGCATTGTTGGGTCCTTTTAGCTTTCTTTTTTTTTTTTTCAATTAATTCTGATAAATGAAACTGATTTTCCAGCATCCAATTAAGAGGTGCGGTTCAAACGGTGGAAATTGCCATCTTAAGAAGCTGAAGGTTGAGTAATTATTTCCTCGTATTCGGAGAGAGTTCAATTGTCTCCTGAGAATGAGACGACCCTCACTTCCTTTCTTAATTAAGTGATGCTCTACGACTTTTTCTTTCCATTGCTTTTGTCTGTTTTAGCTTCCCACAGATTCTTTTTTTTTTTCTTTGAAAGGATTTGATCTAAATGAGTTCATTTCATTATTATAGAAGAGTATTTTTTTATTTCTTTTTCTTCCCCATATTCTTCAATTCAGAAAATAACAGAGAAATAAGTTTTGAACTAATCACAAAATACAAGTTGTTCATAAAACTTTTAAAAGTTTTAATTATATATATAATTTATATAATTATATATATATATATATATATATATATATCGGGTGTAATAGAATTGTGGTATACCTCAAATATTTTTTTACGTTTGTCTCCTTGTAGTGTAATGCAATTCAGCACGGTAATGATACATAACAGAATATGAAAAACACTTTTTTTTTTTGAATTAACTTTGTAATCTTAAATAGAAATTATTTAGTTAAAATTTAATTCTACTCGAAATTTGGAATTCAACAATGTATCACTTGCTCATGTTTGGCGATAACTGGATTGGAACCAATGGACCAGTACCGTGGCCACCTAGATCACCAGACCTGCCGATATTAGACTTTTTCATCTTCCCTCACCTGAAAAATATTGTTTATTCGAGACTACCTACAACACTAGCAACTACAGAATAGAGTACGAGCAACGATAGCCAGAATAACTCCTGAACAGTTGAATAACGTTATGCGGGAAGTAATTGAACGAGCCCAATTATGCAAGGACGATCATGGTGGACATTTTGAGCAACTTTCAAGAACCAATGTTTTTTTTTTTCTACTTTCGTAGCTGTCATAACAATGAATATTCGTTGTATTTCTTTTATTTTCATTCAATAAAGTACAGAAATAGATAGCCAGCTTTGTTTTTTCAGATTCCCGATACATAACACATTCGAAAGAAACATGTGCAAGTGATGAATTGTGCAAGTGATGAATTGTTGAATTCCAAATTTCCAGTAGAATTTAAATATGTCTAAATATAGGGTATTCCGTTTAAGATTGCAAAGTTGATATCGTATCCCGTTAAACTGAAATGATAATTTAAAAAGGAATACAGTGTTTTCCGTATTCTTTTATGTACCACAATCCTTTACTACACTGACCAACTCTAACGCAATATTTCGCAGAGAAAACTTCCTCTGCTTCTTCAGGCTTCCCTGTATATTTTGAATACTAAAACGGTTACAAAGGTTGTTGTTACAAAGGTTTTTGTTGACCTCATAATCTATTGATTGATTGATTGATTGATTGATTCTGGTGAATGTGGGTGGCAGGGAAGCCAAGCACCGCTACCCATATGAGAACCGAACCCCAGGTACTCAGAGGTGAGACGCCAATGTCTTAGTGACAACGCCAACAGCGCGGCCCTCATAATCTGCTAGTAACAACAAAGAAAAAGTGTTAGTATTCGAAATATGCAGGGAAGCCTGAAGAAGCTGAGGAAGTTTTCTCTGCAAAATATTAACATATATCACTGATTGTGCATTTGTGGAATTAATGGATAATGGATAAAATTTGGAAATATTACGAACATAACAGTAACTACAATTGTGTTGTAGTTAGATACATAAACTAATAAAATTTTAAGATTTATTTTGCTGCTTCAAAATCTTTCTCAGACTAAATACGAGCATAGTTAGAAGCTTCGTTACTGTAGAGACTTTAAATAAACATTATTTTAAATGAATCTACATTCTGCTTTTTATATATATTTTTAATTAATTTTATCAAATATCTACATGTGAGTAGGACTGTATCTTTTAAAAACCCAGAAAGACTATTATTGAAAGTTTAATACTTTCATTTTCTATAGTTTTTAGTTTCCAAATAGCATTTATGCTTAACGACGTTGCTGATATTTTCAGTAATGTAATACTTCTTTTCCATTAAAAGTTTATCAGTCCCAAAAATCAGCCATTGTCTTTTTTTAAGAGATTTCAAAAGAAGAATATTTATTTTTGTGGAGCTGTCAGTTAAAGAGAAGCCAATTTTAAATATCTCTAACAAAATAGATGGCTTCATCATTCGAATCTTCATCATATGGCTAAATAAAAATAAAATAAAAAAAAACCAAAAAAAAACCCCTACTGTACCGCTAGAAATCTTGCAGGTCCTTGGGTGCACAGGAGGTTTAGACTCTCAGCAATTCTCGACCAAAGGGACTACTTTTGAGGTGTGATGGTCAGCCCAAAGCTTTTAACCTCCGGTATCCATTTGACAGAGGGCTGGGTGAACCCTAGAATCGTCTGGAGAAGAAATAATCGTAGAAAATTCCTGATCACCGTCGGGAATTGAACCCTGGTGATCCACTAATCCAGCGCCTAAACCATTAGACTCTTGGACCTAATCATATGTGTACGTGACTGAAATGGAGATTGAAAGCTAGACTGACTCTTAATGGAAAAAAATTCCCAACTTTAACCGGAATCGAATCTAGTTCCCCTATGCAAGCGCCTAGAGAAAGTGTCGAAGGGAGGGATTACATTTCATTTTTCAGAAATTAAAATATCTGACTTTGATTCTACAAGCTTTTTATATTAAAACTTTTAACGGGATTTTTGTAAAACGTTATTTCTATTTTTATTTTGTGAAACTAATTTAGATACTTAATGGAAAAAATAAAATTTCCAAAAAGACTGAATATCTTATTCTCAGAACTGCGCTTCTGTTTTAACGTAGGAATTGTGGTTTAATATATTGCTATGGAGTTTTGTTTCTCTGAAAAGTTTCAACCAAAAAGTGTTGATGTCCCTGTGGATTTCCTTTCACATTTAAACGAAAAGCAAAGCAAATAATTTGAAAATGTGGCGATTTACTAATGGCTTGTCCCTCCCTCCGGATCCGCAGATGCAAATGATGATTTTGTGGTTACCTTTATTCTCAGCTGTGCGTTTTGTTGGGCAATTAGCGACAAATGGCGCCTTTCTACACAGTATCCTTAATGCCTTTGTTAGAAAATGGATTCACTCAATTCAAACGAAGGAATATCTGCGAATAGCTACAGCTTGATTATAAATAGTAATGAGAATTCTCTACAATTAACTTTTGGCCACATTATAAGTTTTATCATAGATTAAACATTCATGAATATGAGGAAGGATTCATTCATGTAAAAGATTCTCATTTTGTTTAAGTGAAATTTGAATAAAATTATTTACATTTTTTTATCAAACCATTTTAAGTGAAAGAGTGAATTTTATAAACACATACTCCTGTTGCTGCTAAACTACTTAAAATACCTTGATTTGTTCGATATGGAAAACTGTGAGGTCAGTCATTATACAATATTTCAACAAACGGGAGGAAAAATGTTAAGATTCACAAGGTGCAACAAAGAATTACAACGACTTTCTTTTTACAAATTATTTTTTAAAATGTATAAAAGAACCTATTTTAAAAAATGTAAACTCATAAGACTAAATAAAATTTAATAACTTAAAAAAAAAACACATTAAAGATTACACATGTTTCGAGTTGCAGAAATGCAGCTCTTTCTCAATACAACATTTCATACAGTAGGCAATGATCTTTTTAGGAACAGGATCATTCCTTCTCCTTTCCAGGATCTCTCTTCCTTTTGAACCAATTCAGTAGAGCTCTAGTAGGTTTATTTATTATTTATTTATTTCCTTTTTTTTATTTACAATTTATTTGTTTATTTATTTTATTTTTATTATATTATTATTATTATTATTATTATTATTAATACATATATTTTTTTTTCCGTTTTCGTTCAGGTTTTTATTTGGGGGAATTTCTTTGTTTTTGTTTTGTTTTCTAGGTTCTTGCATGTGCTATGATCGCCGAAGTTCCTGTGATCATCCATTAGTGTCGCTTTCCTGCTTCAGGATTGCTGCATTGGTCTTTCAAGACGAATGGCTTAGATGGATGCGATCTGTGCCTGAGTGTAACGTCCATTGGTCTCCTGTTCCTATAAAGATCGCTGCCTACTGGACGAACTATCATATTGAGAAAGAGTTGCATTTCGGCAACTCGAAACATGTTTAATTTTTAATGTGTTTTTTTGAAAGTTTTTTAATTTTATTTAGTCTTGTGTGTTTCATTTTTTAAAATAGTTTCTTTTTACAATAGAGATCTACAAAACTATTTTTAAATTGCTCTCAGAAATTTAGTTTTCAGCTGATGAAGGTTGCAGAATTACTTTTGAACTTTGATGTTTGAGGGTTATAATAGATCTAAAATATAAATTCTTAGAATTATGGAAAACATACCACTTTGCTTTTTATTTTTTCCTTTATGGCGTTAAATACTTCTTGTTATAATATTAGATTTTGTTTCACTGAAACATTGGCTGATGTATTAAGTTTAGAGGTAGCAAAGGCTAGTTCTCTGAAAGCATCCATCGTCATATTGTTTTTTCGTCAGGTCGCAGTGACAGCTGTCACAATGTAAAGGCCTCCTCCCTGAGAGCAATTACGCCGGATTACTTGGTCATCTTTCTCCTTTCTTTTATCTGTCTCTTACCTTTATTTTCACAAGGAAGAAAAACACTTTGGTCAACGATTCTCTCCGTCCAAAAAGAAGTAGTTTAACAGACCGTCAGATAGAGTTATGTGACATACGTCATCCCTTGTCAAGAAAACCGATAATTTTACGTCAACAATATGTTACCTTTTATGGTGATTTGAGGGCTTTCTGAATTTTAAAAATTTATGAGCTCTACCAAGAAACAGAAACCTTGAATTCCATGCAGTTTTAATGTCAATACAAAAACAGTCGCAGCTTTTTCTTGTTTTAAAAGTAAAACTTATGAAACAAGTTTATAAAAACTTTATAAAATTTACAGATTCTAAAAGATACCCATAATAATAATACTGTTGAATGATTAGAAAACTTTAAAAATAATTATAGAAAATACTTAATCCTTAGATACATTACACTACTAATTCATCTTTTTGTATTTGGTTAGGGTAACATCTACGAATTACATATATATTTAAGCTAATAAAATAACAAAAACATATTAATTCTGTTGCAAAAAAAGGAAGTGTTCTGTCGTTGTGAAACTTTGCACAAGCAATTAGTATATAGAGATGAAGAAATAATTATATTTTCATTGCAAAAGCATTTTTTTATTACAGAGCAGTGGCAATCTAATGTTTATATGTCATCCTAATTCGTAGTAAATCTTCCTCTGGCAGCGATACGATGTCGATGTACAGTGTGCATGAAATGAAAATAGTCTAATGTTGAATTCTGTTAAGTGTTCTGCAATTTTTGGACTTGTTCGGTCAACATTCCGTGATGACTGCAACTACCTTCCTAGTGAATCCCAGATATGCTCGAACGGCGAGCAGTCTCGGGATCTGGCTTTCCATGTCAAGGAACAAACAAAGCTATTGTTGAGGGTCTCGACGTGTGAGGCCTCGAATTATCATGTTAGTAAATAACCTTGTAATAGAAATGTTGTCAATGTACGTGCGTGCTGTCAAAATTCCTTGTAGCAAACCTAAGGGAGATCGACTGTCTTAAGAGATGGATCCTCATTCTATAACTTAAGTGGCTCCACCACTACAGCCGATTTGGAACAATGACCCGGTTCCTCCACACACAGATATGTGGACATCTGTGCAAGAGAGAATTGGGACTTGTCGCTGAAGTCAACACGACTCCAATTGGACACCGCCCAGTATTTTCAGGTTTGATACCACTCCAGACGATGGATGATATTGGGTGATGAGCGGTAGATACAGTAAAGAGTTGTAGAGAATTAAAAGAGATCAGTTCTTGTTCCTTATATTGGCTCCAGAATATGCTCTTCTCAAACACTATGGAACGTCCGGTGCGGTCATTGGCATTAAATTTCAATTATTTCCCGAAAAGCATTTGCTTCTTTTTTTTTTTTGCAACAAGTGTTTAAGATTATCTGCTATACATTCAGCTACAATGATTTCATTTTTGATGTGGAATCTAGGAATATATTTATACTTTATTTGCCTTATATAATAAATTGATTAGGCATACGCCATGTTTCCTCCAGAATTATTATTTCTATTTAATAAACTAATGCAGGCTGATGCAAAAACTTATTTATGCTTAAGCATGTCCAAACAGTTTTATTGTAATTTATATTAACGTAATCCCTTGCACTATTATACTGTCACATCATGACTCAGGAGGAAAGAACAACATTCTGGGGGGAAAAAAAAAGTATCGGTCATTCTAAAAAAATTTTTTTATGAATATTCGTCAAAATAATGTGATTTCTGAGATAGAACTATTAGAATAAACAATGTAGTTAATTTGGCAGGCAATATGGATTTTCCTTCCCGCCTTAATGAGCCAGGTGTCTGAAGCACGTGAATCGGTGTGAAGCATCAGTTGGTTGTTTTGACGTTGATAGTGACATCTTACTAGGGCTGTTAATAATTGTCGAATATCTTCACAAATTGAGTAGTGGATGTTAGTGCCCTTATAAAGGAACGTCAAGATGCACTCAGACGAGCAGCACGCCATGTTCTCACGGGAGTTGCAAAATGCGTTAATGATGATATTGAAAACTTATTATAAACTATAACAGATTTATCACTTGAACAATTAATATTAGAACCAGTATGCAATATCTCTTATTAATAATTTTGCAACTGTACATTCAAATAGTTGTATCTCGGAAGTCATTCGGATTAAGATACACTTTCTGTTTTTAATAGAACAACCGTTACTACGACCTTCCAGAATATTGACATTTTCTGTTGGACATATACATTTATCGTCCAATATATTATTAAGGTTTAATGTAAATTTTAAATTTTATTTTTTATTTCTTTTGTTTACCTTTTACGTCTTCAATTAATTAAAAATTTTACAACACTGCTATCAGAAATCTTAGTTTAATAAACATTTCAAAATATTAAACATTCTGTTATTAACAAAGAAGATACATTCTAAAATGTATAATCGATACTTTTTTTATTTGCAATATAAAAGATAATATACATAAGGAAATATAAATTTAGTCTAAAGAAAGCCTTCTCTTTGAAAAATTCTTACCGATCTTTCTTAAGCAATCATAAAACTGTATAATTGTTTGTTTGCTAAGAATTACTCATGTTTGTTATTTCTTGGTCTTTAATGTTCATTGATTTTGCTATTTGCTGCTCGTAGAACAATTATATTAAAAATTACTGGATTCTTTATTGATGTGGTTTTTTTTGTTAGAGAGACAATTCATTATTTCGCAACAAAAACATCTAAGTCTTCTTCTTCTGTAAGTTTAATGATTGATTGAGCTTTCAGAACTACTTTTAATAATTGATTCCCTTGATACTGGATCGTTCCGTTTCAATATTGCGTGGCTTTTGTGTTTGCGGAACTTCTTGGGCAAAGAAAGCTCCCCACGACAGATATTGATTTGTTTACGGAATTGATGGTGTGATGTTCTTGCACCTGTCTACGACTACAGCAACGTTGATTCCACAGTGTTAGCGACGTCTTCGAGGAGGAAACACAATAAGGACTTGAAATAATCTGAGGAGAAATATATTACGTTCTTAAATGATGTCTTGGTGATCCGTGCAGCGGATATTAACCCGTCAAACCGTAAACCCACATGATGACCACAAAGGTATCTAGTACTTTCCAATAACGATGGAAAAGTCTTGTATCGAAGCAAAGTGATTGATGGGAAACAATTGTTTACAGCCACCAGAAACTGCTAACGCAGTCTTAAAGGATAAAGATGCTTTTTTTAAAGCAAGGAGAAAGAAAATACCAAACAAGCAGCAACTGAACTTCTTTTTATAGACAACAATAACGAACTTTTTAAGAGGATCTATTATAAATCCTTTTTGATTGGAATATGCTATTCTTTTGAAATTAGATATTGAATCGTTGTAATCAAAAGAGATTATTTTTGGTGAGTAATTCTTACTAATCTGTGATTCTTGCTTTTAATATGTGATAAGCCGAACAACATTTTGAAGATAAGCAACTCCAGTAATGATTCGACTTTCTGAAACTAAATGACAAATAGCCTAATATATTTTTTATAAAATAAATTCTTTTTACACTCACGCCATACTAATTCTTGTAGTAACAGTTATTGTTATCATAAGTAACCATAAAAGATGATCGTACAGATTTTTAGATACACTATGTGACCAAAAGTACCCGGACACTTAGTGGTCGAGACGCGGAGGCTCCTGAGGCACGTATTAATAGGATATCGATTATGCATCGATGACAGCCTGTACATGTCTGGAAAGACTTTCCACAAGATTTTGATAGGCGGTCGCAGGAATTGACTTCCAGTCGGCCATGACAGCTGAAGTGAGTCCGGCCACAGAAGATGGGCAATGTGGGTGGGCACGTAATCTGCGTCCCACAGATGTTCAATGGGATTGAGATCGGGGCTCTGAGACGGCCAGTCAAGTTGTGGAACACCCATGTCGTCAAACCACGGCCGCACAAGCTTCGATGTGTATACGAGACAGTTATCCTGCTGGAAGAGAAGCGGGTCTTGCCCAAACTATTACCACAGAGTTGAGAGGGCAGCTTTGTCAAGAATGGCCCGATACATCGCAGAGTTCTTGTTGCCCGTCATGGTAACTAACGGACCCAGGTTGAACCATGAAAAACACCCCCATACCATTATGCTGCCGCCACCGAACTTAACAGTTGGCACAATGTAGTCGGATAAGAAGGGTTCGCCGGGCATCCGCCAAACCCACATGCGTCCATCGGATTGGCAGATCGTGAAGCGAGAGTCATCACTCGACAGAACGTTTTTCCGCTCCACCACAGTCCAATGGCGGTGAGCTCTGCAACATTGCAACTGACGCTTCGTGTTGACGGCGGAGATGTTCGGCTTGTGAGCGGCCGCACGGCCGTGGAAACCGAAGTAGTTTAGCTCTCTGGCGAATAGTCCTGTTGTTAGCGACAACGCCTGACGCATGTTGGAACTCCGTCGTCATCACTACCAACGGAGACTTTTGCTTCCCTACTCTCTTCAGTGTTCGATGGTTATGGTCACTCAGTTTTCTCGGTCTACCACTTCGTGTAGCTGTAGTTTCACTGCCTCGATGTCTTCATTTTACAATTACATCACTCACAGTTGATTTCGGCACGTGCAGCATGTCCGCAATTTCACGAACAAATTTCCTACAACAATGGCATCCGAATATTACGCCACGTACGAACTCACTGAGCTCGCCTAAGTTACTCGTTTTATCGGGAACTATGACCGCCCAAGCCTCCATCAACGCTTTTACAGCGTCTGATGACGCATCAAACCTCCTGAACTGCTTGATCCACTTCGTCGGAAGGTTATCCGGATATGTTTGACCATGTAGTGTAGGTAATTTATGTTCAGTTGGCGAAATATAATCATTTCAATATTGAAAACTATATATATCTGCAACACGGGTAATTTAACTTAAAAAGCCAAAAAAAAAAAAAAAGCGGTAAGAGTCAAATCATATCAATGGTTTTGTATATTTGAAAGGACCATAACAGACAAGTCTTTATAAACAAAGTTATATATCCTTTACATGACATGTATATTTAAACATAAATTTGTAGTATTTTTTTTTTAAATAACTTGTTTTTATATATTTTTCGTTATAGTAATGGTTCAGTACAACAAGTTCAACAACTTGTGATGATATGCAAAAAAAAAAAAATAATCCTAATATCTACTTTTGCTTCAAAGTTTGACTTTGGCTTTTAATGAAAAGAGTTTATTCACTTACTTCTTTTTAACTTCTGTAATAAAAACTTATTTCATCTCTACTTTGAATTTGACTATAAGGAAGACTGAACTAGTAAATAATTGGATGACTAAATAAATATTTTTTAATAATACTAAAATTTTTTTTAAAGAAAACAATACAAAATCGCACAATAACTAAACAACACCAAAAATCACTGAGCTTATTTTGGATATTTTGCTGGTAATCGGAGACAGCGCCGTTTCGGCTTTCCACACCCTCTTCAGGCCGATCCTGCCCAGCATAACCCAGCTCAGTGAAAAGGGACAATACATCAAACGGACAAACAATTAAAACAATGAATCTTCAGTTCAAATACATCAAAAAATCAAATTAACAATAATAGAGAGTAAAAACAAATTGACGCTAGCAACTCGCTTAGCATAGTAAGAATTTCAAACAACAGTATTTTGATTTTTGTTGTTGTCTAGTTATTGTGCGGTTTTGTATTATTTTCTTTGAAGTTTTAACTTGGTCCGCACGTTAATTTTGATTTAATTACTAAAATTTTTTGATAGTTTTTAATTAGAAATCTGGGCAATTGTTTTGATCATTGTATGAAATAATTAAACACTAACGCACATAATTAACATTAAACAATATATGCAACTAAACAACTACGACCGGCTTCAATAGTGAAAAAGAAACCTTCTGGTATTCTCATAATAAAGAAATGAAAATGTCCTTTCATTTTTAACTGTCCAAAGTCTCATTAACATAAAACGAACGCAGTCAATCTTTGGGTGGACCTTCCCATGAGCAGTGATGTCTGAGATCTATCGACCATCCTCTTGCATGTGTACTGTGCCATATTTGTGATCGGCTGAAACACTACGTTGGTTTTATAGTAAAGAAGACTTCGGACAGTTTAAAATGAAACAACATTTTGTATTTCTCTTTACCTTGAGAAGACTAGACTGTTCTTTTCGCTAGTGAAACCGGTCGGAGTTTTTTACTTTTTAATTAACACCAACGAATATAATTACAATTAATTTCATACAGTCCATAAGAATTTAACATGCGTATTATTAAGTGCTTTGATCATTGTTCAGCTAGGGATACGTAATGTTCAGTGGATCGCAGATATGGGAAAGGGCATTATTGTAATGTTCAGTGATGAAACGTTAAAATAATGAAAATATAAGAAATTATAAGCGATTTTCAAATTTTGAGCAGCTGAATCATAAAGGACATTTATTCACAAAATAAAAAAAAAATATATAATTTCTTGTTAATTTTTCTGTTATTTTCTTATGTTTATATGAGGAAATGAAGCATTTGATAATGAAAACTATGAAATGAAGTGAACTTTATTCAAGTGAACTGTTATTAAAAACATATTAAAAAGAAGATAAGTTTAAGATTAATGCAGTCATAAACCATGCAATTATTTCAGATCAATTTAAAAACTTTTAAATATAGCATTTCATTTTAAATTTGAAAAAAAAATACAATTTCAGTCAATTTTCTTTTCTTTCAGAAAAAAGCAAAGTTTTATTTATTATTGATGTATTCAAAGAATTTAATTTTCAAAGAATGTAATGAATGTATGAGCATCAGTTTAGTAACATTAATCTTGATTCATTAAATTATCAAATGCTGCCATTTCTTGAAAAGTCAGTGTTAAAGTGGACGGAATTGAAACTTTCAGATGTAACGTACTTCTTAAAAACTAAGTTTTTTTTTGTTTTGTTTTTTTGCAAACTTGTACCAGTATTTTATTAGAATCTTTGCAACCATTCTGAAGTGTTTAAATTAACAGTGAAAGACGGATGAAAATAATAAACTTGACAAAAAAATAAATAAAAAGACCAAGCAGTATTAAAAAAAATCTGTGTAAAGGAAGCATCTAACAAATTTTGTCGTCTGGTTCTCAATATCTTCTTTTAAAGGTTTAAAAAATTCTCTCTCCTTTCACTTTCGTTGCAGAATAACCTTTTGTAAAAGAATTGATGCAAAAGTTAATTCCAGAAATTAATAAAATTGAAATGCTTTCTAATGGTGTCAAAGAGAAAACATTTTAAAATTTCATGCGCGTATTTTTTGTATGTGGTATTTAGAAAGAAAAGGAACTTATTTGAAAGCGAAAGAAATGAAAGTTTGAGTGAAAAGAATTTCTACTAAGAGGATTAAAGCGGCCAAGTCAAATCCTCTTGTGGCCAAGTAATGGCTGTCGACAGGTTATGACTTTTTTTCCCCAAGAAGGAATTCGGTTCTCTTGAAAAAAGTAGTGTTTTATTGGAAATACAGTGTATCTCATAAAAAAAGAATTGAAGGAGTTCCTTTTTTTATAGCTTTTCGAATGAGAGAAAACTTTGGCTGAATTCAAAACATAATACAATATTTCTACCTGAGAAACAAAGTATTTTAGGGACTTTTAGATAGAAACACTGAACTCTCTGGAAATGAGAAGCATTGTTTTAAAACTGTATCAGTTGTAGGTCAAAATATTATTTTACTATTACACAGTTCTTTGTGTATTATATGATGCTTTTTTATTTTGGACAAAAAAAAATGGATATTGTATTCTAAGTTGAAGAAGTGAATAAGTTTTATGACCTGTTTTTAAGGCTGCTTTGCTAATGAAGATAAGTCTCATAAAAATCAGTGTCTGTGTGTCTCCCTTCCCCATATAAAACCCAATATATCTGTGAATGAATCGTTTTGAAACTTGAATTCAAATTTATGGCTACTGAGGATAATCTTTTATATTTTAACTCTTTCCTCATATCGAGAAATTTGAATCGGAAGGTAATAAAAAATTCCTAGAAAACCAAAGGCAACGAAGCGAATGACTTTCCGTGATATCATTCGACGTCTAATAATACAGTGTAATTCGTATGTGCTTTGATATGAATAAAATCAATCGGATAATAATTTTTGATAATAAATAATAATTTTGAAAATTAAAAAAGTTTTTCGCAAACAGAAAAGTTCTAATTTTTTTAAAAAAAAAGTCGAGGTCACACTAAAATTTTAAAAACAATATATTTACAATTAAAAATTGGCATGACGTTTCGGCAAATATCTTGCGAATGCTTAAATATAAAGTTTTTAAAATTGTTCTGTGATTTTCACTTTTTTTTTTAAATATTTATTTCAATACATAGTTAAATTTGAACCAGAAAAGTTATATTCGATGACAAGATGATTTACAAAGCGCAGGTTGCATTATTTTGAAAATTTAATAAAAACAAGTCAATTTACAGTAGTAAACACAAAGCTGGTATCATCTGATATAACTTGCAATTTATCGAATGCTTGCTTTGATACTACTATTGCTTGGTGCGCAAAACTTATTTAGACAAGCCGCTGTAATTCAAGAGTCTAGTAATTTCCAGTACCTCATTCATACTTTTGCTTAAGTGGCTAAACATGCCTAATTAAAAATTATTTAAAAATTAAAAATTATGCCTAATTCTGGAGATGATAGCTCAGGATGCGAGAACCTTATTTAACTGTGTGCATCTTGATTTTTTTTTTCTTTTAGATATTTTTATGTACTTTAAATTTATTTTATTGAATTTGTTTTTTGGGTTCTGTATTCCCTACTTAAATTCCTTTAAGCCTGGCAGGGCCCGAGACAAGGAATTTGAGGCCGTTCTGGACACAGTGCTTTGATATTGTTGTGTTGATTTGTTGGGGGGGGGGGCCGCTTCAGGTAGCTAAATGGTATTCTTAACTTTGTCATGCACTCTAAGCTATCATCAAGAGTAAATCTAGTTGATACTCCTAATAAGGCAGAAACAACTGTCCCGGATTCTCGAGATGATAGCTTAGGATGCGAGAAATTTATTTATTTGTGGGCATTTCGATTTTTTTTTGTTTTACTGTGGTAGTAACTTGTTTATGGTTGTAGTTAATCTGTGCGTCAAGATAAGGAATAATATTGTTTATTGGTTCTTCAATTTCATATTTGAGAAACTTATTGTCTTTGATAAGTCATTCTGTATAACTTTCTTGCATTTCTGGTTGATGGCTATTATAATATCGTCGACATAAAGGCTGATATTGGGACGATATTTATTGATGATCGATGATTCAATTGCAAGGACACAGATATCTGGCACAGGTTTACAAACAGTCTTGTGTTTGTTGATACATTTTATTATTGTATGTGAAGTATTGATTGTAATATACGGTTTTTAAAAAGATTTTAACATGTGTTTTTTTATACTTTATATTAAAAAACAACTAAAACTCACACATAAATCAATTCATATTAAAAAAGGTTTAAATAAAACATGCTAAAAAAAAGATACATTAAAACGTTCCTAGGACTGGACAGTTTCGGGGAACATATTCCCCATCATCAGCAAGATGAGAAAAGGTATAAATAAGCAATATTTTAATATATTCAAAAAAGTTCAGCCAATGATGAGGAAATGGAGTAGTCATGATCTCATCAATCAACGTGAAGATCGAGATGGACTGACTGTGACGATGTATGTTGATGTTGCCGTCAGGAATGACGTTGTCCGTATTTCGTGTTTCTGTCAGGAATGACGTAGTCCGCAGGGAAGATGTTTTCCAGGTGGTGAATTCTGATCTCTGACGTAAAGATGGAAAAGTTGTTTTTTAGAGATAATGTGGAAGTTGGAGATTTAACTGTTCTTCTATTTTTCGGAGGCTATAGTGTTGTTTTAGGTCCTTAGTGATCTGCTTATGTAGTTTTCTCTGTAACAAAAGATTCTTCTTCTTCTTCTTAAATGGCGCTACAACTCTTTATTAGTCTTGGCCTGCTGAACAATAGACTTCCATTGTCGGTAACAAAAGATTAGAACAATAAAGTTTTGTGTTATTGTTGGATAATTTCACATTATATGAATTTGACAAATAAATGTATGCTGATTCTTTGACTTTCCTTTTAAAGGCATTTTTTTCATATTTGATGATTGTGGCATTTCGGAAGTCCGGTACGTGATCTTCTTTATAAGCATGTTTGGCGATCATTGATGCATTGGTATTTTGGGAGGTACATGCATATGTGTATGAATAAAGGCGTTTTTCCAATGAGAATCCACTTTCACCAATGTAAAAGCAATTGTGACATTTGCATTGAACTTTATATATTATTCCTTCTTTATTTTCATTTATATTATTATTACTATCTTGCTTCAGGGGTAAGTTGAATTTCAGTCTGTTATTTAATATAAAAATTGCAATAATAGATAAATCATTAGCTATGTTTTTTTTATTTTATTTCCCATTCCTTGTTGTATGGAAATTTAACATATATTTTATTATTTACATTTGAATTTTGCTATGTGGATTTGTGGTGATATAAGTTGTGGAATTTTTTTTTATGTTATAATTTATAAAACTCATAGGAAAATCAGGATTATGAGGATTTTTTTATGATTCTTTTGATTTCTTGATTGAGGGTACGTTCATTGGAAGAATAAGCAAAAGCTCTATCAATGAAAATTTTGATTATATTAATCTTGTATTTTTTCGGAACATTTGAATTGAAATTAATAGTTCTACCGGAGTATGTTTGTTTTCTAAAACCATGTTTTATTTAAACCTTTTTTAATATGAATTGATTTATGTGTGAGTTTTAGTTGTTTTTTAATATAAAATATACGGTTTTTATAAGGGATAAAAGTTGTTCTGTAGTTATGCCAAATTTGCAAACGAGATCCTATTGGACTAAGCTTCTGGAAATAAGATCAAAAGTTATACAAGTAAACATTGAATTTCCAGGTGTGGGTATTTGAGGATACTTAAAACGTGGGTTCACACTCCCACCATCTTTTAACTATTTTAATTTAAATGTTTTTTTTAATCTCTTTTGACTATCCAATAACCTTTGGTGCAATAATACAAAGAGAATTGTTGCAAATGACTTTTTGAAGGTACAAATGTTCGAACCATAAAGGTTGTTGGAGTATCATAGAATAATTGTGCCTCCATATATCTCCCACCAATAATTTTTGAGCAAGTGAATAGATCTTCTTGAATGTTGACATTAATATTTACAGACAAGAAATGAACTAACTAGTGTTTTTGTAATGTTTCCGTTTGGATTCGTTACGAGGAATTACGTGTGATGGCGACTAAAACTCCAATAAAATAGCAACAGAAGCAAACACTGAATTCTAATAACACAAATTAATTCATGTAATAATTCTAGTGCGCGTTTTTTGATGTTATTAAAATTGTTCGGATTTACACACGTTACGTTAATATGGGAGGATTTACTGATTTTTTTTTTTCAATGAAAATTTACTATTTGAAATTATTATATAAACAGACTTTCATTTTTATTTCTTTCACGATTTCAAAACAAAGAAAAACAATCTTAGCAAAATATTGCCTTTCCATGTTGAGTTAATGAGCAAAGATATAAATCTATACGCAGCACTGAAAAAGAAATTAAAAAAAGTAATCCTCAAAAAGGAGGATCAATAAAATATTCTACTCTCTAGACAGATTAACTCAGCATGAGAAGGTGTTTTATGTGTTTAAAGGTATTAAGATTCTTGAGTATTTGTATTTATTTTTACATTGAATATCTTTGAATAATTTAGTTGTAAAAATTGACTTTATTTTATGATGCTTGAATAGTTTAAATTAAAAATTTCAGTTTGTGGAGTTGAGGATCTTTGATATTTTAGGCATTAAAAGACAATAAATTGTAACTTTTCACAGTGAAGCGTTCTGACTCCAATTAAATGCTTTTCCAAGCTACTTTTAATCATTCCTAGTAAAGACCTAAGATTAGAATAATAATAAAAATTGATGCAATAACTTTTCGTTTCTTAATTGTAAGGAAATTATTGAAATTCTTATAGGAACTTCTTTTTAACTTATCTAACGTTAGGTTAAAACAATTGAATGTAAAACTACTTTCCATAGTTACGGGATCTTTTTGACAGTTTTATCTACAATGGCAACAGAACAAAATTGACTGAGGATTCGCTACAATGCGGCTATAAACTAAAAGCTATGAACTAATAATATAAACTACCTATGAAATGAACTTTTTCACTTTTAACTTACTTCAAGCTAGAGAAGTGCAGTCCATTTCTCACACACAATAACACTCAATCAAATAAAGGGTTTATCATCTATTGCTTTTTTTTGAATCCCCTATAATTCATGCTAATTAAATAAGTTAATAACAAATTGATCAATACTAGTTTTCCACTATTGTATCAAGAAAATAGAGTATTTGCATTTGCACTCCCTATAGAGAATTCGAACTCCCACGAGTCTATAGCGAACAGCAACCTAACTTAGTGCTTCTCCACGCCCACATAAATTATTCACTGCGTTCATTAATACTTAATGAAGGCTTATGTGCTCTGACAATAACACTTGAATTATTAGGGGCACGTTTATCGGCAAATGCGTGAAGCAATTGATAAAGCAGTACAACCACTGCTACCCATTCCCAGCGCTTTCTTTAACTGTGCAATAGTGCCATAACAAAAAGAAAAAAAAGCCTAAAAAGTACTCAAGTTTTAGCTGCGATACCTAAACTTAACCAGATATAAAAATTATTCATAATTTTGCAAGGTAGCATTTCAAATGAAAAATAAATGCGAAAGAGATGTTATGTGTACGAGTGCATTTAGAAAGGTTGATTTGAATAGCACATTTATCATAAGAGAGAGGGATTCACGCATAGAATATAATAGAATTTCTAAAACAAATTACGAAAATAGAAAACAAGAGAGCTATTAATTTTTTAATAGAGGATAAACAGTGTAAACTTACGATATGCCAGCAGAGTCTAAAAGTAACTGGATTTCTTTAATACATGAAATTACGGTTAATTTTTGAGGATGATTGTTACTGTCATTAGTTTTACCCAAAGTTTCGTTGCAGTCGCTCAAACAAAGCATTCAAATCAAATAACTAAATCAGTCATCAATATTTGATGTTTTTCAGTCATCAATATTTGATTCATATCTTACTAGATTTTTCTTTACCTCGATTTATTTGAACTTGCTATTGCTTCTAATGTAATTTCACGAGAAATAGAAAAACGTTTTTTTTTCTGCAATGGATTCTGGGATTGTGCTGAGGTCCTAACAGCTAAGTTCTGGATCGTAGGCAATCCAAAAACAACAGTGGTTTATGATGGTTATGGTTGAAGAGGCTCAATGATGAAATTAATAAATAAATTAATAAGATGAAGATAATATTAACATCACTTTGTAAACCAAAAGACGTGTAAACCAAAAAAAAAACGGAAATAGAGGGAGCAAATATATTGGTTTTAATGAATGAATTCCTTCAGCGATTGTCGAAGATCGGATACTTACGGTATTTATTTACCTCATATTTACATTAACCTATTTTAACCTATAATAAATAGGTTAAAGTTATAAATTCCAATACTGAAAGAAATTTGACGAAGAATGTTTTCATGCGGTATTGTTTTTAATTATTCGCAGGTTGTTCACTTTTCTTGAACTTCCTTAATTTTACTTTTTTCCGATAGGCCGATATCATTTTATTGGTATTAAAATCATGTAATTTTCAATTAATATTAATCTTTCATTTTAATCCGGTTAAGCTGAAGCCGTGTTGTAATACCCAGTTTTTGGCAAAACCAAATTGTGAATGACCTTGAATTAAATTTTTTTGAACCCTGAGTGATCACAGGAGACAAAAACGAAATAATTACGAGAATCTTGTTAATACTGGTTCCGTGAAACCAGGGTATTATTAATGTCAAAAGAGAAATTTTGTCGCTGTACTGCAATGCAAATACGTCATGCGGTAAAGACGAACATCACGATTAATTCAAGATCGATGGTATAACGTGATTCACAGAAATATTGTAACAGTTTGTATATAAATATTTTTAGAAATCATTTATTTATCTGTATTCTTTATTTATCAGTATCCATTTTATCTTTATCTTTCCTTTTTATCCTTTCTCATTTCCTAATTACTGATGTTCTGTTTATTTTTAAATTCTTTTCCGTTGCAGCCGTTGAATCAGTTAATTAATTTACGTTATTTGTTTTTATCCAATTATTTTGTATATTTTTAATAACTTAGCCAATCAAATCAAGCTTCGTAAATACTGTAAAAATGCATGTTTTCATTTAATAAATTAATTCGGTTCAGTTCCAGAACTTGACTCAATGTCTGTAGATCTCAAAGACACTCCCACAAACACCATTACAATATTAAATCTATTAAATTATTGAGTGTTACAAACTAACTCTCTGAAAACGGAATTAACAGTTGCCATTTCTTATTTATCAATCTCGGTTCCTCCGCATTTCAGTATTTTTGCATATGTGAGTCATATTATGTCAACATGTTATATGGTGAATATTTTGCTAGGCTTGTAATAACTTTTGAACCTCGTGGGTGGATCTTTTTGAAACTTAGTATGCCTGTTTGAGAACAAGAGACGAAGTAAAATAAATGCCCTTGTGAGAAGGTGACAAAAATTCTCATAGAAAACCATTAAAACCGAAACAATGATGTCTAACAATAGATCGCAATATTTTTAGTGGACAAAACAAAAAAAAACTAATAAAAGAATTTAAAGATTAACATTTGATGGAAAGTAGATTTTAAGTTCTTTCAAGAACTAGTGAAAACCGTCTTCTAAGTTTTTGATAAGAGTTTTATGCATCTATCCATTAAATTGATGAGATCTGAGACATTTTATTTTTTCAAATTGACGTAGGCCTACTATTTCTATCGCCAGTAGGAGAACAGAAAATCGTTCGTTTTGAGTTCACTTTCCTTTTCGTAGCCTTAGGCTTATTGGACTAAAATTGTAGTAGAAAGAAAGAGAGAAAAGAAAAAAAAAAGGAATTTATAAACATTTGATCAACATTTTTCATTTATGGTTTTCAGTTACTTTTCTATATTCGGAAAAACAATCTTTCTTTAACCTCAGGAACTTGAACAAGTTTTGTCTATTCAGAGAAATTTTAAATTATTTCTAAACATTTATTTATTTCGTTCTTCTAGAGACTGAAGTTTTTATTTATATTTAGAAAGCTGTTTAGAAAGTTTTCTAAATATGAAAAAAAAAATGTTAGACATAGAAATATATACAGTGGAACCCCGCCTCACTACTCGTACAACTCGTTATTCGTCCAACTTTTTCAAGTAAAATTCAACTCGCATTCGTACTTGCCCCGCGATTCGGACAGCGTGACCTTGTTATTGGCCGCGCCACGCGGTCGCTTCAGCTCAGTCTCGTGCTAGCTTCCGTGCGCTACACATCATCCACACAAGCTTCGTGAAACTTTGTGCTATATTTTTATTATTTTTTGTTATTTTTATTAAAAATAGTGCAGCCACGGGTCCAATTAAGATTACTGATTCAATCAAACCTAAAGAAAAGCAGTGAGAACGACAATTGAATTGAAAAAAGAACTCGTTGCGAAGTTTGAAAGTGGAACTAGTGTCTCTGACCTGGCAACTCAGTATGGCATGGCGAAATCAACCATATCGTCTATACTGAAAAAGAAAGACATAATAAGAGAGGCTGATGTGGCAAAAAGAGTGACCGTTCTTGCTGTGAACAGGTCACCTATAATTAAACAAGTGAAAAAACTTTTGTTAGTTTGGATTAACGAAAAACAACTTGCTGGTGACGGCATTTCTGAAATGATTCGCCATTCGTACAAATCGCTATTCGAATTGCCTCCTGGAACGGATTGTGTACGAAAAGCGAGGTTTCACTGTATATTGCTACTTTGTTGTTTACCTTATCATGTTTCTGTTGTCCTTTGGATCTTACATTGCAGAAATTATTCAATATTTTAAAAATAAAAGAAATGATTATTGTTTTTTATTAAGGAAAGATAATTATCTGATATAGTTGAAACTTCAGTAGTAGATTAGAGGATTTGAGTTACTGTTTTGAAGCTGAGGCTCAGCCTTGTGGTGAAGGCGGTGGTCTGCCAGGGCTGATACGTCTGAACCTGTTTTCGAATCCCAGAACCGGCATGGACGTTTCCTTTGTTTCCTGTATATGACTACTTCATGTTCTCTTTCTCTCCTTCCGTCGTTTGTGCAGTATTATATTTCTGAAGTTTCTACAATAGGCCTAAAAAGGTGGCAGTACTGGCATGATTTATTTAAGGCCCTAAACATTAGTAATAAATGGTCCGTTTTGGTCAAAAGTTTACCTCCTAGGTGTTCTGGGGTGAAAAAAAATTGTTCTGCTTAAAAATAAAACTAGCCTTTTCGCAAGGCTTTGGAATTAAAGTTAGTTTTCATATTTTTCTTCTGTCTATTGTTATAATTCTAAGTGACTTATATGGGCATGTCTTGGATATCTTGTTGGCAACTTTTGAAATAATCTACACTATACATAATGTTAAAATTGACAATTATTAAAAGCTTTTGAACTTTTCAACGTTATCGTCATGACTTAAATAAAGTTAAAACAGTAAATATTTTATGTAAAATAAAATTTATAATTAGAATGAAATAGAAAAAAATATTCTGCAAGTGTTCTTTAAGACTCTGAAATGATCTCTTAGTTTTATTGATCTCAATAAAAAAATTGAAAATCTTTAAGAAGATGATAAAAACAAAAATTCCAAAATTTATCCAGGTCCTGCATAGCCTGTTGCGGTACAGTTTAACTTTGAATGGTTAATGTCTTCCTTAAGACCATTAATCCTAAAATTTTATGCTTTAATAGTTACACAATTTCAGTTTGTTATCAAAGCACAAATTTTGCTGATTGTTTTCTTAAGAAATTTGAAATTCTATATTTCCTATATAAATATTACTAATTAAAAACACTTTTTAATGTCTCGTTTCTTTTTAGTGATAATAATAGTCATTAATATTAAAGACAGACATAATTTAAAACATATATTTCAAAATACATTATTTAGGAGCTTTCGAAATCCTTAACGGATTCCCTTATCAACTCAAATAATAGTGATATTACAATAATGGTGATAAAAGAATAATAACTAGTGACAATAGTTTACTTTAATTGTCTAATAGCGATAATTTCGCAAATAAACTGTATATGCTAAATTTCAACAAAATTCATAACAGAAAATGTAATTTTTGAAGTTACAATTTGAAAAAAATGTCCTTTTGAAGTTTAAATATCAAAAGTATTGTTATCAAAACAATTATTTGATACTAATAGTATATTTAAATTTGATATAATAAATGCACAATGAGAAAACATTGAAAAAAAATGAAGTAGTTTACCAGAAATACGATTTCATAAAGTTTAGAGCTTTTTTGTTTTACCTATTTTCTTACA
The DNA here is from genome assembly GCA_023159025.1 of Thereuonema tuberculata. Lineage (NCBI taxonomy): Eukaryota > Metazoa > Arthropoda > Chilopoda > Scutigeromorpha > Scutigeridae > Thereuonema > Thereuonema tuberculata. The sequence goes on from JAFIDM010002131.1 coordinate 11,728,071, forward strand.
GACTGTAGGTCTTGTAACATTTTTGTTATTATTTTCCCTAATAAATTTTGAACGAATCCTCTTGAACTTTTGTTTACGAACAAGAAATATCTTTGTTTGGTAATGGAATTTGTTCCTGGAGAAATAAGCGCATAATTCTCCTACAGCAGGCTTAGAACCGAAGCACTGGGTGTCTGAATAATGCCTGTTAATTCTTTCAATGAAGAATTACCTGAATTCTGCGCGTGCTTTGAAGAGGTTAAAATGAATTGCAATTAGGCAACTTAAATTTAACTAATGCGGATTCATTATTTTATTTGCAAGAAGTGGAAAATTTGTATTGTTTCTATTGAGCAGATATTATAATTTAAAAATAAACTGATATTTTTCATTTCTTCTTAAAGTCTTGAAAATAATAGAAGAAAATAAAATGAAAAACCACAACCTTTTCAGATAAGTAGACTTTCACGTTCTTTCAGTACTTCTTGTGTCTATATTATTCCTCATGAAGTTCCAATCAGATGGCTTTAAACTCATTTTTAAATTTCAGTTTTCTTCAAATAATCTAGACCTGCACAACCTTAAAGTCTGACAAAGGCTTCTGAGGGCTAATAGTTTTATAAAAGTTGTGCTGGAGGGCCACAGCGTTTAATCCTCAACCCCCAACCCTCACTAAATCTTCCTAATTATTGATTTGATAAAGTCATTTAGAATAAAAATTATTAATAATACACGAATTTACGTAAATGACTTATAAATGGAACTGTCAAATCCTTAATTAATAATAATAATAATTAATAATAAATGTAAAGATTACGTAAACTTCAAATTACACTATGTAACACGATTTTTGTTTCTGGGTAATCAATATCATTTTATAATTGGTTCTATCACAAAAGCATAAAAAAAATTATTTCCCTAGAAAAACTTTGCTCTTGTGGTCAGGACAACGAAAAGTTGAAATTTGCGTATTGTCATTAAGGAAATGTACAAATTTTCGGGTTTTATTTAAAGACAAAAAGGGAACATTACATTTCAAATCAATAGTATATTTTCAACCAAAATACTACAAACTGATGACAAAGAACCTAGAAATGTGTAGTTTTGCGAAATTAGCTAGTGTATGTCATATCACTTTCATGAATAAGTCTCCAAATATAGTCCCCATCATGTGTTCATTGTATGTTCCCTGGTAACGACGTTCAAAATGTTGCATGTCCTGATGAAGGTGCTCTCCTTGCTCCTCGAAATAGGCACCCATGTTCTCTTTGAAGCTATCAAGGTGGGCATCAAGGATATGTACTTTGAGAGACATCCTGCAGCCCTTTTCGCTGTAATTTTTAACCAGATTCTCAACCAATTCAATATAGTTCTGAGCTTTATGATTTCCAAGGAAGCCTTTGACTACTTGAACAAAACTGATCCATGCCTCAATCTCTTTGCTCTAAGAAGCTTGGGAAACTCTTGACACTCAAATAACTTTCTTGATTTGAGGTCCAACGAAAACGCCAGCTTTAACATTTGCTTCGGAAAGCTTTGGGAACAGATGTTGTAGATGCTTGAATGCTGCATATTCCTTGTCCAAAGCTGCCACAAATTACTTCATCAGTTTTATGTGCAAAGGTGGCATTAGTACCTTTCGAGGGACAACAAGTGGCTCCCATTTAATGTTGTGCTTCCCCACAGTGAACTCAATACGATTAGGCCAATATCGTTTATGGTAGTGTGCTTTAGTGTCCCTGCTATCCCACAGACAAAGATAGCATGGAAACTTAGTAAACCCTCCTTGAAGCCCCATCAAGAAGGCAACCATTTTGGATCGGATATAAATAAATAATCTGAGATTCAAAAAAGAGTTTGAATTCGTTATTGATGGGGGAAAGGGGAAGGAAACATCAATAATGTCTGTTTCCTTATGTTGCATGTCCTGATGGAAGCGCTCTCCTTGCTCCTCGAAATAGGCACCCGTATCATACTTATGAAACAGACAGTAATTTGTATTCAAATAAGGCTTTTCGACTATTTAGAAAATACTATATTAAAAAAAAGATGAATAAAAAAAGCATAAAAGTTGGCAGCTAAGTAAATACTAATGTGACAGCCACAAAAGCGAAGTTTCAGGGGTATAATTACTCTTTTCTACATACTTGCTGCTCATTTAAACAGAAAACAATACTGTCAAACTAGAAACAGAACTTTTTTGAAAATTTGTTACATAGTGTTATCAAATAATGCGCTATTGTGTTGGCATGAAATACCAATAGCAATGTTTGAGACAGTTGCTATTGAAAGTTACAACATTTTTCAATGTATCTATTGGCATTAATTTAAAATTTGACTGGCCCGCAGCAATTATACCGGTGGGCCGCATTGGGTCAGAGGACCCCGGGTTGTCCATCCCGATCTAGAATAATCCTTGACACCAAAATGAACTTATTCCATTGCCATAACAATGAAATAAGTTCACTTTGGTGTCAAGGCCTGGCAATAACTTTTTGCTTTTTTAAGCTTTGTTTAATATTTTGTTATTTCTTCAGTGCTACCTTCTAATACTACACTTTTATCCACTACATTTTAAAGTTTCTTTTTGATTTTTTTTTTTTGCCCTTTAAATCTTTCAAAAAAAGTAAATAAAATAAATATCTTTTATCTTTTGTAAATAAATGTGTCTTTTTAATTCATTTTTTTTTACAAAATAATTTCCTTTAATTATAATTTTCTTATATTTCAATTGTCATCATACAATATTTTTATTGCAGAAATCATATCTGGCAAAAATTTCACTGAAAACAAAAAATAATTTAATTTTCCCTTTAATTTAGTTGTTAGTCAAGATATTTAGCCTATTCATAAGAAAATTCGATACAATGGAACTCTTTTTCCGCAATTGATATTAAACAAAAAGCAAAGATTTACACTAAACCATTTACATTTACAAATGTAAACATGTTCGATGATTAAAAGAAAATAATTTAATGTTTAAGTACAAATAAAGAGAATCTGATTGAAGGAAAATTTTTATTTTGTGAATTCCTCTTTGGTAGTTTTTTTTTGTCATCTTCACCAATTTGCTTTTTTGTTTTGACATCTATTTGTTGATTGATTCAACATTAGAGCATGTTCAATGTTGATTTAGATATTTTGAAGATTTGAATAGATTATTCTTATTATATAAGACAACAAATGGAAAACTGTAACTGGAAAGATTTGTAATAAATAAGAATAACTCAGTAGCTTACCTATATACCCGTATTCCCCCGTCCAAAATATTGTTTGGCCCTTATCTGCAGATATTTATCAAATACATTTACGACCATTTATGACATGTATTTTTTTCATTTACGACCATTTATGACATGTATTTTTTCATTTACGACCATTTATGACATGTATTTTTTTCATTTACGTTTTTCATTTTCGGCTTATTTTTTCTAGCAATTGTGATTATCATTACATTCTTCCGTTTGTTGTCTGTAAATTTGGAATGCAAAGATTTTTGGCTTTTCTAATTCATGCCGAGTGCATCTGCTGCCCCCTCACCGAATTAACTTAACACAAGAAATCTTGTATCTTTTCTCATCATACATTTTTGCTTTTAGTTTTAAGATCCAAAATAGAGAAATTGAAACATAGTAACTGTTGATAAAAGTGAAAAATTGATAGTTTCAAATGGATTTGTGAAGGGAGGATTAATAAAAAAGTAGGTGATAATTTCCAAGTAAGCTTTGCAGTTTTTTTAAAGTTACTAGTCGCAGATAAGTTGCGAGATCTAGATAAGTAAAGAAATAGAAAAAAGTATTAATTTTAAACAAAAGAAGCAATTTCCAACAGACTTTGCTGGTAGATAATTTTGCTTAAACAGTTTATATTTTTGATTTACACTTGGTTCTAACTTACCATTATGGTAGTGCTTTATTTTATCAATAGAAGTGTTTTTTTAGTCACTCAGAAAACGTTAATCTTTTACGTGACTTTGAAAAAAAATTTAAAAAGGAAGAAATCCAATTATGAAATCTTCGAAAGGACTTTCAATGAATTTGATTTATTTTTGCTTCGAAACCTAACATTTGTTTTTTTCTTATGAAGTTGAAAACCGGATATTCAAAGTTAGTAACTGCAAATCCTCCAACTCCCACATGTTCTGCCATTTCTAGAACAAAACGTTGCTTCCTCTGAGGATTAATCCTCTTCACCATCGATCTGATTCTTCAATTGAACTCTCCCGTCCCACAGTAAACCTATGGGAATTGTGCCTCTCCCCTCCTGTGATGGATGAACTCTTGTTCCTCGTTCTTCCTCTGGGACTGATGATAGAGGATTGATGGGGAGGGGAGGAAGAGCAGGGGAATTTTTTTTTCTCAATCACCAGACAAAGAGAAAGAGATTCTTGACTAGGAGTTGCAGGTAAGCGCCTGATTACTTCCCCACCCGTCTTCGACTCACCCAGACAAAATCAATTAGGTGATAAGACATTAGCCGTAATGAGGCGCTGGCTGCAATTAGGAATGGTTTTTAAATCCTCCGTTTAATAAGAAAAAGTTGGGAAAAGGCAAAGGACAATCTTTGCATGCAGAAACGAAAGAGACGCATCTAGTTAACGAAACTTAACTAATGATGAAATTAGCATACAGGTATAGAGAGAAAATATTGTAGGGTTAAAAACTACATCGCAAAGTTTTTTTATAAGTATTTTTAAAATTTATGTTAAAATAAATAGATAAGATTGGTTCCAATATTCAGATAATAATATTTGGTAGTGTGGTCCCTTTTTCATAAGGGACGTTAATTCTAGACTATTTTGCCAAATAAATCGTTTCTCATGATGCTAGGAAGTTTACGTTGTATCGTGGGGAAAAAGTATTTTGTTTTCCCAACAGTACATCATAAACTTCTTAGAATCAAGAGTGAAAGAGAACAAGTTTACTTTCACGAAACTTATGACTTACGGTTGTAGTATTTTTATTGAAAATCTTTCCACTCCCGAAGTTTCCATTCAGGAAATCTGGAAGCTATGAAAGTTCAACTTTTAAAAACTAACTAGCAACCCGGGAAAAGTGGATTCGCCCAACGTGCGACTGCTTTCTCACAAATACGGATAAACTACCACGACTGCTTTTCGAACCAGCGAGTGCGTCTATGACATATTTGTATTTTTTGTAGGGATTAGAATGTGGTCCCCGTGGCCTAAAGGATAAGTCGTCAAACTTCGGATCAGAAGGTTCGATTCCCGTAGCGAACTTGTAGAAATTATTCCTATTTTCACAAATCGCAACAATTGCCCGGACAGACGGACAGACAGAGAAATAAAATATTTTATATAATATATGATTTGCACACTATTTGTCAAAATATTTTTTAATTCCTTATCTTACTTAAGTAAGATATGTTGTTTATCGTTTTTTTTCTTCCAAGACTCGCAAAAAATTTCAGATCGGAAGACTCATGAATTTCGTCATAAATAAAGTTCCTATGTATCGTATCAATTAGAATCAGTCAGGCATTTTGAATGCTTCTGTCAAATGAAATGGACAGAATAAATTTTCAGATGATATATTTTTTGAATATTTTCTGATATTGACGAATATGAAATCGACGAATCAAATGTATTGAATATGAATGTTTACATTCACACCGGCGCTTTGAAAACAAGCTAAACATTACAAATTTTGTAAAATGGATTTTCTTATTTGATCACTATATTCATCATCCAAAATGATTTAAAAATTAATTGTTGTTCGATAACCATGAGTAGTGTCTGTCAGGCAAGCAGAGCGATCTAAGCATATTGATTATATTCAATTCTCTGAATGTGCGGTTTCGAATCCCAACGCTGACATGGATGTTTCCTTTCTTTCTTGTGAATGAAATTGAAATTTTAATTAAAATATGTAGATTTTATAGTGCTAAAATCTAGCCCTAAAAAATATTAGCGAAGCAATTTTATTATCGACAAAACACTTTTCCCTGGTATTCTACTTTACATTAGGCTGTGATATACCCCACTTATATTAATGCCGCAAGGGTCTATTTTATCGATTAGAATTAACAAAAATTAACAGCAGGGTGCCATTATGTTTCATAATGAGAAACCGCAGCGCTGGCTACTATGAAAGTGGAAAAACAATTTTTTTATTTTTTTTTTATTTTAACAATATTATAATATTATTTTAACATATAAGCCGATATTCAAATTACATATGGGCTGTTGTGGAATTCTTGGCTTCTAAAAAAATTAACTTAGAACATATTTTTCCATCTTGTGTTTTTCAAAATTGTGGAATTTATTTTATTTCCGTGAATATTTCACGGGTCGCAACTAGTATTTATTATTCACAAAGACGAAGTGAAATGGATTCATTTGTTTGTTCAAGATCGGAATAATTAAATCAGTTTTTAAATATACCAATGTTTTTATCGAAAATTATTACAAACTTTCTTTTTATTCATCAAGTTTGCCTTAAAATCCCAATGTTTGCTTTATAAAAATAGGTATTTTTCTGTTTACCAATATAAGCGCAATTTTTAAGCAAGTATTAAAAGATCCATAAAAGTTTAAGATATGTTTCTACTTTTTGTCGCCTTATTGATGTAACTTTACAAAATCAATTGCATTTGAAAGATATTAAGTACTTTGCCTTATTTATCCAAAGGAATATTTGTAATCAAGATTTTTATCTACAGATCATTCTGTATCTGTTACAAATTTGGTCACAACTACTTTAACTTCAATTCGGATGAAAATCTGTAATCTAAAAGTTATGAATTAAAAAAACAAAAATGCTAATTTCGTTTTTCAATGAAACTGTATTTCTCTGACGGGAATTACTTAATTACAACATTATTTAAATCAGCATACATGAATTTGTAAATTAGAGAAGATGAAAAAAAAATCCTTTTCGAAACAAAATTAGTTATTATTCAAACATTGCTCAAACTGCTCGAGGTATCCAAAACATTTGCTTTTGGTCGATCCACAAAGCATTGCTGTATTGATAAATTAACTTCTGGAGAGTTTACGATATTACATTCATTCTGATGCACCTATTCCAGATAATAACTTTTTAATAATGAATCGAGCTGTAGACAATTTACAAAATAAACTATAGAATTAGTTAAAACCGAAGATGGAATTACTAGAAACTCTATCAATTTGAGCAGAGCTCTACATTGCTAGCTAATATTATAACTGACATGCACACTGGCCCTCTATCATCCAATCCGTAAATTACTGCAAGCTTTTGCTGTTTATAGAGCGCCCACCAACTACGGTCGAATCGGAAACCATTTCAATATTTGACTGTAATGAGTTGGCAGCCATATAACCAACTTTACGACGGAATAATTGGGCTGTTTGGATTTTTCTTCTCATAAAGATGCCATTCAAATGCACAGATGAGATTTTGAAATTGAAAGTCCCCATAAATTATAAGTTTGTGGTAGGAAGTCCAGATGGTGGCAATTTTATGGTTTTACCTGCTTAATGTCGATTTGACTTAAATCGCTGATCTCGAATTAAGAGGAAAAGTTTTCGCAGATCGTTTTTACTACTTTGGAAGAACATTAAGAGCTCTTGCTTACAGAGGCTAGCGTTTATGTTTCTATCGGCTTTCTTTTCTGAATTATGAATTTCTCAATGGATTGGAGAGGCTTTCTTGAAAATTATATAATATTTCTTATTCAATTGTTTTCTATTGATACAATAGCTATTGAGGTTTTTCAGGTTTAGCTTTTTTAGATATTTGTTATTTGCTAGCTAGTAATATAGTAGAACATATCAACGTATGGAAATTCATATGTGTACGTCAGGTGATACATGTAGATAATTTTTTTTTCCAAAGCAACAAACACAGACTAAGTACTAAAAATCTACAAAAGGTTTAATGTAATAATATATTACATAAGTAGATACGTACAAGTATAGTTTCAATATGAAACTTAAGTTGAATAATCTTAAGAGTTCCTTTAAAACAGTTCTAGTCTTCTTGTCACTTCCGCTAACAGCTGGGCTCACAAAAATTCCTTTAATGAATTTAATATTGCTTACTGTAATGCTAACGTAAATATCCACTTGATATTTAACTTCAAAAATAATAATAATTACTAATAATAAATTCACTGACTTCGTGAATAACTTATTACACACACAGTTAATGTTCACTTTCACTAAATAATAACGAAGCACCTTAAATCAACTAACTTCCGTTGATTTATTAATACTATAATAACGGCGCAGTTAATTTCGACGCACGGAAATCTAATACCAATGCTTTTACGCATTCACTATTCACAATATGATTCATAGTAATTCACTTCTGGGAATTCGCTAATATTTCACTTAAATAATTATTAATTATTTCTCCTGAATTAATTCCTACGTTTATCTCGATTCCTTATTTTGCACAAATAATAACTGAAGTCTAGCACTTCCCACTTATTAAGAGACTTGTAAATGTACTCACAGTTCGCAGATTATAATGGCTTTTCACCTTGGTAGAAGTTCTCGTAGAATTCTTCTGATTCCGGTGATTTCCTAGTTGATTCCGTATTCTGTCTTGACACACAATATGATAATACAGCTGAGGAAAGTTAAGGCTGGTAGGAACTTGGAATTTTTTGTCACGCTTTTGTACTTCCTTTTCAGATTTCTTTAATTAGCTATTAAAGAAATGACTTAGGTTAAGGAAAAAAAATATAATCATTGCCTAATCTTCGCACAATAAAGAAAAGCAAAACTCGGACTTACTTGATAAATTGATTGTTAATGGGAACTTTGAGCTTGATTTGTAAACTTATATTAGAAATAAAACAACTACTTCTATTCGTTTACATAAATATTGCATAAATTTGCATAATTATATAACATTTGCATTTTCCGCCTGTTTTTTTCCTATGGCAAATTGAAACTTGCAAACCTTCACTTTCGAAAACAATTATCAATAATATTTGTCGTGGCAATCTAAGCATAAATGAAACTCCAGCCTTGCCTAAATAAAAGAAACCTTTACTTTTTGACGTCGCTGTATTAACACTATGCATACCAAACGCCTGTAAGACTTGTATAGTTGTTTCAGAATGTTGTACAGGGTAAAGAATAGAAATCTCGGGTAGATTAGAATTATAAAATAGTAGTACATAATATTAAGTGATAGAAGGTAGAAATAGCTTCCAAAATTTAAAGATTGAGATTTTAAGTTTCAGAGTCGATAGATACCGTGATGCTCCCAAAAGCAACAATAATTATTAATATTTACTTCTGTTTCTGCTCAATTCTTTGGAAATTAAGTCTATTGCACCAGCAAAATCATTTAAACTTATCTGATAATTTTTAACACTATATTCTAAAATGGTTTATTCACTGTGTTTTTGGAATGTTTTTGCTAGTCTTTTCTCGAATAAACTTTTCCCGTAATTATTTTTGAACTATGGAATGGATCTTTTTGATAAAAGGTTCGGTTTTGTTTTTCAAATCTTTCCAAAGGTTCGCCTGCGTAATTTGGGAGAAGATATGAATTGTCTTTTGTATTTGAAAATTTGTTCATGAGTTCTATGAAGAAATTTCAGTATGAAGGTGACGAAAGTTCCCATAAGAAAGCATTAAAAGTTGTGGGAAACAATGAATTATTTTTTTAATTCCGACAAAGCGTCGTAATCCATTTTTAATCTAGATTCAAACCAGTAGAGGATTTAATCGGATTTACATTAGGATTTGTGGATTTAATCGAAATTTCAACAAATTGAAAACAGCTATTTCTTTTGGGTGAGGTTATGATTTACAAACATTGAGGCTTTTTCTTGATATAAACTAAAATTTCATGAACATTTTAAGTAGGATCTAAGTTCTTTCAGGAGCTTTCTAATTTCGTTAATTGTAGCTGTGCTAAAATACTTCTCTTGATGTGGACATTCAATAGAATTCGCGTGAAGATTTTTTTTTTCGTTCTCATGGGAGGTGAAACCACTTTTCAGAAATTGAAGGAAATTATAAAATTTTAAACTTCGGAATGGATGAAAGTCTGTGACCTTGGAGCCATTGCTTGACTGTTCCTGGACTGAGTTCCACTTACTAAATTATTACGATTTGTTGGTCGGAGTCCAGTTGGATTCTCTCAGTATTTCATGAACCCTTTGATCAAAAGATTTAGTCGACATCATTTCGCCTTCTATCATTCTTCCACTTTCCTGTAGTTCGTACTTCGTTGTTTTCTTCTGATATGTAATCTACTATGAAGTGCCGTAGAACAATTCTTTCGACAAATATCACAGCTAAATACTTTCTGACCCGAATATAACGTTCTGCGTCTCTTCCTTGTGGCATAGGAACATAACCCTTTGCAACGGCAGACACTGGCAGATCTTTGTAGAACTGGTGGAAGTTTGTGGGAATCCCTCCAGTTTAACACAGCTCATTTTTCTTTGCTTTACTTATTGCGAGTCTTTGCAAGTAGTAGGGTGACAGCTGCCCATCTTCAGGATTTGGGATTTGAAAAGGCCTTTGGATGATATTGGTTGGGGCCTCTGGCTTGAGGCCTCTGGTTGAGGCAATTTGCTTTAGCGGCACATAGTTATCGTTGTACGTAGGCTTAACTTCCAATACAAAGGGAGTTTGCTTTTTTGCTCGTAAGCATTTCACTTTGCTGATTTGAAGTGGCAGATCACGGTTTCCATCGAGGAAGAATGTAGCAGGAAGCAACTCTTTGCTTAATTTCTTCAGGTCGTGAAACTCATTATGTTGAAGTTGTGAGACAATGTATGGCTTGTGTTTCCGAACCATGACAATCATGTTGTTCCATTCATGAATACACACCTACATGTTTCTTGGCAAACTCAATTGTTGCAAGCATTGAATCACACTCCATGTAAGTGTGTCCAGGTTCAAGAAACTTTAATTAAATAGTTTAAACTGAATACTTGTGAACAGCGTACAACATAGCAGTAGCAAGATAGCGGTTTTTATTTTGACCACCACATGAATCCGGATAAATTGTCACTCGCTTCACGTGGTCTGATAGGTTCTCTACATACAGTACTTTATAATGCATGTACCAATTTCAGTGGAGCCCCTTTTACCATCGACGTCAGTCCTTGTATAGCAGTTACCTTCGTGAGATACTTGATTGTAAATTGTCATGTTATACATACATAATTTTCTTAAGTAATACAGGATGCTTACCTCACTGCATGGGATGTACAGTAATGACTTCAGGTCAAAAGTGGCGGAATAGTGGCTGTTGTCAACTTTGGCATCCTCTTTATCTTTCAACTTTTCCATTTGTGTCTTTATTTGCGTCATGTGCATCGTATTTGGGACGAAAGGCACCTTTATCCTCACTAGTTAAGAGGTAAACTTAGTGCATTTAGCACACTGATCTTTTTTGGGTTTAATAAAACCCAAGTTGAATTTTATGCAGAACATACTACGGTAGTTGTTTCCTTTACAGGTATTTTCCCTGCTGCAGTACATTTTTCTTTGTACAAACTATATATTTTCTTAAGATTCACATCTGGGCCTAGGTAATGTCGCACCGAATCTTTTCGTATGTAATGAGGCTCCATTCTAGGAAAAGATCGAATATGATAGTAAATAAACTCTGCGCTAGTTTTGTTTGCTGGCGGGTGCCTTCCTCTTTGATATTGTTGTACAAAATTACCTAACTACTTCTTCATTGCACCTTGAACAGTTTTCTGTGGAAAATAGTACTCTTTTCAACTATTATAGGAAACATACAACTGATTTAGAAGTAGTGAATTACCTTTAACTTTTAGTGCTCTGCTTCTTGATCTTGCTGGTCTGGTGGCAACTGAAGTCTGCAAGATGGTAACACCTAATGGAGTTTGTCTTGTTGTTTTTAGAGTGCTATCTAGTGGTCTTTCCAGCAAGTCCGGATACTTTTGCTCTCATAGAACCATTTGGCCAGCTAAAATTGAAGACTTTTTTGCGCTAAAAGATTCTATTTGTACATAGAACTTTCTGGCACAGAGAAAGTTGTAAGCAATGAAAATAGAACTTTTTGGAACAATCAGCTAATAGGCTAAAAATAGTTTTTCAAATAGAACCTCTTGGCACGACAGAAGTCACCAAAATAAATCGTTTTGCATATAAAACTAAAATTTAGCAAAATGTGCACATAGAACGTTTTGGCATGGGACCCTCGATATAACAATAAGACTTCCCGTATTGATGAAATAGATTACGACAGTAATGCAAAGCAGACCTTCAGGATGAAGGATGGAAGTATTGTTTCTTTCATTGACTACTACCAGAAACATTATGGTATTCAAATTAGATTTCCTGATCTACCATTGCTCTTAAGTCTTCAAAAAAAGCTTGATATTAAAAGGGGTCAAACAGATCCCATTAAACTTGTTCCGGAGCTTTGTACCATGACAGGGCTGACTGATGAAATCAGACAAGATTTCAATGTTATGAAAGATTTGGCCAAATATACAAGAGTTGGTCCAGCTGTGAGAGCACCAAAATTGCAAGATTGCAGAGCAATCCAAAATTCCAGGAGGAATTGAAAGAATGGAATATGCAGTATAGCAATGACCTAGTTCATTACAAGGAAGAATTCTTTCACTTTTCTTCTGCTGACGGTTAAGTAAAAGTATTCACCTCGCAGAATTATTCACTCAATTAAGACCATAACTTTACAGAATGTCATGTAAACATGTATCTTTACAAAATATCTTCTGTAAGAATAATGTGAATAATTATTGTAAATAATTATGTACAGCTTTCTTTCCCTTTCGCACCTTTTTTCATGTTATATGCACGTCAAAGTTTCCTATTTAAAAGTAATGGACACTTGTATTAAATCTAAGGGAAAAACAATATATTTTATGCCTATCAGCATTAATGCTGTACTGAGATTTTCTTTCTGTTTTTTGCTTTGAGCGAGGCAGCGAGGTCTATAGCATTTCAGCTTTCTCAGTTGACTGTCAATGGTCAAATCTGTAATCATCCTAATAACGACGAAACAGCCATTGATGAAACCTCAAGGTGTGAAAGGGAAAAGAACTATGCATTCTCTGTATTCCCCTCTTTTTATATTTCATTATATGCTCATTAAAAATTCATTCTTAAAAAAAGTTTTTCCCCTTTCTCAATAAAGAATTAAGAAAACTCATTCTCCCATTATTGCAATCCACTGTTATAAAATTAAATTTTTGGCATTATTTTGATAAAAGCTAATGGGAATTTTTTCTTTGTTGCCTAAAAGATCTCTGTTTGCTGTGTGGATTGTATACATAGTTTAACTCATATGTTTAAGGGTAAACCTAAAAACTGCTAATACGGTTCCTTAATATATATCGAAGTGAGAAATCCTTTTGAACAAACAGTTTTAAATATAATTTTAAACCGAAAAAATCGTGTCCACGGGTCTCAGATCAAGAAATTGCTGAATTAGAAGGCTGAAATTGTAGAGATAAGACGAGAAAAATTCCTGCTCCTCTTGTACATATATAATAGATACAAGATAAGCAGGTAAGGAGTAAGAGAAATAAAAAAACTGCCAAAAGTTTTGTCGTTAAAACGTAATAATAATAAAAAAAAAACTCAAAAATTATTAACTTCGAAAGCAAAAAAAGTTAGTGGTACGTAAATGTTACAGAAATACGATCTCTTTATTGATTTTTTGATAGAAATGCAACTTTACAGCCAAAAAATTCCAAATTAAGTACCATTATCATGAAAAGTGCATAGAAACATTTAAAATTTACATTCACTGATTTTAACTACATTTGGATCTTATCATGAGAGTTTTGGCACGTCAACTATGCTTAGCAGTTTTCATTCTAAGAGGCCAAAAGGCCGAACCTTAGAGAATTCAAGATACGCAGAACAGCTTTATATCTAATTGATCGATTAATTGATATTAACAGTAAGTTATTATTAGATTTTTGAAATCTTGAAATCTTAGTTAAACCATTACTTTCCGCTATTTAGAGATCAAAATTTTTTTTTTTTAATTCGAGATTTTATTTTATATTAGCAAGATTGGTTTATTACAGCAAGATTATCAAGACTGATGAAATTAGAAGTACGGTACATCATTAGTGATTCCAAGTAAAACATTATGTACATATTACTACAATTAAATTCATTTATCATTCATTTCCTGGTCATTTCAGTTTTGAGTTAAATTAAGGCATTCAATTTCAGGAAAACTGTAATTTTCTTGTCTAAATGATTTATTTGAAAGGTATTGATTTTAAATGAAGTACATCAGAATTTAATTGAGGTCCAGATATTACTTTCGAATACTTCCGTTTCTGAAATAGCGCCAAATACTGGTGTACTCTGTAAAAGAGTACCGGCATTCTTCAGGCAGAGAGAGAGAGTGAGTACCTCCAGATAAAGAGAAGAATTATTTAGGAAAAACTGCTTTATTCTGATGCAGGAAGAGAAACGAATTGGGTCCAGCTGTGAATTTCAATTTGGGGAGACGCTTTCGAAAGCGAGGACCAACGCTGCGTCGTCATTGGAATTTTTTGGAAAGCTTGAATGAATTTTGAGGGTTCAGTCAGCCATCATCGAAAAACTGATTTTCTAACTAATGATTGATATAATAAGTATTACTTAAAACTACGATATTTTATGATAATTATAAGCATAAAAGTTTATAATGAAAGCCCAAGACTAGGTATAAATATTTTTTTCGCTAAAGGAAGATTTTTTATGGCGTATTTTCACAAAAAAAAATATCATAAGGTTTTATTGAAGAATATTTTATTTTCAGTCACATATAATAATGTTACTATTAAACATAATAATGTTACTTCTTAGTACATTTTAATATACTTAATAAGTTTGATTTAACATTCGTAACACTTCATTCATCGGAGGGGAAGAAAGGATTGAAATAAAATAAAATAAATCTAACTAAGTTGAAATACACATACTGTCCGTCTGTCCGTAATCTGTTATTATGAAAACTCAAACGAATTATCCTAAGAAGCTGAAACTTGATGAGTCCAGGGGATCATTGATTTTGATACAAGATAGATTTAAATGAAGAGCAACTAAAATAATTTTTCGTTGGAACGTCATAACCATCTGGAAACTGAATTTAGTATACTGAATTTTAATAGTAGGTGGATGCTACTCCGTTTGAATTCCTATTGTAATGAACGTAGTGCTCATAACTTGACTTTGTTAAAAAGATGTTCTTAAGATAAACGACTCTACATTGAATAAAGGGGAATGTGCCCCGTTGTTGTTAGCTCTTAACCATTCAGAGATAGAAAAGTTGATAAGTTATTTGTAATTTTCTCGTTCATTTGTAATTTTTTATTAACGGTAGATAATCAATAGAATAACTTCGTAACTTGAGGAGCTGTTTAATTAAAACCTAATACAAATGAACTGTATTAATGCGAATACTTTATTTTCATTTAGAGCTATTTAATATTACGATACTATATGCCTTGGTTTGAAGTGAAATCTCAGAGTTATAAGAATCATAGAGGCCACAGGGAAATAGTAAATCACATGAAACATATCATTGCTGAGTGGATCTATCAATTTTTATGTGGCAGAATTATCTCCCGTAACCCCAGTCATTTTTTTGGGAAGATGTATTTCTTCAGCTAGGGTTGAAATGATGCAGTTGACAAGCATGAGCCTTTGAACCCCCACGCCCTTCAACGGGACCTTATGATTGGAGCATCAGGAATAAATAATACACATCGACGTTTTCCAAACCATAAACCTAATCGTTAATTAGCCATGAACATGCATTGGAAACCCTTTCTGTGTCGCATAAAATCCTTCCCTCAATCGATCCTACACGCGGTTGATGGCTACGCCTAATCCACGACGGATGTTATCATAGAGCAAGCTCTCGTTAGAACACTGTTCGCTGTACCAGACACGACGCCTAACAGGAAAGGCACTGGACTATTAAGTTCTGTAATGAGCTGTTTTGCATACATAGAATCTCAGATGAGAAATTTTTAAATCTATTAATATTTAGGATTGTTCGATTATGAAAATAACAGAAAAATCATTATTTTGATTTTTTTTTTGTAAAATTCATAAATTAATTAAAATTAACAAGTATGATAATTTTTTTATACTCTTATTTTATGTTATGTATAGTTTGCGATAAAGATATACATACATTATAATAGAAAGCATGACCATTAAATGTTTGTACTTGCTTTTAATACTTTAAAATAAGTGGTAAGGTATTTTAACGAACAACGATTTATTGCGGAACTCGATCGAAATCCGAGAGTTGATTAGAAAGGAAAGAAAAACGTGTGTAGCTTAGGTTTTCTTAAGAAAGCATCTTTCTTAATATTTAGTATATTAAGAATAATATGAGAAATAAATTTTGGATAGCTTTTTCAAGAAATCCTCTTAAGAAGATACAAGTTTGTTCACTGCTAAGAAGAAGATTGCATCGTTATCAATAATCTTCTTCTTTCAGTGTGTTCGAGGTCTCCCTTCAGAACTCGTCAATTTAGAAAATCTTTCATAAGTCTAGGAATTCTATCCATCTTCACAAAGAACACGATTTCCCTTTGCAGCTATTAATTTTTCAATGATTGACATTTCACTTAATTTCTATGTAAGTTAGTGATTTTTTTCAGACCTAATTAGTAGTTTCGTGAGTGAATCTCATAATTTTCTGTTCTGGTGGTGGATTGAAAGTGTAGATTTTACATCACATTGAAAGACGTATGGAAAGATCTCGTAGAATCTCAGCTTTATACCATAGGTCTGTCCAAAATTAGAGGTTTAAATACTTGATTAATTACTGGATAGATTCTTGTTTGAGGGATTTTCCCACTCTGGGGTGAGGTTAACTCAATATTTCGGCTCGGTTTCTTGAGCCTTCTTCAGGAGATGATGAGAATTACATACATTTTGCTACTTCCGATTAGTCCCGTGCCTCAGCTGTATCAGTGGCCTTCTTCCTAGAGAGATTGAGAGTACACTTACATAACGGGAAGACAGGGAGGG
>JAFIDM010002131.1:11774326-11821512 GCA_023159025.1 Thereuonema tuberculata
CAAATTAATCAAATTACAGAGAAATTCAATTGTGATAAATAATATTCCCTTTCAAGGAAAATAAATAAACAAAAGATCAATGTGACATAAAATTAATATAAAAGAATAAAGAAATGACACAGAAAATAAAAAAAAATATCTGAGATTTCATCGGTGAGAGTCTGGGGATATGGACCCTTCAGCCAGACCCACTCGCTAGATGAAATGCTCCCTTATCACTTTTGCACTATCTGAGCATTTCATCTGGTGACTGGATCTGGCTGAATAGTCAAAAAAGGACAAAACGACCCTCCCAGACTCTCACCGATAAAAGCTGAGATACTTTTTATTTTCTGCGTCATTTCTTTATTCATTTCTATTAATTTGTGACATGTCAAATCTTTTGTTTATATTAACCAGGTTTGTTCAGCCTTGGTTTCTTTTATTCAAATTCCTTTGTGCCTGACGGTTCCGCAGACCAGGATTTAAAATTATGCCTGTTTTGATTCTTTAAATGTGCTTTCTTTTGAGGGAGGCCACACAGCCGGAAGCGGGTATCGTTTCCCTTATCATTTTTGCGCTACCTGAGCATTTCATCTAATGAGTCGATCTGTCTGACGAGTCCATAAAAAGGACGAAACGGTCGTTCCAGTCTCTCATCGATGAAAGCTAAGAAAAATAATACTTTTCTGAGATTTTAGGTATTTACATAGGCATATGTATATAATATATATTTCTGATTTGATTTTCAGGGTTTGATTTTGTAAAATATGGAACAGCAAATATTGTTACAAAAGCAACAATTTTGGTTACAACTTTAAATCTGATATAGATTTCCTACATTGCTTTCAATATAGTATTTACTTTTAATGTTTAATTTTGAAAAGCAAAGGATATGATCAAAATTAAAAAAAAAATCATTTGCCTTAGCCTTTCTTGAATTTTGACCATTTGCCTTTTTCACTGTCTTTTTTCTAACACTGAAGCAAATGCCATATGGTAAATGGCTGGAGGTTATATTCTTTCAGAGAATAGTCATCTTCTCAGTTGTGTTTGTATTCGTAGCTGAGTTTTGACTGCATCAATGAAAGAAAACGATTTCCCGAATCACAATGAATTTGATGAGGTTATTACCTCGAAATTCCTAGAAACTTCCGGAAGATAAAAGATTAAAATGAAAAAAGAAAATTGAAATAACGCCAATCCTTTTTTTTTCTGGCATCTTGGCTGTTCTAGATGCTGAAATGGCAAATATGTATGCCGATAGCATTCATGATCAACTACAGGGAAAACAGCCAAAAAAATCCTTCATTTTTATAGGAAAATAAGTAGAAATGAAAAGGATAGTAAAATGGAAAAACAAATTCTGCTGATTCTTAGAAAGAATTTGCAGAAAATAGATAATAATGTCAGGCTGTTAAAAATGAAACTTAAAAGCAAATGTGAAAGGAAATATGACAGGAAAGATAACACCAAGAAATTTTCATAATCTTCAGCTATTTATTTCAATTCTATGTGGCCATTGAAAGTTAAAAGCTAATTAGGAAATATTTATGATGATAATATAGAAATGTAATTCAATCTCCATATTAGAGTAAATCGTCATCATTTACCAGAACTAACGCCATTACAAAATAAATTAGTTATAATTCTAAATTAAGTGCATTTTGCAGTAATTTAAATTGGGTAAACTGAGCATTCATTATCGTTAATGTTAATAAACATTAAAATTAAGTTTTTGAAGGGAAGGAACGTGAAGACCAAAATAATTGTATTCTTATTATAATGTTGCCCTTAAATAAGGAATACACCAAGAATCAAGAAATGGTTCATGAAGCCATTTTAGCATGATGAGCGACAAACATCAAGATATTTTTTTAGAATTTGTACAGATCCTCGACGAGAAATTTGATTTTGAAGAGGAACTTCCCAATAGCAAAGCCTAAGAAATGTCACAATGAATGACTATATCCTATTTATTATATATTTTTATGATTTCTTTTCTGTTTTTGGCATTTTTACTTTAAAATTTTGGCTTGATATAGAAGCCGCCGTCGAATATTTGTCATAGTAATATTATATTATTTGGTGATATAAAGTTATTTAATTAAAATGAATTACTATCGAAGTCTACAAAGTGCATATTAATCTGTTTATAATCTTCATATACGTGCTTAATTTTAGTAACACCAAATTGGATTTAGGCAATTTCAGCAATTTTTAGTAATAGTATTTAATTTGTTTTTTTCAAAATAAATGAATATTATTATTTATTGTTATTCATTATCAGCTTCAGGGTATACACAGTTGCCTGTTTCCTACATCAAGAAAATCATTTGTTCATCTTTTTCTTGGACATTTTACATTTCACTTTCCTTCTGATTTACAGTTTAAGAGAATTGTTGGAAATCTGACTTTACTCATTCTCTGAATAAGCTGATACCATTTCCGTTTATTACTTAATTTCTTTCATCATATATTCAATTTATTTCTGATGATGCTATTTCGATAAGAATATCCTGCAATTGAACACAAAGAATTTTATAAAATGATAAGAGGAAGCCTTTTTGAAGTAAGCTGAGATACTGGGACAGCTGTTTCGAGCTTATTAGGCTTTCTTCAGCCAGGGCTACCCAGCAAAAACTGAAAAGGCATACGAGGGGAAAAGTAAGAGTCTTAATATGGCAAGTGACCCATCAGAAACTAAAGAAATTAAAAATAAAAACAATAACGAAATGTGGAAATGGCAAAAAACATATCACCACCTGCCATGAGATTTATTTAAATTATTACAAATGAATATAATTTTGTGCTAAAGCATAAATTTAAAAGCGACCCATAATAATCAAAAAAGGATTACATTAACATTAAATAAAGAAAGTTAGAAAAATAAGAAAAACACAAAAAAGAAACCCACAGGGACATTCAGAAAATAAAATTAACAGAGAGAAAAAAAAAGTACTTATACGGATTCGAACCGATTCAGTATATGAGTCCAAGACCTTAAGCATCAGGCTACAGCTGACTATTGAAAGTAGAGATGGTTGCATTTCTAACATTTGAACTAATTGAGGAAATCCAATGAATACAATGCCAAATATCGAACATGGACGAGCGTTTGTCCATGAAAATACCCTATTCCTATGTTGTTGGGCCTCTGAACACGATGGTGAAATCCGTTTGTCGATCCGACCTTCCGTTCTGGAGTTGTAAGGGGTCGACAGGCAAACGTAATAGCTACTGATTTTGCTCGCTACTACAATAGCTCCCAAATTGGTGGCAAATAAATTCTCTAAATTGAGGCCACTCATGTTTCAATAAATATGTATCTATTACGCACTCCTGTGTAGATTGTATATTTAAATCACAACATTTCTATAAGTTTAGGAGTTTGCCACTTGTTAATGAGTTATAGGTACTTATTTACGTTTAAAATTCAAGAAAGAAAGTAAAAATAACATGGGACGGTATTGTTTGACTTTAAAAGGCTCTACTTCAGCATGCTACAGAAGACATCTAATTTCCAAGAATAATTTCAATCGAATTGAGTTAAAGCATGGAAGTAAAATTGGTTAATATATTTTCCTTTTAAGTATCACAAATGTTTTAATTGGTTATTTATAAAACATACATTATGTATTACAAGAGAATTCGTTATAAAAGATGTTTTTCGATGCAAATTCCTTGATCCAATTGGTTCACGGAAAAACTTCCACTAAGAATTTTTTTTTCTCCACATCTTCGAGAAATACATATGAAAAGCTTGGAATTGGATGGAAATGGTGGCTTGCAGGAGGTCTCCCTTATTTTTTTTATTTGCTTACTTCCTTTTTCAATCCTTCAATTGATAGTAAAACTGGATTTTGCTGGGCAATTCGTATTCGGTTTTCCCTGGAAAGGATTCGTTCTTTTATTGGTAGAGAGACATAAACTGAACGAGAGATGCTCTGTCCTCCGTCCAGATGGTGTTTAGAGCAGTTTCTACAATCACATTCAAAACCTTCCTCTACTTAAAGATTCGAAAATATTGACTTTCTTCCTCTCTGAGACCCCCAAATGTGATATTTTTATCTGCGAGTTTCTTTTTTTTTATGAAAATTCCAACTCAACTTCGATTTAGACAGTTTTTTTTCCCTCTAATCCCCGAAGTTCGTAGCATTTTCGGCTGAAAAACTATCTTGGTCTGTATTTATAACTGACCCATCACTGACAAAACTCCGATATAGGGACAAAAGTACGTGATTTTGATTCGGGTCCTCAGGCTTATCGAAAAGGGTAGAAAAATCACAATTACAATTCTTTAAAGTAGTACATATAATAAGAACGAACAGTTTACATGGTTTGTTTTTTCTGTAATTGACTAATGAATGACTTCCATCCTGTGTTCCGTAGAATCACTCTTTTGTCAGATAAGAATACAGGTAAAATGATGAAAAAGATAAAGCGCTCCTCAATTTACTTACTCTAGACCTTCAAGAAATTAACTTCTTCATACATGAGGTATGAGCTAAACAGTAGACAATCTTGGTTTTTCCCGTAGGGCCTTATGAGCTTTCAAATGTTTGACTTTTTTTGCTTTCCTATTTATTCATTTTAAGCTAGCTAGTTTTGATGCAATTAGGGCCTTCCCTTTCTCTAAGCTTTTTAAAAAGGGTCATTCAAATTTCTTGTAGATTTCTGTAGATCGTTGTCAAGTGACTAACACTGACATTTCACTCATGTGTTCTTTTAGGTCGCCAAAAAATAGATCTTTATCAAGTTGTGTAACAAAAAAAAAAGTGTGCAAAAGGTATGTCTTACCAATGGGGTAAAGAAATAGACGTTTGAGCTTTGCAAAGTCTAAAACTATCTTTGATTCTGCTTTTGCATCTCACTTCTTACATTAAACGAGCTAAGCGAGCCTGAGTTATTAGATACTTCGCACCTAATAAGTACTTAGTGAGCTTAAGTTATTTTTTCTTCAATCCTACGTAATTAATAACGTGAGAACTAAGCTGATCAAAGACTCAAAATTAACTGAGACTATCAAATCCAAATGACTTTGCTAAAGCTTGATTGTTAAAAATAACTAAAAAAAAATTTTTGATTAAAAATAGGTCAATGCATATGTTCACCGATATTTGAGAAACCAGAAAATATACAGGATAATTCATAAAGTACTGGAAGTTTGATGTTATGATGTTCGTTCTTTGTAGGCCTGTTTTTCAAAGTACTGGAGAAATAGGCCTATAAAGAACCGAACATCGAAATATTTTTCTAAGTCAAATTCGGTGTAAAAAAAAAAAATAAAATAAAATAGGGCATGGAATGTTTAAAAAATTATCAATCAAAATCAACATTAGCATTAAAAAAAAATAAACGATGGCGTTTTTAAATTGATGAAACAATTGTGAATTTATTTTGTATGAGTTATTTATTTATCTTTTGATTGGAATGGTTGGGTAAGAAACCTGTTAACATCAAAATAAGGAGGAATAATTCAATATCTTTTGAATATTTAAAAAATATTCATTTCTTCTTTGAATCTGTTATTCTCTGGGGTTATTGAGAAATGTAATACAAACGCTGAATCTATAGAAAAACCTTGCAGATAAAATCTACAGATAATGGGAATGCGATATTTTGCTTAGCAGTGAAGCTAAACTGGAGGCGGAGCTTCCGGTACTTCATGAATCACCCTGTATCTTTTATGTTAAAAAACATAACAGGTGAATTAAACAATGTCAAAATTAAATTGCTTAATTCAGTTGTCAATTTTAAATAGTTTTAAAGTAGAAGACTACTTTGAACCGAAATACGAGGACGGTGTCAAAACTTTCGGGACACGTTATATAAATAATGACAATTTAGAAATAATGGGAAAAAGTTATTGGACTTCTGTGTAATTTCTTCCCGCCACTATACACTTCAACCAGTGGTCGTACCATGACCGAAAACAATTTGGATGACATTCTTTGACACCTCACACAGTGTAGTCATGGAAGCCTCAATAACATCGTTGGGGTTGCAAATCATTGGCATTGCAAGGTTGAAAGAGATAAAAATCACATGGCGTCAGGTCCGATGAATATGGATGAATGTTAAAGTAGTAGTACCCATTTTGGCAAGATAATTATTCACATAATAAAAGCTGTGTGTTGGAGCTGTGTGCATGGTGCAGCATCCAAGAATTTTCAGACTGTCTGTGGCGAATAGCCTCTCATATTCGCCTCAAAATGGAAGATAGACATCAACGTTTATTGACTTCCTCTCGGGCACGAATTGCCCTCATCGTAGTGTACAACGAACATCAAAGAAAACAATCATCATCACCTTTCCTTTGCTTCTGTGACTTTGATGAATAGCATCGCAGTTTTGGTAACCACCACAGAGACTTCCGTTTCATCTGTGGATCAAAGAGGTAATACAAATTCTCGTCACAAGTGGTGATGTTGTCCTTAGTCAGTAAGCCTTCATCAACATTCGTAATCAAGTCCCAACAAACTGTCATTCTGAGTTCTCCAGGTAACAAATGTGGAACAAATTTCGGGGCGCTGAACCGAATATCATGGGGTGTGTCCTGAAATATTCGGTGCACTCTGAAAGTTGAAATATTACACCTATAAGCAACACGTTTGCTGGAGGTCCTCAGCAATACAAGTCCAACAGCCTGAATTACGTCTTGACCCCGAATCCGAATTCTTGCTTGTCTTGGATGTTCGTCCAGCGATTCTCTGTTTACTTTAAAGCCTTTATACCATTCAGATGTTTTGCACATCCTCACCATACGCACCATCATTCGATATGTTTCTGAAGCGGAAACTTTCAATTTCTGATACAATTTCATCGATGAGCAAAACTCGAAATAAGACATGTTTATCCCTTCTACGCTGCCACTAGATAAGCTCCCGAGCGTTGCCTCGTTCACACGAGCCTCAATATTGAAGCATCATAACGCATGGGGCATTCCATTGCTGCATTTCAACAAACACTTGGGCGGGATTTGGGTTTGTTACAGCTCGCCGTCAATGCTTCATACATGGTGTAACGGAACTTTTGACATCGTCCTCGTATAGTCAGTGAAACAAAATAAGTTAATAGTTCCTAAAGTACATGTAGATTGCATTTATGCCCCTTAAACAGTAAACTACTGTTTCAGGAAGCAATTACCTCATCATCAAAAGTTTTGTTATAATTTGAGATAAACTATTGAAAAATATAAAGTAAAGAAATAAAACCACTCCTTCATCTTAGAAAACATCATATCTATATTTCAGCCCAATGACGGGTCTTCTTCAGGATAAAACTTAATACAGGAAAATAAAGAGGAAAGAGAAACATCTCCCTTTCTCTTTCAAAAACATGATCGAATATAATATAAAATTATATTCGATCATGTTTTTGAAAGAGAAAGGGAGATGTTTCTCTTTCCTCTTTATTTTCCTGTATTAAGTTTTATCCTGAAGAAGACCCGTCATTGGGCTGAAATATAGATATGATGTTTTCTAAGATGAAGGAGTGGTTTTATTTCTTTACTTTATATTTTTCAGAAGATTATAATATTATCGTGAGGATGAGATGAGATAAACTATAATGGAAAAATGATTTGAGATAAAACTATTAAAAGTTTGAGCTAAATTTTGATGTTATGTGATCATATGTAGATCAAATGCGTTGTCATGTTACAATATTATTCTGTTCATTGTAAATCCAGCAGTATTGTTTTTTTTTATCCCTGTCATCTGCTTTAGAATTATTGAACGATTTTGCAAACTCACGAAAGCAGAGCTCTCTTTTTGATTAGCCTTTCAAATAAGGCTTATTCTTTCCTTAAGGTGCAGGTAAGTTATTCAACGTTACATCTTCAGAAGCATATTTGTAAGATACTAAATTCAGTTAATTGAATTAGAAACTGAAAAAACTACATCTGAGGTCACCTTAAGTTAGAGAATGTATTAAGGTAATATTTGGTTAAACGTTTTATGAAGATGCAATTCCAAATAAGAAAACGAGTTCTATTGGTATTCCTAAAGAATTTAGAATAAGAGGATTTAGTTTATTAAAAAATCTCTTATTAATAAATGATGACTTTATTAAATTACGTAGATTCGTTTAAAATAATAAATCGCATTTCTAATCGTTTACATCCACTACACTCAAGCGTAGTAATCTAATAAATACTTTAAGATTTTAAACTAATCCAATCGGAATAACTATAATTAAGGCCAGTTTACATAATAAGGATTACAAAATTAAGACCAGTTTACAAAGTTCCACCTGGAAATTGTAGAGTTTGAAGAAATTGCTGAATTTCTAAGTTTTCTAAGTTTTGGCCACCGTATGAAGTTAAGAAAGTGAAGAAAAATTACTTCTGAGACATCATTGAAAAATACATATCTTAAAGAAAGAAATCTAAGTGAGATCCTGTCAATTTTGGTAGGATAAATAGAAAAAGAAAAGATATTTTTCAGTGGATTTCGGTAATGTAAAGGTTATATGAAAAGGAATCCGAAATTTATAACAGTTATTAAAAATGTATTTTTTACGTGCGCATAAATTATAGTAGATGAAAAAACTGCCGTCGCACAAGTTAAAAAAGAGGATTCTTTAAAAGGTTAAAAACATTTAAAAGATGTTTAAGAAAGGGGGGGAACTACTAGTTTCGACTCCGTTTCAATTGGAGCCTTCATCGGGTAAAGAACGAAAGAAACTAAAGGGACTTAATAACTTAGTGAATCCCATAATGCCTGAGGTGGAACGAGAGCATGCCGGTCATTATTGGAGGGGTTACATTTCAATAGTTAAGGGTGGGTGGTGTGGTTGTTTTATTTGAATTTTTTTTTTATTTTATTTTTTTTCCTTTCCTTAAGTTTCCTGTGTAGGCCATATTCTTGAATGCTGTTAACGGATAAACATTCATTATATGTATTAGGCTCGGAGAGGATGTAAAAGGATTCTTTGCAACGTCGTAGTAAATCATTAGGTTCACGGTCGATGATAGTAACTTGCGAAAAGTTGATGGTGTGGCCCGTATTTTTTGAATGGGATACCGGGTTGTAATTAAGGTCATTGTTTTTGAGGGCATATTCGTGCTGATATACCCGTTTTTTCAGTCTCTATTTCGTTTCTCCGATGTACCGGCAATGGTGTCCCTTGGTGCACGGAATGGAGTAGATGATCCCTTTCTCCTCCAAAGGATCATTGTGTTGCCGAGGACTCTTAAGATTACCGCACATTTTAGCTAAGGTATTGCGACTAAATTTATAACAGTAAAGTTAAAATAGAGAAACTTCGTTTTCTATTTTATTTCTGTTAGTAGTATTTGTTAATAATAAATTCAACAAAGAATAAATGGAATATTTCTATAAAAAAAGAATTATGGTAATATTAGTGTTGCTGTTTTATACAACACTAATATTAAGATAACTTTTTTTTTTACACAACACAGTCGTTCCGGCACTCCACTAAGGGGGGGGGGGAGGTACTGCCTTGAGGCAGATGAGTCGGAATCTGGGTTCGAATCCTGGCGTCGGAATGAATGTTTGAAAAATTTCCTTATCTGTGTTGTCTGCTTCTTCCTCTTTCTCTTCCAGTGTGGAGGCAACGAGAGATCACCTCAGTATCTATTCCTTATAAATTCAAAGCATTCTTCTAGGGGTTCTCTATGACGGCAACCCTTGAGAAACAACAACATAGAATAAATTCACGTAATAAGAAGTGAACGCTATTAAGAACTTTCTGTCAGTTTTAGCAGCAGCAAGCATAATCTATGATCATAGTAGTAAAAAAACAAAAAACAAATTAAAAAGTAACGTTTTATGTAATGACGTATATTGATCAATTGAACAGACTTTGAAACAAAAAATTTTAATTTTTTTTATAAACTGGGAAGGGAGAAATTTTTTTTAAATTTTTATTGTTTTTTCTCTATCTGTTTTAATTTTTTATGTCCTTGAGATTGGTGAATATATGTGAAACCGAAATGTCAATTGGGATTTTTCTTCTTTTAATTTTTAAATGTACGTTTTTTTGTTGACTCGCCATGTGCAAGTTTAATTTTTTAGATTCTTTAATTATTTTTTGTGCAGTGGAGAATTGACATTTTGATTGTATTTGAACCATATGAAGTGTATCATACTGTTTTGTTTGTCTCTTTATTTGTAAGTGCATAACGCTAAAACTACTAAACAGATTTCTACAAAACTTGGTACATATTTATGGTCCAATAATGAACATCCATTTATTTTAGTTACAACAGAATTGATTAGTTTCTGATAAATTCCTAAATCTAAAAGAACAGTTTAACAGATTGAGTTATTGAAATCATCAATAACTTAAATGCACAAAAGTCTGAGATGACTATAATGTTAGAATTAGTTTTTAAATCAAAATATTCATTTTGGAAACCAGAGCGTAAAACTTAATGGCGACATATTTGTGAAATTCGAACTCAAATTTTCCTGACGATGAGTTTTAAATACAAAAGTTAGACCGTTCCTTAATCATAAATATTCACGCCGAATTTGAAGAAGATCAATGGTTTAAATTTTATTTAGGATGAGGGAAAGACAAATGTAAAGAAACTTGAATCTCGCTTGCTCAGAGATAATCATTTTTTTTTTTTTTTTTTTTTTTTAGATTAATCTTAATTTTTCAGTGTTATTTATACCGTGGTTTAAAGTAAGAAATGCAATTTTAGAATAAGATTTTAGAAATTTTGATTTTTTTTTCTTTTAAGCTAGAGAAAACCTACATTCAATTTAAAAACCAAAACATTAATAAAGATATTCTAGCCGTGTTTAATAAACGAATTCAAATAATACGATTGAAATTAAATTAACATTTTTATTGGAAATAGGATTGGCAATTTCGCTTTTATGTTATTTTTAAATTTATAAGATATTTTAAATAAAAGACTGTTTTTTTTTATATATCTAGGAATGGATCTTATATCAAAACAAAATATCAAAATTGCCAACGCTTTAACAGGATTGGGAATTTTCTCCTCCCACCTTTTTAATTGGATTTGTTCCACCTCCCCGTTGATTTCGATCCCCTCCCAGGCGAACCCCCTCCTCAATATCTCCCCCTTCGAGATGGGCGCAGTGATAAAAGACAATTGCATGATAATTCCATATTGCCATTGATCGACTCCAACCGAGCGACAACACGAGTCAAAAGAAAAAGATACAAGGCGTGGGAGGAAATTTAACAAGGTAGTATTCCAAGGAATGAGGCCAAGAAGTGTCGAAGCATTTTATTTTTGTTTTACAAAAAAGAAAAGAAACCTTTTTTTCGGATTGTAGTCGAAAGTTATTTTCTCAAATTCTTTTTGTTGTAACGCCAATTCAAATGCACTTTAAATCAGTTTACATATGAATATACGATATTATTAGAGCGTGTAATGTAATGTACTCTCAATTACACTAATGCACAAAAAGTAATAATATTTTTTAATTTTAAAATTTTTAGAAATTTTAGTCCGTGCTGCAGCTAGCGCTTTAACTATATGGTATCAGTTCGATCCCCGCAATGATACTGTTTTTTCCCTTGTTATTTTTGCTGCTGGCCATTCCTAGGAATGCTGGCTGTTTACTGTATTAACGAAAGTCAGAGGCTCTCTGGTTTTTTCAGAGATGTAATGAAACATGGTTTTTTTTTGGGCGAATAACAGCAGCCCATAAAATTAATGAGATTTCACTGGCAGATTACTTTAATCCTGCGTCTATAAAGGGTTGCCTTTATCCACTGTCATTCCACTACTTCCTGTAATGTTGTCCACTGTTGATGCTTAACTTTTAAATCTTGCTGTAAAGATAATAATATTCATCAGTAATCGAGCGTTTTAGGCGGTGACTTCCGAGCTTGGTTTATACACCTGAATTCAGATTCGAATGCGGGATTGGGATGACTTTTATCTTTCTTTCCTATGTTTTCACTTCTCGACACTCTGTGACTTCGATAACTTATTTTAGATCTTAAATTAAATAATCAACTATTAAAACACATTACAATTAAGACAATCTAAAAATTAAAAATTATCACTACGTTTCAAACCATCAACGTTGATATGGTTCTTCCTCAAGTGCATTAAAAAAGTTTTGATCCTCCGTGGTCGGGTTCGTCTGTAAGAATGACCATCCGTATGGAATTCTGGGTAAAGGGAAGAGAATTTCTGTTGAGCATAGATTGCCCCCTAGTGTTAAGCGGATGTAAAAGCTCTGCGGACGTAGAATTTTTTTGTTGTTGCTGTTATTGTGTTGTTATTGTTCTTGATTGTTTATGAAATGGAGTTTCTAAATTCCGTATTCCAGGATATTGGTGGTGGAGAGATCCTTATTTTAGATCTGTTCAATTGCCCTCATGGCCGCAGTATTAGAGAGTAGTATCCAAAGTTTTTACAAATTAAAAAAAAAGGATGTAATGTAACCTAATACTAAACATAGCTTCAATTTAAGAGACGCTCTCAACTGTGGAGTAGTGGACTTGGAACTTTGTCATTGTATCCACTGTCTCATAAACAGTTGAAATGAGATTTTTCTCAATGTTTCCTTTGAAGTTTGCAGTTTTTTCCCTTGCAGTCGCAGTTTTACAGTATTTTTTTATGGATTCCAGCATTCGTGAAATGATATCTAACGCTTTAAGAGCCATAGGCACTTTTCAAAATTTCATTTTTAAAATCTAGGTTAAACGCATCTATATAATATTGAACTTCAATCTTTTTGAAATACCTTCAAAGAACTTTTGACTTAAGAGATTTGAAATTACTGCCAAAGGCAGCGATGACTTGTTTGTGCTGATGCAACATTTACAAAACATAATGTGAATGACTTATCAATTACTTTTTTTACAAATACGATTTTAAAAAAAGTCACAAATTTTAGAAAGAAAAATAGGATTACAATAATATAGAGCTTGAGGAATAGATATTTTAATGAATGCTAAGTCCGTACGTTTTCCATGAAGGATTGTTGTTTATGATTCCAGCATTTGCCTAATTGATCCCACGAGTGGCGGAATTAGACTGTAAAGTTTCATTTAGCTCTGTGTGTTTTTCTTCAAATCCTCGAGAACAGAATCATTCAGATTTTAATCGAGATAATCTTCTTAATCCATCCAATCCCGGCTGTTTACTGTATTAAGGAAAGTCAGAGACTCTCTGGTTTTTTCAGAGATGTAATGAAACATGGTTTTTTTTGGGGCGAATAACAGCAGCCCATAAAATTAATGAGATTTCAGTTTGAAAGCTGGCAGATTACTTTAATCCTGCGTCTATAAATCCCCCAACTAATTACTTATATTTAAGGATCGAAAAAATATCGTAACTTAGTAATGAATGATAGATGCACCAAACGAATAATAGCACCCCCGCTCTTAGTAAATGAAATAGGGTGAGTTTAGCTTCGATCATGAAATCAATGCAATTAGGAAGAACTGGTAATAAAATAGGAAAATTACAAGTGTAAAGATCAACAATTGGACTCTTTGCAAACCTAAAATGGACTCATTTACTTGATGGGTTTCCAAAATTGTAAATCTGTCAACAGAATAGATCAGATAATAATAATTAAGTCACTGTAATTTACTGATTCACCGAAATTGTAATTTTATTTTTAATAAGAAAATCAATATATAATATATTGATAATATAAGAGTTCAAAATGCAGTATATGTACTATACTGTAATAAAACGCCATTTTGAAAAAAAAATGGCCGACTGTCCTCTTAGCTTTAGGATCTCTTAGTAACGGTCCTAAAGCAAAATTTTTATTATTTTATTCTCCCTCAAGAATAAAGGGTCTAAAGTTCGGCGTTTCCAAAATTTCATTTACTTTATGAAATACAATAATATTTAAGAGCACCTAATTCAAAACAGATTTCCTGTCACTTTTAGTCCGCAGTATTTGTTTATAAGTTCTTTCTCTCTGACTATCGCTTTGCGCTCAAAAGTCAGAATACTTAAGGTATTAGATTATTCATTTGATCAGTTTTTGTCCGTAGAATTTCTCTATTAACCTTTTTTTTTTCATTGTTAAATTAAAAAATAAACTTTCAACATTTGCTTTTTTTTTATATAGAAGAATAAAAGAACGGTCCTTTTTAACCTTACGGACTAGTTTTCAGTTATGTGTAATTCATTGCGTTAATTTATATATTTGATATATGTAACTTGCTTTTTAATGTATTAAACCTGATGTCCTACTGGTTTTTTATATCTGATGTCTAAGGAACAAATTTTGTATTAAGAAAAATAAGTTGTTTTTAGCCTTTTTCCAATATGATTAAAATATTGGAAAAATATTTCTTTTTTCTAAAATAAAATTCTGGTTTGGATGACTGAATAGATTCATCTCCATATCTAAATCTGATGACTAAAAACAGTGACATAATTGAAATAGAAAATAGGATATGTGAAAAAGTAACATTGCTACATTCATAAAATGTTAGGGCTCATCAGGCATTGGGCACTTACCTCTGAACATCCGGTTCTGTACAGGTTTTCTCGATGTTCCCTGAACTACTTCCATCTTTCTTTCTCTATCAGTCTGTCTTCTTTCCAAAGAACGTATAATTGTGCTTGGTTTCCCAACCACCAACATTTACCACAATCTAACCTAAGGGTTCATCAACTCAATATTTTTTTCTGTGATAGCCATTATCCAAAACTCATCTCATGTAGTTGATAAAAATTTTCAAATTATGTTATTTTTTTAACGTATTCCTGAAGCTGAAGATAATCTGCAGTCGTATCGGGTTGAAACCGTCCTTGTTTAAGTATTTTTTTTTTTATGTTTTTAATTTTTAAATATGCATTAATACTTTTTGAACTTTTATTTTGTGTGCAAAAGTTTTTTTGCATTGTCGACGTTTATAAAAATTTTCGAAGAAAATCGAAACTTTGATATGGAAGAAAGTTTTAATCCTTTTGGTTAATCCATTAATTCCGCGCTTTGATGCGATTAAATTAATCAGATTTATGCAAATGAAATAACTAAAACAGATACATTTTTTTTTTTTTTATAAAAAAGAAAACTTTTATTGTTTGTAATCAGTAAATATTACAATTATAACTACAATAAGAAAAGTAGACTTTGCTTTTTGTAATTTTTCTCGATTTTCACAAAGAAAAAAAAAAAGAAAGAAAAAGAAATTTGAAGAACAACAATCTAAGGAAAGTAGATATTAAGTTCTTTCAAGAACTCCTTATATTAAATCAATATAGAGATCGTTATCCTTACACAAATAAAACGAACAAAAATACAATTTTAAAAATAGATGCATATAATAGAACATCAACATTGTATTCCGGACAATAATAATAAAAACCTCGGGACATGAATTGTAATTTTTTGATGGAAACGAGATATGGACCCGAAATCCCCCTACTCTTCCTCTTTCTATTTATCACCTTCCCCTTCCCCCCGTTTTTTACTCTCGCAAAAATACGCGTCTGTCCCCTACCATCGCATCGAAAAAGGAAAAATTAATGGGATTTGCCAGCAGGTGGAGCCGGCATCGCTTGCGAGTTATGGCGCCCGGTATTATGGAACTTCCGAATTATGTAGATCAGCCGACGGGAGAATATCAATAACTTTTATTGGTAAGTGAAGGGGAAGCAAGGGGGGGCAGGAAGAAAAAAAAAAAAGGGATAAAATCGATGACGTTGGGTGAGGAGGAAACGGGCCGGAATACAATAGGATTTAATATATATCCGGCCGAAAAAAAAAAAAAACCATATAAGTTTGCGAATGACTGCGAAGAATATATATATATATATATACATTTTTTTTGTTTATTAAAAAAAAATATGTATATTGGAATGAGGGTATTTCTCGAATGTAATTTCTTGTTTCATTTTTTTTTTTTATGACACTGTTCCAGCTTACTACTAAAATTTCCTCTTTATCCCTCAGATTCAATAAGTTTCTTAACAAATATTGTAACTTTAAATTTTAATGATCTTTTTAATATTAAAAGAAAATCTTTCACATTTTGACGAGACACGAAAGTTTTGACTTAAGAGTTTGTAGAATCGGACCTATTTTACAAGACAATTTTATTTCAATAATGCAAATTCAGTAAGTTATTTATTTATTTATTAATTTTATTATCACAAAAATCATTAAAAATAATTGTGTAAATTTGGTTGGAAAGGATAACATTAAAAGTAATGAATTAAAAACAATTAAAATAGAATCCATTAAGACAGTATCGGCCAGAAGGATGATCACCCATCGTCAGCAAAAGTTACAAAATCTCTGGTATTTAATTTTCATTTATTCTTATTAATTTTTTGAATTGTTAATTTCTAAATTATATATTAAAAATTAATAAGTTTTATTGAACTTAAATAAATTTTCTAAATTATAATTATTTGAAAATTGTTGTAATTTAGAATTGTTATATATTTTGAATAAAAATACAAAAAAAAAACTTGGAAACATGAAAAAAAGATACAAATTAAAATTGAATTATTTACTGCTTATTAATGCAATTAAAAAAACTTTTAACATATGCCACTTTCATAACAGTATTAAAATAAATTGGAGCCAACACAAAGACTAAATTTAGCCTTGTGTGTTGGCTCCAACTTATTTAATAATGCATTGTTCGTAAAAGAAAACTCCTAGAAGAAGTTTTTCAAAGTTTGATGCTAATTTTCCTTAGAATGAGTTTCCTTTCTTTTACAAAACTAAGTCCAAAATACTCTTCTCGTATTTTTAGTTGTTGTAGCCATCAAATACAAATCGATAAATTTGTGAAAACGATTAAATGCTTTAATTGACGTTAACTCAATTAACTTAATGAATTCAGAGCACGCGCATATAATATGATTTGGCATGTGCCATGACGATCGATTTGTATTTGGCGTCAGAACAGTTTCAGAGTTTTCAGCTTAAGAAAAATTTAGTTTCAGTTATTCAACTTCCAAATTCTTTAAAAACAAATCCAGTTATGCAATAGTTATATTCTGAAATCTATAAGCTGCAGTAATGTAAGATATAGTAAATTTAAGTCTTTGTAATATAACTGCTGTGTATTCATTTTATTATGTATTAGAATATAAGTATAGTAAAATGTAACAGTTTAAATTGTAGGACAGTCAGTTTCATATTTCTGTAGACCCAATGTTAGGTTGACAACAATCATATTGGCGCCTACCTTTTGTCTTTCATCACAACAATGAAACGTTTTAAGTAAAATTCATTGTTACGATGGCCTAATAGAAAGGAAGTAGACATCAATTTCTAACATTGGTCCCATAGAAACCTGAGGCTGATTTGACAAGCTGAGTGTTTTTGTTTTTCTTATATTCATTCAGAGCTGATTTGAGCTATCAAAACAAAAATCTGCAGGATGTTTAATTAGTAACTGGTTTTAGTAAAGTTTGGTTCTCGATCCATTCAACGACGCTGTTGGTCCCGACGCTGTTGATGTTGACTGCTAATTCTGACGCTGTTCAATGCTGTAGAGTCAGGAGTTGATGCTAAATGTGGTCTCATTCAAATCATTACCTCGAACTTACTAACAAAAAGAATCACTCAGATCAAATAAAACTTGGGGATAAACAATGCAAATCTTCAATACCAATCTGGAGACTTCTTATCCATTCTAAGAAAAGAATTTACATTATGTTGTTCCAAGTTTAACGTGTGTTGAGATAATTAATATTTAAAAGGAGAAAAAAAACACATTAAACTTTTTATAAAATCTATTATATTTACAATAAACTACAACACGACGTTTCGGCAATTACAGCACAATTGCCTTTATCAAGTGATTACAATCGAATCTGTATTTTTTATCAATTGCAGATTAAGTAGAGATATGTGTAGATTTTCAAATTAGGGTTTTCCTATTTTTATAAGAGGTGGTGAACAACCTAAGAGGAATAACGTGAAACTGGAAACTTATATTGATGTATATTTCACAAGCTCAAGAGATTAAGGAATGATCATCGTGAGGATTAAGACTGCTTCCGGAATGGAGGTCTCACCAGATTGGTCCTTAGCACAGACGGACCGAGGTGAGATAGGTTTTTTTTTTTGGCTCTGGGAATCGAAAGCTCTCATATATATATACCGCTATTACTGTAAATAAAGTTAGTCAGTAAAGTCAGTAGTTACTGTCTCTGTCCCATTATTATTATTTTAAAATCACAATAATATTTACAAAATATTAGGCTTAGTTAGGTAACTGGGAATTACAAAATAATATACAAAAATTAAAAAAATACGCCATAGTTACTAAATACCACAAAATTTAGGTTTAATCGAATATAAATTTTATAAATAACAAAAACTTGTAAACTAAAAATAAACTTAAATATACAACAGTTTCGAATAAAGAAGCCACAAAAAATATTTTATTTAAATATAATAGTGTTTATGAACATTTTAGTGTGTTTTTACTACTTTTAAAAAGAATTTACATTCCTTTTTTTGAAAAATATTACAAATCCGTTTTCTCATTGACACCTCTACTTACTTAACACCACTTTCAATAAATTCTTTCTGTGCAAGAATTGGAATGAGAAAAATTTTTTTTAAATATTCTCTCCAAATGTAAAAGTTAGTTATTGTTTGCAATATTGAATATCTTTAATGTAATCGAAACATTTTATTAATG
The DNA here is from genome assembly GCA_023159025.1 of Thereuonema tuberculata. Classification (NCBI taxonomy): domain Eukaryota; kingdom Metazoa; phylum Arthropoda; class Chilopoda; order Scutigeromorpha; family Scutigeridae; genus Thereuonema; species Thereuonema tuberculata. The sequence continues at coordinate 11,792,915 of JAFIDM010002131.1, forward strand.
ATCAGTGTTCATTCTTTCTTTATCCTCTAGTTTATTAATTACAAAGCTTATAAATTTACAAGTAATTATTAAAAATAAGATGTCACAAATTTTGTAAATACCACCATCCAAAAAATTTCATGTAAAATAAGTTGCCAAGACTCACATGCTCATAACGCTTTCACTGTTAAAAAGATGTGAGATCTCATGTAGAGCCAAGCCCCTAATTCTACAAGCCCCAATTCTAAAAACCCTCTATCTTGGTCAAAAAGTATGGCTTGGCCGTTTCATGGCTGTCACACAGACAATCCCATGGAGTTATGTTAAGGATATGGAGTATGCTAAGGCATACTTTTTGACCAAGATAGTAGGGTTTTTAGAGTTAGGTCTTGTTCAGTGAAGGGCTTGGCTCTACATGAGATCTGATAACTTTTTAACAGTGAAAGCGTTATGAGCATATTGGCAACATATTTTACATGAAATGTTTTGGGTGGGATGAAATAGTTCCATGAAACGGCCAAGCCATACTTTTTGACCAAGATAGAGGGTTTTTAGAGTTGGGGCTTGTAGAGTTAGGGGCTTGGCTCTACATGAGATCTCATATCTTTTTAACAGTGAAAGCGTTATGAGCATGTGAGTCTTGGCAACGTATTTTACATGAAATGTTTTGGGTGGGATTTCATTTCTTTTTGTAAGATGAGATCTGATAACTTTTTAACAGTGAAAGCGTTATGAGCATGTGAGTCTTGGCAACTTATTTTACATGAAACGTTTTGGATGGGATACACCTATCAGAAATTGTTATATAATAAAGAACCGGAACCCCCTTTATGAAGGGTTGGAGGGTGAAAGTTACAGATTTCTTAATTTTTTTGTTGTTTGTGTGCTAAACCTAGCCTGCATACCAAATGTCAGCTTTCTAGACTTCAGGAAATACCCTAGAGGTTTTGATGATCATGAGTCAGTCAGTCAATGACTCAATCATGGACGAAATCGACGTATTTTAGATATTAATAAAATCCAAAGTATAAAAGCTAGATAAATGAAACTTGGCGTATTTCATCAGAATGGTAACTGCATCTTATCCTGAAAATTTGAGCTCTCTAGTATTATCCAGGCCGAAGCTATGAGGGTTCGAAAATACGACGAAACGCTTCCAGAAAAGGTACGTAGTGCCCTGACTTTGGCTCGTCTTGGCGGGGGCACTACCGTGCCCCCAGATTTTTAAGCAAATATAAAATTTTTAAATATAGAATTGTTAACTGCAATAAAAATATTATTTTTGATACAAAATTTTACGATATTTTTTTTTACAATAAAAATAAAAATCAATAAAAAAATAATGTGACAGAATTTATATATGAATTTTATTTAATTTTTTTAGATTTTACTGCATAATGAGAAGCATAATAGTGTGTCTACTGTGTGTGATGTCCAATGACGAATTTCGATAAAAGATGAGTCACTGGGAGCAAAGGGAGAGAAGGGTCCTCAAGGGTTGACTGCTAGTAATTTTTCATTCACCTGATTTTAAGGTGAACATATTTCAAAGTTTCGAAATGCAATTTCATGGTGTCCCTAAGAGCCATTCTTGGGAAACGTACGATATCTCAGTTGTTTACTGTAATTCTTATCAGTTCACCTTCAACATCTGAGGCTTAAAGTGATATTTTCCTTTTCCAATATTACTGAACATTGTTTTCAGTGTTAAGGATTGTTTTATAATTATAAATTGCAAGATGAAATTATCTTCCTTTTGATTACAGCATATTTCCATGATTTTCGAATAATGACACATGAACAAGGATTATTTTTTTTTAAGTAGTCTCGTGACAGTGAATTGTATGAACATTACAAAGTTTCTCTTTTCACCATCATATCAAATTTCAATCAAATGCTTTAAAATACACACACACACACACACACACACACACATATATGTATATATATATACAGGGTGAATATAAAATAGGGGGACAACCTGCATGGGCAGTGCCCCATAACAAATGAAGTTAAAAAAAAAAAGGTCTGATAAATATATGACCGAAAGTGCATGGTTGCAGAGTTATTCCTACCGAAGAAATGACTCCAGACTACACTTCAAACAATGGACATCTTTATTGGTATCTTTATTGGTAGCATGTAGTTCGTGGTCACCGCACTCGTCATGGTAAATGTAAAGTAATTCGGTAATACTATCAATAAAGATACTGTTCATGTCCATTGTAGTCTAGCTTCGTTTCTTTGGATTGTAATAACTCAGCAACCATGCCCTTCCGGTCATATGTTTATCTGACCTTTTTTACTTCATTTGGTATGGGGAACCCGCCCCCGCAGTTTGTTCCTCTATTTTAGATTAACCCTGTATAACCATATATATTCACCTATTTATTTTTTATTTATATAATAAATTATTATTTTGTTTTTAATTTTCCATTATGTCTCGTTGTACATTAACAATTTACTGTAACTCTTTCTGAATCTTCAATGTTAAATAGATACTTTTTCATCTTTACGCTCTACATGAATTATCTACAGCTGATCAACATATTCTTCATTGTAAAATTAGCAGTACCAAGGACACTGCTTTTTTTTTTCCCTTAATTATTTTTTTTTCGCTTTTGGACTTTTAGAAATGAATAGAATAATTAAGGTTGTAGCAGAAATAATTCTGATATCTCTGGTAATTTCTTAGTACGTTGTTAATCCCTGAGACTAATTGTATGTATCTGGCATATCTGTGTCATAGTCTCAAAAGACAATAAACGCCTATTGATGCCTAGAAAATGCTGTGAGATTTTCCCGCCTCCTGTAGAGTTATAGATACTCATAAAGGGTGGTAGAATGTAACTAATTAGGGAAGCATAATTTCGCTCATCGTTAGTGAAAAATTCCAAATAATGAGCTTTTAGAAAATGCTTTTCACTGAATCATAAACCTTCTTCTGAAAAGCCTGAGATTCATAATTATTTTATATTTTCATTGCGTTGCTCGTTTCAGAACAAAGCTGCACTTGAATAAATGGCGGGAAATAGGCAACGCTATCAGCCACACAGATTTACAAGCTGCATTAGGACTTAAGAACTAGGAAGGGAGGGGAATGTGGCGACACAAACATTGGTGCTGCATAGTCTATAGGGGGCATTGGACACTCCACTGAATACGTTGTAACTAATTTCCGCTCCTCTTCCATTAGCGCCCCCATCCATCTTGACTGAAAACGGGCGATAAAACGACCGTAAACCCGCGAAACGTTCCCGCCCCGAGCCCTCTTATGCTATCCGAGATTGTGCGCGTCCACTACTATGGCCCGGGATTTGCAACGACACGCATTGTTCGCTTGGCTTGCACGAAGGGGGGAAAAGATAAAAAGAAAAATGAGTGATTCCAAGCCATCGATTGCCATTGGATTTATCAATAAATAGTGAGGCTTATTTGTGGTTGACTCGTAAGCTTAGAAAGGCTTATTAGCCAATATTTGAAAACTATTCTTTAACCATACTGAATTATGCCATTTTATAAAACCTTTAACGTTGCTTTTCAAAACACTTTTAAATAATTAAATTAATTTAAATTAGAAACGTTCAATAAACTATTTCTAACGTTTCTAATTTAAAAAATCCTTAAATAATAATAAGAAAATGAGAAAACTATCCTTGGCTTAAATTTAAACACTAGTTCGACTTAAAAAGTAACTTAATACAGAGGAAAATGAATCAGTGGCTGCAAATGAATGTTTAACTAAGACCCAGCGTTACTTAATACATCAGTAAGCTAATATTTTTCAAAGTGAATCATTTGAAAAAAAAAATCATTATATTCAACAATCGGAGAATATTTAACATTTCTTTTCAATTTAAACCTGAAGATTCCTGAAATATAAGGAAATAAGTTATTTTAACAATAATAAGATGCTGATTTACTCTGATGTCATTTATATATCAGGTTTCTCATTTTATATTTCTTGTACAATATCCATGAATACTGTTGTACATTGTTACCTACTTACGATTCTAAGTTTTATTAGTTCTATGCAAATTAAACTGGAAAGAAAATCGTAATTATTATCAGAAAATGAAAAGACGACTTAGCTCTTCAACCCTTTGGAAACGTTGCCAAAGACCCACCAACAGAAATTAAAAAACAACAACAAAAAAATAGAATAGAATCAATATTACTCATGAACATATCTACGGAAATTCTAGCTTTAGCTTCAATATCAACCTTACTTTAAATTGCAGATGTATAATAGCAATTAAACATCAGTTAAAACTGAATGTGAAACAGTTGCGTGTAAGTTAATTTTAACGTTGTTCTAATAAAGTAGAGTTTATTATACATGTAAACTAAATGCCTTTTATAAATATAGAAAAGTTGAACTCATCAATTCAGTGGCTTTGTAGTTTTTGCTAAAGCCATATTTATGTTAATCTTGAGGATCTGGACATCAAGCATGGTTAATCACAAGTAAAGAATAATAATCGTGGGACATGTGCCAAGATACTGCAACGGCTCAAGATGTTTTCCATAAACTCTAACTAACTTCAATTTGAAATTGACAATCTAACTTCTATTTTAATAGTTAATTTTTGAAAACCATCTGGAGATTCTTTAAACACTGTTTGGTTCATTTGAGCTACTGAGCAGTAATACTTTCATCTTAGATCTTAAAAGTGGTCTGAAGGTTCTTGATATTTCTTTCTTTTACTTGGTTCGACGTTTGAAAGTGAAATGAAATCAGTTTTTAATGTATTCAAAATAAAATCCCGTATTTTTATGTTTTAATGCATTTTTTTTTACCTTACAATACTATTAGAAAGGCTTTTGATTCTGGAGGACATTAATTCTTTACGTCCCTGTACGTATTGTTTCTATTTTACTGCTGCGCTGTATTTATCTCCATGATTTGTTATTAACTTTACAGTTAAAGGTTTATAGGTGTTGTTGGATGTAAAACAGAACCGCTGGCGGGGATGTGGGTCGATGTGGGTTGAGGTTTGGTCTCCATCGTCATAAACTTTCCAATTTCCGTGTGCTACGCCGAGTGGAAAATAAGAATTCGTTGCCGACCTCACCTGAAATTCCTACAGGTCTTGTTTCGCTTGCTTCGTTCGGCGAGTGAAGTGGGTGGAGTGGCATTAGGGAACATGGCTGCCTGGCTGGTCAACAGGCGTAAACAAGAGCCATCAGGGGGAAGGGAAGAAATGGGTTGCTGCCATTCGATCAGTTTTCCCCCCCTATTCACTCGCACAGAAGCGGCACCGTTAGGAAAACCGCCGTGAAATGTTAGCCAAGTGCTGAATAAAAAAACTCCAACTGCTCTGCACTCGCAGTCTCACGAGCATTGTTTGTTGTGCTTCAATTTCCTCATCACTTCCGTGAAAACGAGGGCTTCTAACCTTGTCAATGAGAAGGTGTGGGCGATGCCAAGTCAACGGTGGAACAATGAAAAAGACTCGTATTTCGCCTCGTTGTATTTCAAATTTCCGAACGTAAAGGTAAAAGAACAGCTCATTAAGCAGTTTTCAAAGCACTACACACGTCTATCTTTCGTTCTGCTACACGATGTAAAAACCTAATCAAAATCATTTCCTCGACTAAAAGTAGTGTTACTGGATTTCATTGTCCTTTCTTAAAATAAATGAAGCGCTTTTATTTTCAAGCTTCATCATTTTTACACTCGCGTGCAAGGCACTAGAAAAGACCTTTGAAAATTTTGGTCTTACATTTCAAACGTGAATTGAAAGCAATAATACTTTAGAATGATATTTTAAGTAGAAATAATAACATCCATTCGGTTTTGATCAAAAGACCTGAAAACCATTTACATTTAGTCGAAGCTTCAATAGCAAATTATCAAATACAATAAGAAATATTGTAGAGTAAAAATGGTTAGATTAGAAATACGTTAGATATAATTTAGAATTTAATAATAATGTGTTTACGTTTGAAATACCTAAACTTTTAGAGGCGAAACTGATGTAGAACTATGAAATTATAACTATACCAAGAAACTTATGATTTATGTACGAAATAAGTCAAAAGTAGAAACTAACATCAAAATCTGACCATTATAAATTTGCAATGATCATATTTCAATCTCCGAGCCCTTATTTTGAGTTCTGTGATTGTAAGTTTGCATTTATCAGAGTTTAATTACTTGGAAAAACCAGAAGATAATTTTAATGTTTAAACTATCATCAGGAAATATTATAGTTTGGTAAAGATGGATTTAGAAGTTAAATGAAAATCAATTACATAAAAATATGAAAATATAGAAAAACGACAATAACTTTCTTATTTAAAATTTCGTTTTGCTCCAAAAGGTTTTCCGAATTATTAGTAATAAATATATTTTTCACTCAGATTCTGTAAATTATTGTTAGGTTCCTTTTGACTTTGATCTGTTTTAAGTCAATCTAATAGAAAAAAACAAAGCCTATAAAAACGTCGTTGTTTACTACCGGTATTTAAAAACAATCACTAATAGTAGGCTGTAGTTTTTCAAAAAAAAAAAAAAAAGTAATTGATGCTTTTAGACAGTGTCAAAAGCAAAGCGGCCCCGTAATGTGCACAATTGTATAAACAAAATAATTAAAAACAAGAGCATATAAATGCAAGACCGTTCCTTTGTTTTACAGGCAAGCTGTAACCTAGGGGCCACTATTACAATGCTTAGTGCATCGTTTGGATATGTTAAAGAATTTATGAAACAATACGTTTGTAAATATTAACAATGACGTCCTGTTGGCAATTATTAATATTGTTATGTATGAAGAAGCATTATTATTACTGTGTTAATTGTTACCATTATTACTAACACTGCTATGGAAAATTTTGGGGGTCAGGGAGGGTCCTACAGGTCTGATTTTTTGACGTGGTCTCCTACTTTTTGATGCTGAACACAATGGTGAAGGTTTCGTTTTAATATCTCTAATCGTTTGGCCGGTAAAGAGTGTGACATACAGTGTGACATACTGTGATACAAAAGCAAGAGCGGTTCCCTATGTTAACTGTAACATGGGACCGCTAAAAAAGAAAAGAAAAAAGAAACTGGTCACTTAAATCTTGGAGAAACATCAAAGAGGACAGGTTGTGAGGAAATTTAAGAGGAAGCTCATTTTATGATGAAAAATAGAAGGTAAAAAAATTTCCGGTGTCGTAGATATTTGTATTTATCATGATAATGCATATAACTTATCATAAAGATTTCAAAGTAAAAAAGATGCGTAAATCCCTCAAAATGTCGAATGAGGAATTTAACTTATTTAGGATTTACTTAAAATATATCTTGTACAACGGAGTCCTGAATTCGCCTCATTCAATTGTCCTCATTTCTCAATTTCAAACAACAGCTCCTTTTCTCATTTTTACTTCCTCTCCATACGCTAGGAATGACAAAATTTAATAATCATGCAAGCAATATACTAATGTAAAATATTTTGAAAAAAAAATTATTTTGACTTTTTAAAAGTAAAATAGGATAATAATTGAACTAAATTTGAAGTCCTTATTATTTTAACGGAAATTCACTCATTCCTCCTTAGAACAAATGTAGACACTTTCTCAGGGGTGGGTTTTGTGTGTGTGTGTGTGTGTGTGTGTGTGTGTGTGTGTGTGTGTGTGTCTGTCTGTGTGTGTCTGTGTTGAGAATTTTGTGGGCGCGATAATTCGAAAAACAGTTACTCGATCATTACCAAAGTTCATTTTTAAGAGCTTACAAGAAGATGATTTATCCTGCATCTCATTTAATTTAATGCCCTTTTTGTGAGATGAAAGTACAATACGTATGGAGTATTTCAAAATAAATATATGTATATGTTTGGGGCCAACACTTCACCGATTTCGAGATATTTGACATTGTTTTCATTGATTTTTAAGTATTAGCATATAAACTTTCTGTAGTTCAGTTCCAGAGAAAATGTTGATGTGGCGAGATGCTTAAGTGGCGGATCTAAGATCTAAGGATCCAGGGTTTAATTCTCCTATGGACATTTTTTTTTTTTTAATTGACTCCATTTCTTGCTTTTTCTTTTCTTTGTCCTTTTGTGATTTTCTATTTGGTTTTCTTTCTTTTTTAAGATAATGTAGCTTTTCTTTTTTCGGTTTATGTTAAGGATATTAGGCAGAAGAGTAATATATGATTAGAAATAAAAAACTAATATTCTCCTTTTTTTTTAATTAGGAGTACTTTTTCATTTTGAAAATAAGAAACATGTACACCTAACTTAACTAAACTTTTTTTCTAATCTTGTCCCTTTTTTTTCCCTATGCTATAATATTTTTACTCAATTTCTCAAAAGTTATCTAGTAGAGATCAGTTTCTCCTGATCTTGTTCAGATATGGACAAGAGATAAGGTAATAATAAGATAAGATAATAATATGGACAAGAGATAAGATTCAGATAAGAGTAATTCTTTCAAAACAATGAAAAAGTAAAAATAAAACCAACACCTGCCTAAATAGTTTTGAAAGTTCACACAGCACGTTAAATGTTATGATTCTAAGAGTAAATCTTGTTCACTATTTAATGTGTGTAAAATGAACGAAGTAAATTTTATTAAGAGTAAATCTTAATAACCAAAAATAAAAAAGAAAAGGTTTTTTTTTTGGGGAGGATGGAGGAGAGAATGGTTGAAAGTTTTCTTTACTTTTCTTGTAAATACACCGATGCTATTTAATTTCTGCACTTAAAATAAAGTAAACTTCTTTAAGTAAAGTTTTTGAAAGTTTCACACTCTTTTAATGCGATAAACTTCTGAAGGATTTTTTTTTAATAAATATTGAAACGATGAGATTAATTTTAAAAAGGAATCAAGTCTTCTGTATTTTTCAATCTTAATTTTTCTATTCATTTTCTATTCATCTATTGTTTATGAGGATTGTGCCATACGCAATTCTACTCACTTGTTCCCTGTGTTCTTCATTCTCAGTTTTATTCTTGGAATTTCAATAAATCAATGATTTGAATTCTCGTATAGCCATTTTAAACTATGCTGTATTGAATGCTATTTTTAATGAAGATAGCTACAAACATTTTTTTTTCATTGTTATAATTTACTGCGGAAAAAAAAAATCTATTAATTGCACATATAAATTCTTCCATTTTTCTTTTCAAGAAACATAGTTGGTGACTAAGACTCATAAAAAAGTTCTTCCTCTTTTCATGCTCTCCTTTTTATATTTTTCTTGAAGTTCAGCTTCTTTAATATTTGCAAAGCATTTCATCGTAAGATCATGAACGATTTATGGCAGATGTAAGAGTTTGACGTTTCCTTTTGAGAAATGTGATATCTTGCGTAATGTATACTTAATGGTGATTTACATACAAGCGTAATGGATGCTGACTTTGATTTGTAGTCCACTTAGAACTTTATTATCTCAAGAATGGCGGAACTTATGCTGCGGACGACTTATGTCTCTTGTTCCTTGTATCTTTTACTCAGCTTTTGCGGTTATATAGTCAACAAATCCAGCTGTAAACAAATTGTGGCTTTACCTGTTATCTTTATATACTGTTAATGCTGGTTTTAGAGATAATCCAAGAACAAATTATAGAACGGTTAATCTTAAATGAGGTATTTAATGTATTATGAAGCTTTAAAGCTAAATTTTCCTAAAACCAAGTAATCTCCGCTTAATGATGAAATGTTTCGTTTTGTTTGTCAAGATCCAGAGAATTTTGAGTTGTCATAACTATTTGAAATTTTTAAAAGTATTAAAAAATTAGAATTTTTTTTCCAAAATTAAAAAGTTATTTAGTGATTTTCAAAACTAAAACTTTTATTAATACATGTACATATAAAATGTTTATTTTATTTTTATTTCGATAAAATTTGGTTTAACTCTTCTTAATACCATTTAATACACACTGATGAAAATAAAACAAAAAACGTTTAAGACATGAAATTGTACAAAGGGTGAGATCAAATTGTTTACCAAGGGACATCCTGGAACAGCTGTTTCACGCTCTTTGGCGATCATCAGCCAGGAGCGGTTATCAGTAAATAACGAGGCCTCAGTACTGGTTAAATAAATAATCGAAATATAAACAATAAAAAAACTCACTAAAAAACTATTGAAGTATTAGTGAGAAAATTGAGTTTTTTATTGTTTATTTTTGCTTTTGAGGCATCACTGCGATTCCGACATGAAATTCTAGTATGAAGTTTCAAATCGAGTTAAGTCAAAAACAATTTATCCTTTAAGATCGAAACTTAATGTTAGATTGCAGTTATTAAATAATGTATCCTATTGATTTAGTTGTATATTATAAAGGCAGTTAAGGCCATTTTCATTGCATACTTTCCAATACTTAGAAACCTGAAATGATGTTAGTGTTGAACTAGTTGGTTAATAAACTCGGCAACTAGTTGGTTATTAACTAGTTGGTTTTAATAACTTAACGCACATTTAATGAGTTAAAGTTCATGTGCATTATTCAGCTTCATACGAACGATAGGTGTGATGGCTTGGGAAGCAATTGGGTATCACAGGCGATCGCAGTTGCTACGAATTGTGGGCATTCAACAGCAACCGCTACATCCGGGAAGTTGTGGAGGCTGAAGTCATACCCATCCTTCAGCACACTCCATGAGCCATATTCCAACATGTGGCCAGAAATGTCCAGGCCGTCTTCGAAGCAAGGCAGATACCTCTTCTTCCCTGGCCTGCATCTTCGCCCGACATGTCAACTATTGAACCCATGTCTGGGATTTGGTCACTAGGCAACTAGCCCATCATTATCATACAGCAGCGAATACCGATGAACTGTGGAATCGGATAGAAGCAGCTGGCAGGTGATACACATCCAGAAAACATCCAAGATCTGTTTGTTTCGATGCCATGGCGTATAGCAGCTGTTATTGCAGCTCGTGGAGGCTTTACACCATAGTGATTTTTTGCAAGTACTGTTATTGCATTGCTCTGAAGCTTTAATTTTTTTTACTTGTATCACTATTAGTAATATGGGTAATAAATTTCCTTCCATTCTGATGATTACTTCATGGTGTTGCAATTTTCCCAAACATGAGTATACTTAAAAAATCAGAATCTTTTGAAATATTCCCATTTAGGTAGAATTATTTTTACTATACAAGTCTCGACTTCGTAACTATATTGTGGTGATTTGTTCGTTGCCCTGGTTCGTGGAAATAGAATGAACAAGACTGATGGTCTGAACAGGTTCTCTAGGTTCTCTTTATTTACAAGTGTGCAAGGGTTTATATAAGTTTATTTACAGTGGTTGCTGATTGGCTAGAGGGCTGAAACAGATGATTTCAGATGGAAGGTTCAAATAATAACTGAAATTAACGGAAAGATTTAAATTAAGGTGCATGATGGGAGCACCTCTAGCCGTTGAGATTTAAAAGTAAACAAAACAGGAATAACCGTTAACGGTTGCGATTTGAAATAATACAAGTGATTCTTGTAAAAGAAGTAAAAGATAAAATACATAGAAATACATAAATAGAAATAAATATATAAATACAAATATAAAACTCATCACAATATTAAAAATACACTCTTTGACAAAAAAAACATCGACGCACCCAGAAAAATTAATCCGATAGTAATGAAACTTGCCATGCAAAAAACCTTTCGACTGAATATGCAAATGATCAAAAATTTATACTCTATGAATGAATAGCCGGAACTACAGCCCTTTGGAACTGAGCATCATAATAGTGAATATAAAGAGCGAATCTCGTTTTCAGAAACAAAACTTCCAGTGAACTTGACTGTAACAATGCCTCGCCGGCGAATCACGGCCATAATGATCATATGACGGAATTTGAAAGAAGACGTGCCACTGGACTATTTGAGGCTGGATAGACAAACTGACGAATCGCTCAGCATTTGAGCGAAGTGTGCAGCAGTTAGACGATGCTGGCAGAAATGGGTCCTGAATGGCAGATTTCAGTGACTAGATGGCATCCGACTATCTAGGGCAACGACAGTACGGGACGACAGAGCGATTGTTAGAGCAGATGTTATAGCATTAGATTCGTTGCTGTCAACCTTCCAACGTGTGACCCATACAAGTGACCACCCGGACCTTTAGTAGAAGACTGGGGGATCAGAATCTACGCTCGCGGCACCCATTCCGCCTCCTACCATTGCAGTACACACCGTCAAGAGCGATTGCAGCGGCACCGGGCACGATCAACGTTAAATTATTCTGATTGGGGACGAATTGTCTCCGAAGTGATGAGTCGCATTTTGGACTGAGCCCCGACGACCATCGCAGACATGTCTGGAGATGGCCCTGATGTCGTCAGGATCCCACTCTTACTGTCGCACGCCACACGGCCGGACAGCAGAGAGGTAAGGTCTCGAGTGCCATTTCGATTGAAAGCCGGACCCCCTTGGTAATCCTCAGTGGCACCCTCACAGCATAGCTACGAACAATGCAGCAATTTGATCCTGACGACATCCTGGTCATCTCCAGACATGTCTGCGATGGTCGTCGGGGCTCAGTTCAAAACGCGAATCATCACTTTGGAGACAATTCGTCCCCAATCAGGACAATTTCCTTTCGCGGCACTACGGGCTTACTTTTTACCAAAATAACGCCCGGCCACACACAGCACGCATCTCCACTGATTGTCTTCATGGTTGCGAGACACTTCCTTGGCCAGGTAACTCGCCAGATTTCTCTTCTATTGAGCACATTTGGGATGTGATGGACGTATCGCGTGAGATCATCCCATAATGTCGAAGAATTAGCCTGCCAATTGGAGGCCATTTGTCAAGAAATCCCGCAGAACACTATCCGCCAACTGTATCAATGAATGCCACGTGGAGTAACAGCTTGTATCCAGGCCAGAGGGGGGAAAATGCGATACTGATCTGCTTACTTTATGTACCTCTTTCTGTCCAATAAATCAACCAATTGCTCTGAAATTCTAATCATTGCGTTTTCTATACATGTACATTAAATGTATCCAATGTTGTCTCAATTGGATAATTCCTTCTTGATGAATCAATTTTTTTTGTTAAAGAGTATACTTAAAAATGTAATTATGTGAAGTTCTTCATCTAATAAATAAAGAAATACAAAACTTAAGTTCTTCTAAGCTTATATGCTTTATTGTAAAATTTTACTAAACTTTCAATTATGGTAAAGGTTGTAATGAAGTACGAAAAACCTAACAAGAACGAAATTTTATAAGAAACCAGGGCATTCCTATTATTGTTATTAATGTATGATATCATACATTACGATCTCGTAAGTGTATTTCTAAACTATCTTCCATATTTTTCTTTAGTGGAAAGATGAGGTAAAAATAACAACAACATTAAATAAAATATGCAAGTTAGAGATTCTCTAAGCACTGAATCTAAGTTTGGAGCTTCTTTTGGGCATGGGTTGCAGGATAACCCACATTCATTTTCTTTTTATTTAAAAGATTATTTTTTGTTGAAAGCTAAAAGAAAGGCAAAAAGATAAACCTTGCTTAATTTTTTATTCTTAACATGAATCTATCAGTGTGTATTATAACTATGTAATAACGAATTAAGAATAATGGGACACAACCCGCTATGAGTTGAAGATCAATCTTTTATTAATGAATTTATTTTAAAAAGTCTTTATGAACGCTGAATTCTATAAAAATGAGTTTGTGGCTGAATATGCAAAAAACATCTGAAATCCGCAACAACATTTTTCTGTTCTGTTTGTCCATCACCTTAATACGATTTCCATGAAATTTAGTAGCAGTAAATTTATGGAAAGCTCATGTACTTTGATCTCCATCCCTCACTGGAATCCCCGTTAAAATGACTGCGCTGATTTTTTTTTTTTTTTAAATTTGGTACGATGTTTATTTAGGGTTCAACTTTAAATATCACCACTGTAATTTTTATACACTTAATAAATATTTAAAAGTAACTTATAAGCAGTTTTTATGGCGTTATATATCCGGTACGATAAAAATTTGTGATGTAAATAAATATTGTAAAGAAATTGAAAACGTTTTGGTAAAAAGGAATTCAGCAATGTAAAATGCGAGAACTTATTTATTGGTTTACTCTTCAAATTTCTTTTGCTTAATATAAACTAAACAAATTATCATTTTACGTGATAAAAAGTTTATAATGTACAATATAATGCAAATCCAAAGAAGAAGAGATTTTTAGGTATTATTACTATTTATAATGTACATATTTGAGTGTGTATCTGTGTGTGTGTGTCTATATTGCCTTAAAGTAAAGCATTGAAAACGATCCAAATTCCATTAAATTCAAGTTATATTACCTAAGCAATTTTTAATTTGTATTTTATTAAAAACTCATCTTAATTACGTTAACAAATTTAACGTTAGTAAAAAAATATTATAGGTAGATAATGCTAATTGATAATAACAATAATAATATAACATAAATCTGGACGTTCTTGGATTCTCTGGATTTTCAAATTTTAATAAAATTATAAACAAAATTATAAAAAATTATAAGATTATAAATAATATTGTTTTAAATAATTTATAATAAATTATAAATAGTGTCTGCTTCTCAATTTCTTCTTTCGGATTATTTTACTCTATAATAATTTTTCATATCCATTAAATATTTCAGTAATTAAATTTAAATAAATTCCTTTAAAGGAAAAAAGCCCACTTATCATTAAAATTAATTAATTCTAATTTTTAATTTAATAAGGAAAAAAACCCTTCGGGATAGTAATCCTCTTAATATGATAAATAATAAATAAGTATTTGAGATTAAAATCGTCCTAGATTTAAATATTTATAATTATGTTTAATCGAAATAGGCATCAGCACGTATTCAAAGCTTTCAATTCATGAATAATGGATGTGTGTCATAGCAGAGAACAGACATTACAGTATTATTAATTCATTTCGGCTCTGATATGATATTACGGAATTGGATTGGGACAAATTGATGAAAGCTAATTATACAATTGGGTAAATGCCGCTGATTCTAAATAGCAAATTACATATAAGATCGTGAAGGATGAACTTCTGACAGAAGCACTATTCGTTCGCGTGAATATTTGATGGCGTTCATGCCACTATGAACAACCCAGCCAAGACAACTCCATTAAAAAAAAACATCGTTTTGAAAAAAAGATATATGTAGTAAGAATGTATTTTCTTAAACGGAATCTTTAGCATTTAAATAACGAAATTAAACACTTCTCAAAGAATAGATTTTTGTTATTGGAGAACATGATTGACATTGTTTCTTTTTCGACATTATTTTCTATATTGGCTTGTCTCTTTCTCTCTCTCTCTCTATCTGTTTATTCCATCAGTCTTAAAAGAAAAACAAAACTCATATATCTTCTAAAAATTCAATATTTCTGTCTTTTAACCGAAGACTTTTTCCTGAAGAAAGTCTTTGGTTAAAAGACAGAAATATTGAATTTTTAGAAGATATAAGTTTTGTTTTTCATTTATTAATAAAAAGATATTTAATTTAGAAGATTCTAGTCTTAAAAGAACTTGATGCCTTCTGCAGGTTTTAGATTTCTTTATATTGCGGCTTTATAGAACAATATAGAAATGTTTCCTATATAATAATAATAATTTTTGAAGTAGGAGAAAACATCAGAAATCTCTTGACAGAAGCCATGCAATTTTGGAAAACAACTTTATTATGAAATGAACAAGAACTTGGGGAAGTGAAAATTAGACGTGGAATATTTCAATGTGATGCATTATCACCATTTTTATTTACTATTGCACTCATTCCCCTAACGTCAATTTTGAAGAAAACAACCTTAGGATATGAAGTTTCAAAACAATCTGGAAAAAATTCTCATTTATTCTACATGGCTGATCTTAAATTATTTGAGAAATCAAAAAAGGAAAGTACATCCCTGGTCAAGACAGTTCGGATTTTATAGTAAAGATATCAAAATGGAATTTGTACTAGACAAATGTGCAGCAATAAACATGAAGCGAGGAAAAGTTGATGAAACTGATGGGATAATATTTGAAAATGGGAATACCATCAAGTCCCTTAACATTGAAGATTCCTACAAATATCTTGGGATACTTGAATCAAGTGAAATATTAAATGCTGAAGTCAAAAAGAAAACAAGCTCTGAATATGCAAAACGAGTCCGTAAAGTTTTAAAATCCAAGCTTAACGGTGGCAATACTATCAAAGCCATAAATTCTTGGGCAGTTCCTGTAATTAGATACACTGCAGGAATCATTGACTGGACACAAGCTGACTTGGATACTTTAGACAGGAAAACCCGAAAATTAATGACCATGCACCATGCACCTAAAAGTGATGTTGATCGACTATATCTTCCAAAGAAAGAAGGTGGTAGAGGACTTCTTCAAATCAAGCAAACTGTAAAAGAGCTAAAACGAGGATTAAACGATTATGTAGGAAAATGCAAGTAGGAAAATACTGATTGAAGTTTGTAAGGAAAATATCTTGAAAGTTACTAGATCAAAACTAAATTACAAAACAGAAATCATATAGCAACGGTTTTATAGCTGGAAAAACAGGCCACTCCATATAAAACAAATTGAAGGAAAAATTGATAAATCAAGAAACTGGCAATGGCTTCAAAATGACTACGTTAAGAAAGATACCGAAGGGTTAATATTTGCTGCTCAAGAACAAGCGTTATTAACTAATGTGATAAAAGCCAGAATACAACATATGAGCAACACGAGAGCAACGACAGTAAAAGCAGATTATGCAAAGAAAAAGATGAAACTATTGATCATCTTATTAGTGGTTGCAAGCTGAGTACATAAACTTGCTCAAACTGAGTACAAAAGGCGTCATGATAGAATAGCCAGTATTATCCATTGGAATCTAAGCAAAAAATATCAATTTCCAGTTTCCAAAAACTGGTAAGAACATACTATCGAAAAGTGATAGAAAATGATGAGGTCAAAATCCTTTAGGATTTCCGAATACAAACTGACCGTCACAACACACCTGACATAACAATAATAGAAATGTGTTTTTCTAATAGATGTGGCATTACCTGGAGATGCACGAATTGTTGAGGAAGAACAGGAAAAGATCACAAAATATAGGGATCTAACAATTGAAATTTCTCGATTGTGGAACAAACGTACCACTGTGACACCTATAGTTATTGGTGCCCTTGGTGCCATATCAAAGGAATTTGAAAAATACTTCAATAGTTTGGAACTTTCCAATATTTCAATAACAGATCTGCAAAAACATCGCTGCTAGGCACAACTTAAATTTTACGAAGATACTTGGACAATTCTTAGTTCTCTGGGTGAGGCTTGAGTTGCTCAATTACTCCAGTCAAAGATGTGGTGCTTTTATTGTTTTGTCTTTGTACTGTGACATATGTTAAAATGATAATAATCAATAATACCTGTCGAATATAAAATGAATCTCCAATTTTATTTTTTTTTATCTAAAAAAATCTGTTTGTTGTTTTTTTAATTAACTCATGCAATACTTAAGTTGGCGAGTGCAATTGAAATCAAGGTGCTAAGGAATTATTAATGCTTTGATAGACTTTCTTTGGGAATTTTTGTCAAGAAAAAAAAATCAATACGAAATGAGATCGTTTTCTGTCCATAAACATACATACCAAATTTCACAATGCATTCATTGAAGAAGATACATGCATATGCTAGAAATTAATCTCCTTGGGTTTTTAAAAAAAAAAAAAAAAAAAATTTCCTGACTTTAGTAAATGAAAAATTATTCTACGTTTGGAATTTCGCGATCTTTATGTCGAAATTTTAACTTTTTTAATTTAGTTCTGATTTAATAATTCTCATATTTTTCATTAAAAACTAAGGTACATTGATTGAAGTTACCATTTTTTTAATCTTTCATATTGCTTGAGGTTCCATTTAATTACTAAATTGTTACAAAATATGTGTTTCTATAAATTTACATTTATTAAAGAAGACATACGTAAATAACAGGTTTTTTTCCCTCCTTTAAAACGTTGAAAGAAGAAATAATTGCATCAAAATTTAAATTCCTCATTTAAAACGTTTTTCCTCACAAAACTAGATAAAATACTTGAGGTTTACTTCTTATCCAGCAGTTGAGTAACATTAGGGTTCTATCACCCAGCTTTTGTTCTGATGAAACTTCATCAAATCCCACGATTAAGGACATCTAGATTTGACTCTATATTAAATCAAAAATCAAACTAGGTACGGGTTATATAAAATATATCATGAAAAATCAGCAATTTGTCGTTTAGTAAAATAAATACTACAATATCACCTGAGAAAAAAAAATCTTAAAAAGTTGATAACATTCTTCAACTTTATTGCAATCATTTCTTCTTTCAACGTCTTAAATGAGGAAAATAAACAAAACTTTTTTTTTTCTCTGTCTTTTTTAATAAATATAAATCTATAGAAACAAAAGTAAAGGTAAATATAACGCATTAACACTTTCTTATTCGAATTATTTAAAACTTCACAATAATACAAACCTTTTAAATGTTATAGTATTTATAATTACAATATTTGTTATAATTTCGCAGTTCTAATAATTTGCAATTGTATTTTTGTATTTTTGTTGATGTGGAAGATAAAAATCGCCTATGAAAAAGAAAATAATGGTTTTAAGTTTTATTCTTTTTCCAGTAAAAATTTCTTATAAAGGAAATTTACTCAGCCTTTCACAAATTTATACACTAGATACAATGATTTTCAGACGTTTTCCAATAATAATAATAATAATTATTGATTATAATCGATGACAAAATGACAGAAATTAAAATGTAGACAAAGGTAGTAAAATATAGGGCTACTGAAGCGAATCTAGCATACACGAACATCATATCGGAACAATACTGCTAAAAACAAGGTAGGGATAGCGATTAGTAAACCAATCACAGTGCTTCGCTACGTCTTCTGATACGTATAAGAAAATACAATTGATATTGCTTTAATTTCCTTATTATTATAAGTGTGATTGCTGCGAATGAAAAAGGCGCAATTGCTGCGATTATTGTGATTGTTGCGATTAATGATAATTAATATTAATAATAATTAATGATATTTTAATGATACTTGTAAACATACGGATAGACAAAACGGTAATATTAGTCTTCTGATACTTATTCTGATACTGATCAGAAGACTAAAAAAACAACCTAACAATGTCTTACACCACGAAAAGAAATCTGCTAACTAAAAGTTAGTATTGTAGAGAACAATGCCACAAAAATGTACGGGATACAATAAACTACAAATATCTGCAACGTATCTGATATAACAGTTATATAATAAAGAATACTACAATTGATATTTCAGTTCCCTAAGCCTCAACTTAAAATATACCTGTAAGTAATAGTGTATAAAATTAAAACAGTAGACATTTATACATCTCGGGGCACGGCAGTGCCCCCGCCAAGACGAGCCGAAGGCAGGAAGGGCACTACGTACCTTTTCTGGAAGTGTTTCGTCGTATTTTCGAACCCTCATAGCTTCGGCCTAGATAATACTAGAGAGCTCAAATTTTCAGGATATGATGCAGTTACCAGACTAATGAAATACGCTAAGTTTCATTTATTTAGCTTTTATACTTTGGATTTTATTAATACCTAAAATACGTCGATTCCGTCACTCACTCACTGACTGACTGACTGATTGACTGACTGACTCACTGACTCATGATCATCAAAACCTCTAGGGTACTTCCTGAAGTCCTAGAAAGCTGAAATTTGGTATGCAGGTTAGGATTAGCACACAAACAACAAAAAAATTAAGAAATCCCTAACTTTCACATTCCAACCCCTCATAAAGGGGGGGTCTGGTTATGTATTATCGAACCCTCATAGCTTCGGCCTGGATAATACTAGAGAGCTCAAATTTTCAGGATAAGATGCAGTTACCATACTAATGAAATACGCTAAGTTTCATTTATCTAGCTTTTATACTTTGGATTTTATTGAGATCTGAAATACGTCGTACCCTCAATGCTTCGGCCTAAATAATACTGTGTAATAATGGGATTTCTTCCAAAGTGCAAACAGCTTGTATATACAAGTTGACCAATAGAAAAACAGAAAAGTAGGGTATTGAAAAAAAATCCATTTTGTAAATAATCTTAAAACTAAATTTAGTTGTAATAGATAATCCCACCCAAAACATTTCATGTAAAATAAGTTGCCAAGACTCACATGCTCATAACGCTTTCACTGTTAAAAAGTTATCAGATCTCATCTTACAAAAAGAAATGAAATCCCACCCAAAACATTTCATGTAAAATAAGGGGTTGCCACGACTCGCATGCTCATAACGCTTTCACTATTAAAAAGTTATCAGATCTCATCCTACAAAAAGAAATGAAATCCCACCCAAAACACTTCGTGTAAAATAAGTTGCCAAGACTCACATGTCATAATGCTTTCACTGTTAAAAAGATATGTGATCTCATGTAGAGCCAAGCCCCTAACTCTACGAGGCCTAACTCTACAAGCCCTAACTAAAAACCCTATATCTTGGTCAAAAAGTATGGCTTGGCCGTTTCATGGAACTATTTCATCTCTCCCAAAACATTTCATGTAAAATACGTTGCCAAGATGCTCATAACGCTTTCACTGTTAAAAAGTTATCAGATTTCATATAGTGCCAAGCCCCTCACTGTACATGCCTAACTCTAAAAACCCTACTATCTTGGTCAAAAAGTGTGCCTTGGCATACTCCATATCCTTTACATAACTCCATGGGATTGTCTGTGGGACAGCCACGAAACGGCCAAGGCATACTTTTTGACCAAGATATAGGGTTTTTAGAGTTAGGGCTTGTAGAGTTAGGCCTCGTAGAGTTAGGGGCTTGGCTCTACATGAGATCTCATATCTTTTTAACAGTGAAAGCATTATGACATGTGAGTCTTGGCAACTTATTTTACACGAAGTGTTTTGGGTGGGATTAGTTTTACCCATTAACTCTCTCAGCACAAACATTAAAAATGGATCAAAAACAAATTACGATATAGAAAATTGATCTATTTACGTTAACTATGTAGTTAGGAAGTTCTTGAATAGTTAATAATTTTGATCAATGAATAAGGATCATTTGTGAATAGTATTCAAATAGTATTAGTTAGCTGATTAATAGAATAAATTATTCATCAATAGCACTAATTATGTAGCTTAATTAAATGGTACCTGTATTCAAAATGTTACAGAAACTTGGAATTTATACTTTGAATTTTAAAACATTGGAAGTTTAAAATTGATCTATAAATAAGATATTTTGTACTGAGAGAAAAAGTAATAATAGTAATAAGTAACAATCCTAAATATACTTTAAGAAATATATCATTATTCCATTTTTATCCCGAAATTTATTATAAAAAAAAATAAGTGTATATACATTATCCAAAATATAATTGTATTAATATAATTTATTTTGACGAACTGAGAATTACAAAAAATAGTAATTCTGTATCCTTACCTCACAGCTTATTTATCATGTTTAACTTTTGCTAAAACAACTGGTGACATTGGTAAACTTGTTAGCAAGAAATCCCTACAGTTTTAGAAATAGGGAAGTGATCTAGTTATTGGTATGTGATGTTAAATTATACTTAAGTACCTACTTATACGACAAAAAGCATGACAAAGATAATTGTCAGTTCCTGTGTGCTTTTTTGGACTGTTTTTATACCAGGAAATATGAAGCCATCGATTATCGGAGTGGTTCTACATAAAAAAAAGAGGTCGATACGAGTCCATCGCCTCGTTTGTGACACACAGCTAATGAATAATCCTCGTCGGACATTTCCTCTTCCTGTTGGTTCCATCGCGTTTTAGCATCGGATAATCATTAAGAGGGGATGAAGTGAGGGTGGCCAGGATTAATTGGGGGAGGGTACAGTGCTATGACCCAACGAATTGTTTCCATTATTAGTGCGCATACAGCTGACCCGTGGAATGCGAGTCATGAAGAGAAAGAGAGGGAAGAACAAAGAATGAAAAGAATGAATATATGGGATACAAAGATCACTTCTGATAGATATTGCGAAAGATGTTGTGCAGAATTCCAATAAGCCATGACTGCCAGGAAATATGCATTTACATGAGTAGTTTTATTAGATCTCCAGTTGTGGAGGAGATAATTAGTTTTACAGTAATTTAAAATGACTTTACTAAAAAAAAAGAGACTAGTTGACAGTTGAAAAGTTGTTAGGGAGATGCATGTTTTAAAACTTAGTGCTCAGATTTTTTTATTTAGAAAGAGTGAATGGCATTATAGGGCTTGTGGGTTTTATTATGGGTTTTAGGCGCACAGTAATGTCTATTAACTCATATAAATTCATCCAAGGTTAAGGTATAGACAATTATTTGTAGATCGAATCAGTAAGAAATTGTAGGCTGTCTTAGAATTGTTTTTTTAGATCACCGACTAACATTATTTATTTCGGCGAAAAACGATTATAAATATAAAATTAGTTCTTCAACGTTTCGGCTGAACATTATAAATTTACAACACATATAAATCCGATATCTTTGACTTAATCTTGTTTGTTAAGCTTTAAATGATGTCATAGTTGACACTTCTTAAAGTTCGTTATTAGTAATATTCATAAATCACCAACAAATTTCAGAATATAAAACAGAATGCTTGTTTTGTTTATTACCGTTCATCATAAATAGTTTAATAATAAAACAGAGTTTGAACAAAGACCGTAGATCACAAGTTAATCTGACAGTCGACGCAATTCATGAAATCTCATTAGGTTCCAATGTCTTCTTTATTCTTTGAACATTATTTATTAAATACGTAAACTTAAAAAACCTTTGACCCCTGTGGCACAATGCGGTGAATCGAATAAAGAATCATAAAATTAACATACTGAAAGGCACCGAACGTCGTTGATTTCCAGACTGAAACCAAAGACGTTTGGTACCTGTTATCAGATACTGAAGTGCCTCCTTTTATCAGCAGGACATACTTTGACCAAGAATTTAATGTTAAGAAGTTTCTGAAAAACAGAATTATTTTCATTTCTTGAAATCGCATGTATTTATAGTGCAAACTGTAGACCTATCAAATCAGCAATATTGAATGCAGAGACAGTGGATAAAGAGTAGTTAAAATAAAATTAATTGTATGTTATTTGCTTCAAATAGTTAACTAATCAAATTAACTAAACTTAAAATTTTAATTGACAGGAATAATGCAATTTACACTTTGAAAGCTTCAAGTTTATTGAAATTTTTAGACAAAAATCGTTCTAACTAATGAAAATCAACAAGATCTTTGTTAAGATTACGAAGGTTAAACAATGTTTCCAATAATTCAATGAAAACAGCTTTTAGTTAAAATATTCTTCATTAATATTCTTCTTCATTATATTCAAATATAATGATATAATATAGTGTCTATATAGCTAATATAGTCATATTAAAGTAGGTGTTATTTGAGATTTAATTTGATAATATTTGATAATATTTACATTTGAAAATATTTGCATATAACGAAAACGGCTTTTTTTTTTAAAAAATCAATTTGAAATTCTCTCCTCTATTGGCTAGTAAACACATCATGATATCGGTATTCATGTTATTCTACCATTAATTGAGCTGTTAGTAGAGAAGTTTAGGTTAATATTAAAATCAAACATTTAGAGTTTCGAGAATTGGATTTTTTTTCCTTTCTTTAATTGTATTAAATCCTTGTAGGTTGAATTCATTAAGAGCTCGATTGAAAACCTAATAAAACAAACCCAATTTAATTCCAAATTAGGTTTCATTTCAAATCAGAAAAAAATATAATAGAAAATATTGTTTACGTTTTAGTTTTTTAATTCAAGCAAGCCATTAGCGAAACATAATTTCTGCTCTCAGAACTACATAATTGAAGAGACATAATCATTTCAAAGCTAACGGCGAAGTTTTATCTTTGTATTATTACTGTTTGAATGAGTTTGATAATCACCACCATTTCCAGTCAGCTGAATCACAGAAACAACGGCTTTCTCCTCTAATTGAGATGATTATCCACCGGAAGAACATCTGGATATTCTCTAGATCCAACCTGTTTACCTTCTGCATCAAGGCTCTTCTGAATTACGTTTCCGCAACGTGTTTAAATAACAGAAATTTCTAATTGTTGTTATAAAGAAGTTTTCGAAATTTTTGAGAACAATTCTTTCAAAATATTTGATAATGTATGTTAGATTGTAGTTTAACTTCAAATCGAGAACATACAAACATTTGAAACACACATGTTAAGAAATATTTAAAAAAAAAAAAATCAACATATTCTCGTAGCGTAAAAGTTTACACACCAACTATATTTTGTTTGCTTTTATAATTAGCGGTTCTAATTCTAAAACGTTTAATGCATTCAAAATTAATATATGTTATTATATTAAAATTATAATTAATATGACCACGAACGAAACTCACTTTATTATTGCAGGTTTATTCGAAAAATTTGAAATTGATTTTGAAGCTCATGGAATTGCTTCATCATCTCTGAATATTGAGTTCGTGCTTAGGAAGGGTTGGGCGGTTTTAAAAAATAGACTAGGGAACTCTGGATGACGCTTCTATGGGATAGAGAACAAGGAGAAGTTCAGTGAAAAAAAATATAGAATGGGATGCAAGAGTAAAAAGTGTTTCTACAGTAACTGTACATGTTCATCATCTTCTATTGTGTTTATTTATCATGACATCGGAACTTGTGGGACACTCATGCATTAGTTTTCTTCCTCAATCCAAAACCAATCAAACGTAGCAGGGAGATTATATTTCTTAATTTTTATCTACTAAGAGATTTTTAACAAAGTTTTTAAATTATCTCAATAGGATTGTTTTTGAGTTTGTCAGACGGATGAAACATTTGAACTTAAAATTACATTTCCCTTTTTCCGTCTCCGATGCAAATTGAATGTATTTTCAAACATTAGACCAAACCTACAACCCTGTGATAGACGAACGGTGTGAATGTAAGTAGGGAACAGAAGAAACATTAAAAAAATCAGAAATTTACGTGTGCGCATAGTGATTAAAAACTGGGACAACCAACACACAAGACTAGATAAAAAACGTTTACACACAATTAAAAAGGTTGCATTCCACAACTGGTTTCGCCTCCAATACTGGGCTTTGAAGAAACAGCAGTAATAGAAAAAGTCCAGTGTTACAAAGCAAACAAACAAAACATAGTTTTATCCATTCCTAGTATTATTAAATTTAAGTTCAGTTATTTTAGCTAACGTGAATTTAGTTCCGTATTACTTACAAAACTTCATGTCGTATTTTTTCCTTTAGTTTCTGAATTGTAATTTTGATGATCTTCATTTTACAGAAATCACTTCTAACAAAAATTTTGCCAGTCTTCCGTGATCCTCGAAATACATTCTCTCACACTAAATAAAAATAGTTTAAAATAGGTTAAATTTAAATATTTAAATTTAGGAAGACATTTTTGTTTTATTTTCACTCTTTATTAAAGAATACATGACAAATTATATACTTAGCAATATAACCAAACATCTAAAATAACATGTAATACCACAATAAAAAAATAATAATTTTAATTAAACTAATATAAATAAAAGTATAAAATTCCACCCCCTCCTTTACATCAAGAAAAAAATCAGTTTTCACTTTCATAAAGTATTAAACCTTTTGGTTTTCAAGTTTCCAACACTATCCAAATAATAAAAAAAAGAAATCAGTTGGGAGAGGTCTTTAGTCCCTTTCCGCCATTGCTCCGCTCAATGTATTTAACAGTCTTTAAACCAAGCTTCAGGATCTTAAAGCTGTAATATATATTAGACGATTGCTGAAGTCAGCCATTAATAATTATTCAAGTCTTTAGTCGTGTTTTGATTGGTTGGGATGTGTAGGACCCATACCCAAAGGTAGATTTATTCGTTGTTACCAAAAGATAGTAACTCACTTGTTACCAAAGGTAGATTTAGTCGTTTGAATAGAAATATCTTAAATCGAATGTAAATAAAGGAAGCTTACCTTTGCTTATACCTCTCTTTACAAATCATTTATTATTCTTGACGTTGTTATTTTTGGGACCAATTAAGATTCTGGGTTTAATTAGAATAGTGAAATTAACTAACTATAAAAGTTAGTAATTGTTACTATTATGCTAATGCAGTGACTCATGAATTTGTAACAAGCATATATATGCTAATTTCATTAATTAAACGAGAGCAGATGCCGAGCGCTAAGTGGATTAGGTTATTACAGATCAGATTTTTGATGAAGCAACAACGTTTAGTATTTTGTCTGTAAATCACAAAAGTCTATTTTGAATAGTAAACTATTCTTGATAACTTGCAATATATTATGTACGAATGTAAATTTTAAAGGCTGTATTTCGTCCAATTCTTAATTTTTAAAACTCAGACATAGCGAAATGAGACTCGCGAGACTTACGACACATATTTTTCAGTCATTCTAGAGAAAACAATGACACAGGTTAGGTTATTCTTTGAATAAATTTATCTTTTATAGAAAGTTATTTTGCGAGAGATCTCCGAATGCTGTTTTAGTTAAAAAATATAGTTACTTGAAAAATTCCAGTTTGTTGTTTTATTTTACATTAAACCTTTAGGTTAAATTTAAGATTTCAAGATATTAAATGATTCATCAAGACGGCAGATGATACAATAGATTAAACTCTAGTTAAAAGTAATATTAATAGAAAGTAAGTAAGGAGATTTGCAAAACTTTAAGGTTCACATTTCGAAAGGATGTAATTAGAGAACTAATCAACGGAACGACTTCCTTTCACGTGAGGACATCTATGGATTTTGTTTTGTTTGATGCAAAAAAAAAAAAATACTTCCGAAAGTGATCGCTAAGGCGATATATGGCGCTGCAATCTGTAGTGGATACACATGATTCGTTGTGTGTTACACGAGGACATATTCGTTATTGTTTCCCCCGATATCGACAACATACTAAAATAGCAAAAATCAACCACAGCACATAGTGTTTTCACTCGTAATGTTGTGAACATGACATGTATGTTGGTGTTCAAGTTCCGTAAATTGGCTAAGTATTTACAATAGACAAAGCTCTTTCTCTGAGACAAAGAATATACGTTCTTTGTCTGAGAGATGACCCCACAGTCAAAAGTCGCAGGGTTGAGATCCGACCACATTGGCCGCATTGTTCGCAAATGATTCTGTCGTTGGTAAAAGTAGTCCGAAGCAATTCCTTGACAGGGGTGGCGATGTGTGGTAGGGCATAATCCTGCATGAAAATCATTACCTCCAGACATTGATGCTGTTGAAGTGTGGGAATCACCTGTTGGCTAACAGAGATGCATAACGGTGGCCACTAAATGTACAGGTGACGGGACCCTTAGGGCCAAGATCTTCGAAAAAAGAAAGGTCCCATGAATGAATGTGGATGTGAAACCACACCAATCGGTGACCTATTGTGAATGAAGTGACAACTGTCGCAAGACAAGTGGGTTTGCAGGTGCCCAAATTCTTGTGCGTATTCACGTCAATATGCAGATAGAATTGATCTTGCCGTCCACAAATATTTCATGGCAAGTCAGCTTTCAGTTCAGTTCGGGCAAGAAACTACAGGGCAAATGTGCCCGTCTGTCGGGAGTCAGTAATTGCTGAGCACTGCAGATCTTGTAGCGGTACTAGGGCAAAATGTGTCGTAGAACTTTGTGAATAGTGCTTACGGGTTTGTCTAATGACCGTGGAAACACGCCGTGCACTGTTGCTTCCCACGACCTTTGCCATCCTTTCTTCCTCCACCAACACAGCTACATCCTCCAGAGTCTGCTGGGCGACTGTTTTCCGTCCTCTGCCAGGCTTCACATGTAATGAACCAGTGTCTTCAAATTTCTGTATCATTTTTCGAACCCCATTTGCGATCAAAGGGCCAGTTTTTAGTCCCTTTACTGTCCTAATCTTTTAAGGTAAAGCTGTTATTTTGATAAAACAGTTTCACAAGAAACGAGCGATCCTTTGGTAACATTGTCATGAAATGAAGTGACGCATTCCTAACCTGTCCACTACAGTATTGCAGCGCCATATATCGCCCAGCGACCACCTTCGGAAGTAATTTTCTTTTTTTTGCGCCAAACAAAATTACATCGCTCCGTTGATAGGTTCTCCTATTATAGCCTTTCGAAACATGTTAAAATTAAACACCTTGTATAATATTTTATGGAAGACATGTAAAGAAGAATATCTTGTCATTTAGGTAGAATAATAAAATTAAACAATTTGTAAAAAGTATTAATAGTCTTTGATGATTGCAAATATTGTTACATTTTAAATACAAGAGAGTTTACAACAAAACAAAACAAAATATCAAAACAAATCATTATTAGGTGAAGAAGTAAATTTACTGTGGATGGACTAGCTGTAAAGCATTTGAATATGTATCATTTTCTTTCTGATTGAAAGAAGTGACATTGCCACATTTGTTGAAACATTTAGAACAGGTATTCAACGGACACCGTAATTTGATGTGATTTGTTTTAATATCAAGTAAAAATCTATCAGATGTTATTCCCTTGATCTTAATCAGTAGATGAAAGTCCCAAAGTCGTATCAAAACATCAAATCTCCAGTGCAAGACGCTTGATTGCTCTAGTTTGTAGCTGAAATAGTCTTTTTTTGCTGATCTCTTGTTTTTGGAATACATTATCTT
>JAFIDM010002131.1:11821522-11851093 GCA_023159025.1 Thereuonema tuberculata
TGGAGATAAGGAGTAGATAATACAATAGTTAAAATATATTTACTTTATGCCTCATTATTTCAGTAAAAACAAAACAAAGAAAAAGTTTTTATCGTCACTTATTTTTTTCCCAATATTTATTTTTTTGCAAGTCTTTCGATTGTATAATATGTTATACACCAGACTTATTTTGAGACATTGCTACATTACATGTTTTTATTTTTCTTCTTCCGTTAATTTCTACCTAAAGAAGATTTATAACCAATAAACTGAATGGAACCAAGCAATAAAGAAGAGCTAGAAGCAGATCCTCTTCAAAAAAACAAAAACAAAAAGAAGTATCGTTATATCCAATGCGATCCGAAATATAGTTTGAAGAAAATTAATGAAAAGGACAATCTTAATTATCTAGTCTACATTAGAGCCACTAGTATATTTCGTAACTGCGATCTGATTTGATAATTCACAGTAAGTGATGCATTGAAAAGTACTAATCTAGTGATTTTCATTCGTTTCCATGAAAAATTGCA
Source organism: Thereuonema tuberculata (assembly GCA_023159025.1). Lineage (NCBI taxonomy): Eukaryota > Metazoa > Arthropoda > Chilopoda > Scutigeromorpha > Scutigeridae > Thereuonema > Thereuonema tuberculata. The sequence continues at coordinate 11,822,032 of JAFIDM010002131.1, forward strand.
GTATGTCCATGGGATCCATTATGATAATTTTTAAGGATATACTACGTTGAAGCGAAAGTTCGTTGGTCAGCTTTCCTTAGACGGTAGCGAAGCGTGATGAATTTTTTTTAAAAGAAAAATAATCCCCTTTAAATTTCACTTTTATCTAGCTCAATCAGTTACATGATTCTCTCCATACGCGGCATTTATCTATCTATTGAATCTTTGTTGAGTTTTTACCTTATGAAATAACCAAGCATCATGTCCAAAATGCACTTAAGTATCTGAAATTTTAAATACATTTTCTAGAAATACCATTTATACTATATCAGTTAATTAATTAATTAATAAATTATCATTAAACAACACAATAATACAACTTTAGACAATTTGCAGGCATTCAACTTATCTAAATAACAGATGATACGATTGAACGAATAATAATAAATAATGAAACATACATTTCATATCAGGAGCAGTTTATACAGGGTGATTCAAAATTATCCGTACAAATTTTGAAAGTAGGTCAGGAATACAAAAAACAAATCGTATTCATAGTGGAACGTATGTCGACAAACACCATCCGAATTTGCTAGAGGACGCTGTTTGGCAACATATTAATTGCGCAGTAAGAGCCATCGTCATTTAAGACTTTGATTTTATACGAGTAGGATGTATCACTTCACTAATGCTGAGAGGGCAGATATTCACCTAGCCTACGGGGCGGCGAACGGAAATGGACGAACCGCTGTACGATTGTATCGTGAATGGTTCCCCATATGATGTGTGCCCAATCATCAAATTTTTCGATTTGCACCAGAGATTATTGGAGGAAGGAACTTTGAGCACCTACGGTGAATCTGTAATTGGATATCTTACTTTCATATTGTAAACATAGGGCTAATAAACATGTTGCCTACCTTACTTGCGGTATTCTATTTCTAAAATCTTACTGTAACTTCTAGCACATTCGGGTTTGTTTTTGTATTCCAGTCCTATCTTTTAAAGTTTATACAAGGAACTTTGAATCACCCTGTATAAATTAAGATACGGGGAACTTTTAAAAAAATTGCTTATCAGTCCACTAATTGCTTTCGAAAACCATGTAAAAGCGGCATAAAAATTTATCAGGTTCAGTAAAATCGAAAATTGGTGTTTAGCTTTAAATTAACTTTCCCTGATGAATTGATGAGCAGTTCTATTTAGATTCCAAAATTGAATCAATTTCGCTAACCAGTCAGTTTATTAATTAAGAGTAGTTGACTCCTGTCTATCTATTGTAGAAATCGATTCGTTGCACACGATTATATTCGGGCTTTCAATTATTAATTTCAATGCAGTCTAAAACGTCTTCGTTTTGGAATAAAATCATCATTGAAAATTTCCAATTCAAATGTAAACTAGTTGGAAATGTACTTTAGACATTTAATAGATGTGGGTTATTTTTTTCGCGTAGATTGATGTTAATCAGATATAAAAGATATGAAAATAGCCTAATATATTTAATTTTTTTGTTGAAATATCTAAGCAATAGCCTCTAAATCGTTGTTGTTAAGAAATGTTTAACAATTTTCTAAATGAAAGATTTGCAATTAAGCATTTTAGATATCTTACAACTTACCAAGTTTCATGGAATGAAGTTATTTGATGGAGGTCAACTTAACAAGGAATAGTAAACTAATAAAGAGTTTGTAGTGTCGATTGTCGTGGAGCGTAACTTCTCCTTTCCCCACATTGCATAAGAAAACGGAAAAAAAGGAAAGAAATGAAGGAGTGGGAATCGGGGATAGCTGTCCCTAATTCCCATGGATCATAAGTTCTCTCTCATTATTTACTTTTCTATTTTTTCTTTGCTTCTGTTGTTTTTGATTGCAAGGCCAAAGTCTGTTCACTAAAGGCCTTCACTTGTTTTCCTTGTCTGTGCACGTGTGTATCGCCCTCCAAAGCACAAACAGGCAGTCGGTGCCCCATGAGTCATTGCTCAAAGGACTCCCTATGGTCTGGAGGTTTGAAGAAGCAGATCTTACTTCTGGCCTAGACCACTTCAGATTTTAGGTGGCTATTGACCGGATCAGCTAAGAGTGATAATTGAATAACATTGGTGGCTATCTACACCGAATCGATCCACGATCCCTCGATCCAAAATGGTCACGACCACTTACTCGAGTTTCCGAATAGTCAAAATATGGATCTAGATATATCAAATCCGGCATCACTTGAAGTTATGCTTGACCCTTGAATTACTACGGTTTAGATAAATGAAGTTTTGCGCGCCAGTCACTGAGCAGTGTCACAGTTAACAACACAAATATATGACAGATTATAAATTGTACGTGGTCTTTTAGTTTTATGTTTACTATGAAATTGTGACTTTTCTTTTATTATATTATTAATAAAATAATTATTTAATGAGGGCTATTATTATGGAATAACCCTCGTTAAATAATTCTCGATATTCTATTATTCTATTATCAACGAGAAACGATTACCAATGCATAATATTGTTATGTTTCATTTAATTCATCTATTAACTCCGGTAACTGTGGTTAAGTTGATTAAGCCGCGCATCAGTACTAACATGATAGATCTATGTTCAAATCCCCGGCCGGATAATCCTTTACTTTTTTTTTCCAGTTGTATTTATGTTCCGGAACATCCCGGAAAGGACTCATTTGTAATCATAGTAACCTTCTAGAATGTTCTTACTGTAATATAAAAAGAGCCCAAGCAGTTCCAGTGTGTAGCAACTAACTGCAACATCTCATCAATAGCTCTGCTCTAGTTTACAGCTGTGCCCATTAATAAATTATTATTACAACAATTATTAATCAGAAATCTGAATAAAACATTTCTTACAAGTAGCGAAATAAGATTGGAGGGCTTAGATTTAAGCATTCATGATTTGTGATCTCCAAAAAGAAAAAAATACATTATTATAGGACTTTTGAATATTATTCCAAAATAACTTTCATATAACTTAATAAACAAACCTGTACATATCTAAATAAAAATGAATATTGCCTCTCTGTCTTAGTTATGGGGAAGGAATTGGGAACCGCCGTTTCGTCCTTCTACGGACCACCAGAAAGGGATCTTTTCTCTCTGGTTGGGTTATCGGGGGAAGGCAGGATTGGGCTGACGAGTCCGTAGAAGGACGAAACGACCGTTCCCATTTCCTTCCCCATAACTAAACAGAGAGGCAATATTCATTTTTATTTAGATATATGCTGGTTTGTTATTAATTTATATGATTTTACAGCACATTAAATAATTTTGATTAACTTTCATACTCTGAATATTATCCTCTTAACATGACAGTATGTTAAACTATTTCAAATTCTATATTTCAGTCTTCTTGTAACCTACATGATTTGAGATTTTGATCATGATACTCAATTTAAGTGTCATTTGTCTGTGTATAAAAACGAAATTAGATTTAAGTGTACTGTTCATATTAAATCGCAAAATATCAAGCTGGTACACCTGAATAAGTTGATAAATATTTAATCACAATGAAATACAGATGACTATAGTTTCGGTTTAATAATAGAAGAAGCCATCATCGAGTAATTTATTTGCTACAAAGAGACACTTTATATACAGAGATAAACTGAATAAGTCTTCCAATGACGTGGATGATGCCGTGGGGAATCTCCGTAGCTGCTTTGCATGGACAAAGAACATGCAACGGCGCTTGTGGACAGACTGGAAACATCTGATGTAAACTTAACCATGTGTAGATCTCTGTGTATAGTTCAGGTTTTTCAACTACTGTAGCTGAAGAAAAATTGAAAATTTGGATGAACGAATCACGATTTTTTCTAACAAACGATTTTGAACTCTTAGATCTTGATCAAATTTCCAATATCGATAAACAGATACATATTTAGAGATAGAGTGAAGATAATGATGATGATGGTCGTACATCTCTGCGAGATTTCGATAGTGGAACTGTGCCTGCCCCTAAATATCGGGACGCTATCTTAGAATCATATTATACTAAGATCGAAGCCTGGATATTTATATTTCTCACAGCATTTACCATTTTCATAGTAATTTAATAACAATTTGAAGGGATTTAAAAATTATTTACAAAAGTTTTTCAACTTTCATTTATTTATTTATTTTATTTTTTTTTCAGATTTTAGAATATTTTTTACCAACTATTTTTAATATTTCATTTATAATGGTAGAATGGTGTTGGCAGTTAAAAATCAAAAACACCCATTTTGCTTTTCTCTTTTATTAATTTTCTCAGGCCTTTTGTACTTGTTTTGCTTAGTTTGAGGGAGGTCACATACCATTGCTGTGGGTGGATTTTTTTTCAGGTTTCTTCTTATATCATCTTCCTCATTCAGATTAAAAAAAAGTAAAAATGCATTTGATTTTCGGATTAAAAATGTTCATCCTGTGCAAGAAATTTGAAATTCAATTGGATATTAAGCTATAATTATCTGATTAAAATTAGAGTAATAATCCTTTTGAATCAATGTGGATTTAGCATTGCTTACAGAAGTTAATACAGTAGCTTTAAATCTTCGTTATTAATTAATGCTATTAATCTTATAGCATTTAATCGAAAATGAGAGAATGAAATCAAGTTATAAACTGTCGGAAAACGATGATGAATGATTAGCCAATTGAACACCAGTTCTGCTTCACTTTCTATAGATTTCAACTGTCGGTTCAGATAGATAGATGTCAATATAATAAATTGTATTTCATAAAACGTTGAATATATCTGCCGTGATAAGTGTATTTCCCAAAGGTGAACCACCTTGAGATTTCTGAATAGTGATTTGATTATACCATCCGAATCCTTAAGGGTATATAATACCCACAAAATTTTAAGCTGAAAAGTTGAAAATTTACGACAGTTATCTACGTCCGAACTTCTAAGCCCGACTTCTAAGCCCCGTCCTAAAAAACCCGTGAACAGATGTCGACTTTTTGGTTACTTATTTATAGTTAAACCAATGCCCTACAAGATCTAAAAAGTTCGTTACACAACCTCTAAAAACAAATAAAGATAAAGCTTTGAAGATTAAAAAAAAAATCGTCAAAAAGTGGAAATACACACACATACACACATACACAAAAATACACACATATATATTATTTTAATTATTCCGTTTTTCAGTGTTCTAATCATTATTATTCAATTTTCTGTATTTATCTATTAATCTGTTGATCTTTAAATTCTTGACGGTTGTAGCGTCCTTTTTAATTCACTTTATTTAAAACACAACGGTTTAAAACCCGTTGTGATCACATGTTATTTAAAATCAGCCAATCAATTGTTAAAGCCACAACCAATCAGATCATTGTACATAGTCTTTAAATACCCATGTAATCTTGAAAATAAACAGAGTTCCGTTGAGTTCCTTCAGATCCAACAGAGTCTAAGCCTCCTTTATTTACTATGAACCAGTCACCACGATAACATCCCACAATGTACGGTACATGAAGAAGAATTTGAATGGCATGTATATTCGTGATCTAGGATCCATGATCGGTTCTTATCACAAGGTTTCGGGCTCACTAGTTCATGTAGGTGAGAACGAAATAATGTATTTTTCCTTTGGAAAATACACTAAAAGGAAAACAAAAAGGTTTCTGACTGGAATTGAAAGATAATTCCTTGATTTGTTTTCTGAGTTTTTAGTCACAGTTTAGTTTTAATACTCTTTGAAGAGCAAACATCTATTTTCAAAAAAAAAAAAAATCAATCAGAACTATGACAATTAAATAAAAGAATGTAGAAAGAATTTACTATTTTCGATTAATTTTAATTAGTAAACGTTGCCTAAATGATGTTAGCATTACTGTTATCCGAATTAATTAGGCAAAATGACTTTGATAAAAATTTGCAACACTCAAATTTTAATTATCTTAAATTAAGGAATTCACTATGGAAAATTAATTAGAAATGAATTAGTCTAAAAAATGTTGTCAGTTAAACACAGTCTAATAAAAAATCTGCCGCTCAATTATTAAGAAATTTTCTGTGTTATCAAATATTGTATCTATAATCTACTATTTGGACAATTTTTGAAGCAAAGTGAGGATCATAAAATGTATCTGAGTATGTTTGGAATCCCCTCCTCCTCCTCTCTGTAATAAGTTTTGATCTGATAGTTGGATCTTCTTGAACCTTGGCTTGCACATTTATGAATTGGTAATGTTCAACTACAACTTTTGCAGTTGGACATTTTTCATTAGGTCCTTATCGAGAAATTAGCGAATGAAGATGACAAAAAAAAAAATCCTTTATATAAAGAGAAGACATTCCATGGATGTCTAACAATGCCTACTAATCTATTTTTTTAAACCTCGTGGTCGTCGTGTGACAAGAGTAAAAATTAATTGGATTTATGCAACTGAAATTAATTAATTCGTTCAAAAAATGAAAATTTAAGATATTATAATTTAAAAATGCAGTCAGGCACAGATCCGTAACCAAGACGAAGGCCTGCCGTGAGGGTGATCCGTTGGAACATGGTTCGAATCCCAGAGCAGGCGTGGGAATTTGTTCTTCTGTATTCCTTATCGGTGTTCGTTTGTTTCTACGTTTAAAGTGAACTGTCTCCTTTAGTGTACCTGGATTAATGATTCTTCGGCTAAATAATTCACTGTATCTGTTCATTACTGAGATCAAAGCGTAACTGCCAAGATCCTTGGGATTGGAGAAAAAAAAGTAATTTTAAAATACTGGGAGATTGCATTCTTTTAACGACTGTCAAAATGATTTCAAAGAATTAATCCTTATATTGTTATTTTTTTAGTCAGTTTTATGCAATTAATTTCAAGAAAGAAAATTACGTTTAAATAAGTTTCAAAACTTCCAATAAATATTAATCTGTAGTGTTACGTACTCACTGCGAAAGCTTTAGATAAAGCAAGAGGTGTTGTGATAGGAGGAGAAAGATTGAAAACCATTAAATATGCAGATGATCAAGCAGTGTTGGCAGAATCAGAAGAAGAGTTACAGAAAATGATGGACAGTATAGTAACAGTTGGGAAAGACTTTGGAATGAACTTAAATGTGGGAAAAACCAAGGTGATGAGAATAAGCAGGCAAGAAGGTAATGTTAATATATCCTTAGAGGGAAAGATTATACAACAAGTAAAGGCTTTTAAATATTTGGGAAGTCTGGTGAAATGGGATGGAAGTTGTACTGAAGAAATAAGAAGTAGAATAGCAATGGGTAAAGGAGCATTTGAAAAGGTAAAAGCATTGTTAACAGCACAAGGCATTTCAATAGAATTAAGGAAAAGGTTTGCTAAATGTTTCGTTTGGAGTGTGGTGTTATATGGTTGTGAATCATGGACTATTAAAAAGAAGGAAGAGAGATTTCTAGAAAGTTTTGAAATGTGGCTCTGGAGAAGAATGTTAAAAGTGAAATGGTCGGATCGAGTCAAGAACGAGGACGTTTTAAAAAGGATAGGTGAAAAAAGGAAATTGTTAGAAACCATACGCAAGAGAAAAGCATCTTGGTTAGGACATGCGCTACGAAGAAATTGTCTACAACAAAGAATAATAGAAGAAAAAGTGGAAGGAAAGAGAGGACGAGGAAGAAGAAGGATTGGAATGCTGGATGATGTTAAAAGAGGAAGAAAGTATGAACAATTAAAGAAAGATGCACAGGATAGAAGAAAATGGAGAGCGTCCAATTGAAACCTGTCAGAAAGACAGTTACACCAGAGAGAGAGTGTTACGTATAATGTAAGTAATGGTACGTATTTATAAGTAATGGTACGTATAAAAAAGTGCAACCCATAAAAAAGCCTGCTCGCTTAAAACTTAAAAATAACTAAATCAATTTGAATTAGCTCTCAGGTTATTTTTATGACCACACAGCATCCCCTTATTGTCTTAGATACTGAAGCAGTGATTAAAACAACCTCTAAAAACCTTTTGGGGATTGCACGAACTAGACAAAAGAGCTTTTGGAAATCGACGCGTAAACATAATTTCGCTGCATCTTTTAATTACTGCGCTTTATAATTAACACAAATTACTCTCTTGTAATTTTGGATCGTTTAAAAAATTTTGATGAGCTTTTCTGAATTTTGTAGAGGGTTAAATTATGCCTCATTAGAAGTTATAAATCATCTTTACATTTTCTCTAAAGATCAGGTATAGTTAACAAGGAGACGACATACCTTGTATTTTACGGATTTTAATGCCCTTTTGTAAGATGAAAGTACACTAGAATTACTTCAAAAATATATGTGGAGTGGGAACAACATTCAACGGTTTTCGAGCTATAACATTGTTTTCATTGGATTCTTGTAGTAGCCTAACTGTTAGAAATGTGAGCAAAACATTACGGTTAGAGGCAGCAGCTGGAGCAATAACGTGATGGGCTTCGTATGGTTCACGATGCTTGGATTGAATCGGCTGAATGCCTTTTTTTTCTCTCCTTTTTATAACTTCGTTTTGTTTTTCTTTGCCTTACTTCACTTCCTTTTATTGTTTTTATTTTCTTTTATAAAATTTTAGAAATTATAAATAACAACCCCTTCAATTAAAAAAATAAAATATTAGTTTATTTTTATAACTTACTTATTTAAAAAAATCACCAAATCTCATTTACTTTCTTCTTTTTTCCTTCATCCTTTGTTTTTCTTTTATCGTTATGTCAATGCAGTTTTGAATTACTTACATTCTTAATACAAGCCTGAAAAAAAAATTAAGATTACAAATCTTTAAATAATAATCCCTTTAATTTTGCTGTAGTTCACACTCGTTTGACAAAAAAAAGTTGTTGTTTTTTTTATTAAAAACGGTATTTATTACACTTTTCTGTAAATACTTTAAAGTATGTCAATATTTCACATATTTTTCTATTAACTGATGTATTGCAAACTTTTCTACTTGTGCCAGCGTTTTCTTGTGCAGACTAATTCATTCGTCAATGTGATGTCTTGACTCTAGAGTATTGATGGCTTTTAAGTGGATAGACTGCAAAGATCCGTTGGATGAAAATTAAGGTAGAAATAACCTTCCAACATCTTCTGCAGAGAATCGCAAAACATAAATTCCATGGTTTGGTGTTAAGATGAAATTTAAAGAATACCTAGAGGTACATGAATATAAATTTTAAAGAGACATAAATACAATGTTTAGATTAATACAGTTCGGTATTAATTGTAAAAAAAAAGGTGTATATTCTAGTTTCTATAAATTTTTGCAATTTTTCAACTATTAAAATAATATAATACTTAAAGTCCAACTTAATATGTAACTTAAAATATATTACGATTAATTCGGTATCCATCCAGCCCCCCCCCCCCCCTCGGTCTTCGAAATCGTCCCCACCAGCTCTACATCTCAATTCCCACTACAGGATGGATAATTGATCGTATACCTAGTTACAAATAATTAGAGAATAAATTTCACTGTAAATAAAGTTTATTACTTTAAATAAATTATGTGAAAACCTTTCATTTTTTTCTGAAGTCATACAAAAACCAAAAAAAACAAAAACATTGAGTTGCTTTTTTTTTTGTATTGAGTTGGTATTTAATGAGTATATCTTATAATAACCGATCTTTCTAGTTATTTTTGGCTTCTGAAAGAGCCTTATATCCTCGGTTATCCAATGCTTCTGTTAGCTCAGTTGTAGGTGACCTGAATGTTGAATGTTGTAGGTTGCCTGTTATCTCAGTTGGTTAGAGCGTCGTGCTAATAACGCGAAGGTGTGGGTTCGATCCCCTCATGGGCAATTCTTATTCTTCATTTTTTTCTCCTCATTTTAAATCTTTTCACAGTTTCTCAACTTAAGTTTTTTTTCTTTAAATCATTATTAGGAATTCAGTGTATTAACAAGGTTTGAGTTAAGAATGACGATTATTCCATATAAATAGGGCCACCCTATTTAGTAAGATAGCATGGAGTCGCAAACAGACTCACGCGACCATTTTCTAGACCACCTCGGCGCAGTCTATTCTAAAGTAAAGGTGACTCAGAAGCCGTTGCGAGGCACTGTGATTGGTTCACTATTCCTATCTTGTTTTAAAGTGAAAATGAAACTGACAGATTTCGACTTTGGCAGATTGACATGAAATCAAATTGAACTTAGATTTTGTACTTAGCAAACAGTAGTTTGTGTACTTAGCTCCCGTTCTATGACGTTTTCTATACAGCATTCCGTAAATGCCGTAACATCTTAAGCTCTGGTAAATTTGTTATTATTAGTTTTTCTAATAAATGTTTAATAAATAAGCAAACTTAAGAGAAGAGATATTTATAACCTCTTAGCTAAGTAATTAAATTTCGGAAAATAAATATAAGAAAGTCTTCTAATAATTCCTATTCTTTTCTTGCTTCTGAATGATTTCTAAATGTTTTGGGTTGGTTGATTTTTTTTTTAAAAAAATTCGACAATTTCCCTCTTTTTTTTTTTCTTCCCACAAATCTCTGTAAGTTGATTTTTTTTTGTGAATAATATTTTACAGTGCAATAATTTACAGTTTAATTTACAAGTTAAGACGAGAGGTTGAATCATATATTATATTTGGGAGGGTTAAGTAACTGTATCCTGCCTTGGGAAGGTAAGTTTGTAGACTATGTCTGACGACTTGCAAATGGCGAGGGAATAACTGTAAATGTTCTTTTTTGAGAAATTGCTGTTCATCTTTATAATAAGAAAAACTGACAATTTAAAAAAACTCAATACTTAATTCCAACCAGTTATCATTTACAGTAAACACCCGATTATCCGCGGACCTCTCCTGTTTCCATTTTTGTTTTACTGTACAATAAATTCCGGAATTAATAAATAAATAATCTAGAAAAAGGTAAACAAAAAAAGAAGCTAATAAAGTAAGTGAAGACAATTATAGACAAACAATTTAAAGAACGACCTTGTGGGCGGAGCTTAGGCCGGCAGATTACAAACTAAATTACGGGAGTAAATAAAGTAAATAAGATAAAATAATTGTTTACAATGTATGTACTGTAACTGTATATATTGCCATTTTAATGTAAATAAAACATGCTAAAAGCATTTTTGTGTTGATTTTCGTCCTATTTCAGATTATCCACGTAATTCGCTTATCCGTGGTTGCCGCGCCATCCAATTCCACGGATAATTGGGAGTTTACTGTATCTGGATGAATCTGAAAGCTTTGCACTGATATAAAATTCCAAATTTTCTCATTTTGTATATAGCAAAATTTGGAAGGATAAAGAAGAGAAAAAGAACAAATTTTAACATAAATGTTGATGATTCGATTCACTTGGAATGAAACTTTGTGGCCAAAACCTATACTTTTTCGAAATAAAAGTGAAGTTTATCAAGACAGAAGGTATATAGAAAAATTGATGGAGGAGTGATTCAAAATTTTAATTTGCTGGTAAATCAAAAACTAGTTTATATCATAGCTATAAAGGTCAATATTTCTGTGGAAAAATTAAATTTTAACTTAAAAATTAAGTTTTTAAATATAATAAAATCGAAGCAGTACTAGAGACAACCCGTAAGTAAATAGACATGATTTTTGTACCTTGTCTTTTATTTCACTTGATACAAATGCCAAATACGCATATTAAAACTTAGTTGCTCCCCCCTTTTGCTGTCTTTAAAGCCTTAACCCGATCAGGTATGGAATTACTGAGTTCTGCTATCTTGACTTGAGAATGTGGGTCCACTCACCATGCAAACAGCTATCCACAAGTAGCAGGTTTTCGTTAAGGTTGTCTCATTGCACGATCAAGCATTTGCCAGACATGTTCTATCGGATGTATGTCAGGCGACTGACTGGCCCATGGAACATTCCGGATACCTTCTGTTGGCTGCTAATCGTAGGTCGTTTCGGCAGTGTGGCAAGGAGCTCCATCTTCCATGAACAGAGTGGATCTTTTGATCAGCAGCCTACCTGAGAATATTGGAAGAAGGTCCAACAAGGCAATGCATTTTTCGATATTAATATTGCCCACATATTGCACGAGCTCTGATCGTCCTATGCTCCAAATCGCATCCCCATCATAATGAAAAATCCACCATGGTTGATACTTACAGAGTCGGTTCATTTTGAAATCTTGACTGGGCTTTCTTCAGACCCATATACGTCCACTACATGAACTCTGAGCAAAGGATGATTGATCTAAGATGACACGATGCCAAAAGCTCAAAGGGCGTCCTACTATCTCAGTTGCCCACAATTTTCTTTTCGCAGTATTGGCTGCGATGAGAAGTGATTTCCATCTGGCAACTCTCCCATGATAGCCTAGCTGATGAAGATATCTGAAATCTGTTATGAATGACTTGCAGATGTTATGCAGCCTTGCAACAGGGCTTTCCTTCCATCACCCGTTTTACAGCCCTCAGCTGTCATTCTGTTGGTCCCGGTCGACCTGAATGTGACCTAACAGTTTCCTTTTTTCCGTTTTGAACTGCACAATCAATTTTAGGGCAATCTGCCTCTGGTTTATACCATCCATGCATTGTCCGACATTATGCCTTCTTTGGAAATCACTCAATTCTTTGAGGCAGACTTCTTGACTTCGAGAATGTCACTGCACACGAATCTGTAAAAGGAAAGGTAAATTAGCACAGTCATTTCCATCAAACATGAATTTTTCTTCAATTACGGATTTATGGGTTCTCTCTCTAAGGTTAAACCCTGAAATATTAAATTTGATGCTGATTACTGAGTTATTCTTTGAGTTGCTTAAGGCGCATAAACATGGGCCGCTTTCAATGATAAAGTTTGATATGAAATAATAATAGTGGAATCCATTACTTTGAGCACAGACGGAGCTTATCACCGAAGGTAAATCTGGCTGATGAATCCTGATAAGGATTAAACGACCGTACTAGATTCCCGTTGATGATAGCTCAGTACGGGAAAGCAGTTTCGTGCAATTTTATTTTTAATTTATGTATAAAGTTTGATGTTGATCAATATATTTTCTTCGTGATTTGTAAGATGAACCATGGAATCAATCTACACATTTCAAAATCTCATCAAATCTGTGCTACAGTACTAAACATTAAAGATAAGTTTAAGTATTTTTCGAGTTATCACGCCCCCAAAATATAAACACTAATATACATGAACGTGAATCACGATTAAAATCGAGACAAGGATGTGTAATTTGATGTAATTTGTTTAATGTCCTGTTTTATATTAAAAAGCTAAAATGATACCTGCATTATTAAAGTTAATCTCTTGTTATTCCATGATTCACTATTGTCGAATTGGGATAATAAAAAGTGGCTTTATATATTGGAATTTGTCAGGAGTCATTTCAAATTCGTTTCATTCACTTCTCTCTAATATCAATATATATATTGTTAGCTACTTTAGAATACAAAAGCACGTTGTTGTTTTGCAAAGGAAATTCAGAAACTACTTTTATTCTTTTTCTCTAGCGAAGATTACAAACTGATAATATTTTTAATACCATCACTACCAGTGTCGTCTTCAATTTCGAAGACCCATAAGTGATATCTGGAGTTAAACCTGACCGTGTTCCATTTCTCATTAAATTTCTCATTAATGTTTAATTTGCAGACGTATATTATGCATTTCACAGTAGTTAAAAAAAGTAACTACAGATGAATTTAGCGTATTGTATTTACATTTGTATATGATCATTAATACAGCCTGTTCATATTTAATGGAAAATCTGTAATGTTTGTATTTGGCAGATGACATAATTGACAATAAGCAGAGATTTCTCGTTTTGAATTTTTTTACGATTCTATAAATCAAAGAAAAAGTGAAAACGCAACATTTGATTTAATTCTTTCAAGAACTTCTTAGTGCTTAATTTTTATTTCATTGTTTACAGCAAATGCTCGTTTTTTATACTCGTTTCTAACATTTACTACTTTACAGCTTTCCAGTATGTTCATATGCTTTAAGAAAGTTCTAAACTCAATTGTAAAAAGATATGACGAGGAAACGTTACTTCTCAAAGTCGAAGTCAGTTTTCCTTTAAACTTTATAAATATAAAATAGAGAAGAAATCGATTTTTTTCCCTTTCAATGAAATTCACTTTTCCGAAGTGAATAATGGTAAGAGTTTTGCAGCAACAGACATCCGTCTATCAGCGTAGACATGCGGTTCCAAAGAGATCTTGCTGTCTGTCCGTCTGTCACCTTGTGATAAGATCCTAAGAAATCACATCCATCTTTGTCCCCAGGGTTTTCGAAAGCTTCCTGATCCCTGCCGGGGGTCTTACCAATTCCCACCGCAGAGCCCATGAGTCATCGCCTGGTGGACCTGGACTGATTAATGCGACTCTCTCTCTCTGCCACCCACCCATCTACCTACTTAATCCCGTGAGGCGATTCCTCACCACCCTCCCGCTCAATCCCGCCTCAAATAGATTTCCCGGTCCATAATTTGCTTGTGGGATGCAATCCTCCCCCGGCTTTATCCTCTCGCGAGCCTCTTAGGGAACTGTCCCTCCATATTTAATGACTGAAGACGTCGGCTTTTAAGCGAAGCGGGGAATGTATTCCTCCCTGAAAATCGGAAACTCCCTCTGAATTCGATTGGATCAGCGTTTGATCTGACAACTAGAGACCCAACTGAATGTCCAGCTTGAAGCCTTCACAAAGACCTCTTTTTGGAAGCTGCCTTTACAGTTGATTTGATCTTCCATCCTCTGGATCTGCCACATGAAAGAAATCGATTGACCATAACAATAGGCGGCCTTCTTTGATGACGTCATTGCACTAATTGTTGTCTAGTCACTACGAGACAAAAAGGAAAGCATTTGCATGTGAATGATTTTCGAATTTATAATTATTAAAATATATTATCCAATTTATTGTTATTATTAGCTAATTAAATAGTTCTTTCTTTTAGTGAAAAAAGTAATTATGTTCTGAAAATAATGGTTGAACTATAAAAGATACTGAGAACCCTTTTAAGCCAGGGTACAGAAGGGTTAATATCATTGAATTCTTCCAGTTTAGTAATTCTATCAATTTCTTCCTGTATCAACGAACTCTTCTTATATCAATTGATTAGTGGTCAATTAGTTTGGAAACCTTAAAACTTTTCAGTATTTGGAGTTAAGGTATCTCTTCTTTTATATTTCTGTTTAACTACTTGCATATTGTCTTAACCACTCTCAAACAAAAGCATACAAAAACAATATTGCGACTAACAAAGTATTGACTAGAAAATACATGCAATAAAAATTGCAGAGAAAGTAAGCGCAAAAAGAAAGAAAGACGAGGACCTTACTTAATATTAAACATATAATACAATGTAGTAAATACTAAGAAATACTAGTTATAATGTAACAAAAGATAACATCAGATAGTAACAAAATAATAAAAAATAAAAAAAAAGTCATAGTGGCTAAGTAAAAAGATGAAATGAAAAAACAGAAACAAAAAATAACAAATTAAGTGATCATGAATCAATTCGTAGAAGAATTACTTCTCCAATGATAGAGAAAGAAAATTGATAATATTACTAAAATTAAAGAATTCAGTGATATGCCAAGAACTAGATTTTTTTCTTTCAAATTAATAGATCTATGCAGTTAAATTAGAAGGATCCTTCTCAAAAATTAAAATGGTGCGGGTACTAATTTCAATGCTAGAAATATTAACAGACATTTTCAATATCTTTTCTTCAAAGAAAAAAATGCCAAATACTCTATTTAGGCTAGAAGACTTAAAAACTGTCATTTGTGGGGATAAATGGTAGCTTATGTACTGTAGTGTAAATGGAAAGTGGTAGCACCAACAAATTATTTCGCCCAGTTATGCATTCCGAATTTTCTCTTAATTCTTCAGCCTCTTGAGTTTTACTGACAAGTGAAATTAAGAATTCTTAACTAGGAGATTTAGTTCTTCACTTACTGTTTCCGATTTGTAACTGAAAATAAAGTAAGTATAATAATACAGCGATACACATAAACATAAATATTATATGTTGTACAGACCAAGCAGTTATTCTAATTTCATTAATAAAATGATTGTAAGACATCGGAAGCGCAATGATTGAAAGTTAGTCAACTCCCTTCCCCAATCGTCTGCTTCCAACTAGGATTTCAGAATCTCTATTTTTACGGTAAAGCTCAGCATAGGGGAGACTAATTTCTGTAGAATGACCAGAAATGCATTGCAAACAATTCTTCTTTGGAGACAGTTCTTCTTTATATGTTAGACTTCTTCATTATACATCTAAGTAAGTTGTGATTTTCAGATGATTTTGTGATTTGAAAGTTTATCATAATTAGATGATAAATAAGTAGAATCGTTTTGATTTGTAGAAACCAAACTGAACTGAGTGAGAGCAGCCACTAAGCATTACAAAATTCAGTCATACAAAAAAAAAAAAAATCGATTTTTATTTTTTTAAAAAAGATGTGTTAACCTCCTCCTTATTCAGTCACATAAATAACTTTTCCAATTCTTATTTTCGTCGAAAATAAAGATTAGGAGTATATCAAAAACCAAAACTAACCTTTCGAATTTCAGAAGTCTTTCCTAGGTTCTGCACTAGAAGGAAGAATTTTTCTTTTTTCCTTGTCAATCGCAGAAAATTCAAAAAGAAAGTTTCAAAACTGTGTATTTCGAAGATAGTTTATATTTTTTTTTATGTTTGATCTTGACGTACAATTCTAATTACTTGAATTACTTGTACACACAGAGCATCCATTAATATGTTGATTTGAATTCTAATGCAATATTTTGTAGCTAAATCGGAGTTAAAACACAGTATTATTATACTTGGCTTGTAGGATACATTCATACTTTGTTCTAAATCTCTTTAATTGCAATTATAACTATAAAGTTGATTATACATAATGAACATTCAAAAGTGAATGATAATTAAATAAATCACAATGACCTTTAACATTATTATTATTTAATTTAGCCAGCTTTAAATGAATGGAAATCCCAATTACAGAACTCGCTTTTCATAAACTTATAGAAAAGTTAAGCTACATTATAGGAAAGGAGACATGTAAGATCATCATGTCTGCGTGCGTTAGTAATATCAGCTAAAACATTTTCTTCAGAAAATTACAGATATATGGATTACATCCAAGATTCCATAATTTGAAAAAATAAAAGTAAAAAAGAAAAAAGAAACAATTAGAAAACATTTTGTTCTAAAGCAGAAAATTAAGGACGATCCATTAAAACCCAAGCGAACATTGAACCTATGCATATAGAAAAAAGGTGAAGTTTGGGATTTTTTTTTTCCTAAATAACTACTGACCCGATCGACATGAAATTTGGATATAATTTAGTTTAGAGTGTATACTATGCAATGAATATTTTTTGTTTCTGCCTTTCCGGAAAAATGCGGACACAGTCGACTGTTTTCGGAAACAGATGGCTATGTACGTAAACTGTTATAGATGCGATCGAATAAAAATATAGATTGTATATTAGACACTCAAAACTAAAGCAAATCTAAATTTCAAATCGATCGGGTCAGTAGTAGTTGAGCAAAAATTCCGCGAAATTTCCAAACTTAAGGAAACAAACAGTCGACTCTGTCGTATTTTTCCGAATAGGAAAAAATAAATACCCAATTTCTACGATATTTGGGCCTCTGAATACGATGTTGAAGTCCGTTTGCTTATCCGACCTTCCGTTCGGGAGTTGTTAGGGAAGGACAGACGGACGGACGTACACGACAAACGCAATAGCTCCCAATTGGGTTACTAAAAATACAAGTAAGCTTAATTACATAGATTAAACTTCAGAACAATGGAAGCTCAGGCAAAGTCTCTTGATAATTTAAAGAGTAGTTATTAGTAATTATCAAGATTGTAAGAAAGACAGTTTCATTCTTTCCAAAAAAACGAATTTTCTTTCCAAAAAACAAAATGTTTAAAGTATTGCCAAAGACATGATTATAATTGACTTTTCTTGTTTCCTATTTATTCCAAATGTTTTCCTTTTTATTTAAAGCATATATTATTATTAATTATTGTGTATATAATTTTCTTTTAATTAGTAATAGTTAATCTCAAAACATTGCTCTTCTGCAATTGCATTAATAAAACAAAATTGTAGTGAGATTCTTCAGAAGTATAATATTTCTTTTCTGCTGAAATTTTCGTTTGTCAACAAATTGTGAATTACTTTTGTTAAGTATTTGAATTTTTTCTTTATCTTTTATCGCTGTTTTTGCTTAGGAGAGGAAACTGAATTCTATACATCTTGTTATCGATTGCAAGCTTTGCTTGAAGTTTTCTGCTTTTCGAATGTATTTCCGTGGTATTTTTACTTTATCTTCAACATGTTTTCCTTCAAGAAACGCTGTTGATATTTCTCTGTCACTTTTTGAAAGAATTTCTGAAGCCTTATCTTAGAATTACACAAAGTTAAGAGTTCCTCTTTCTTATCTTTTAGATAAGATTTGTTCAAGTAACCTCTTTAATCAATTTTTCTAAGCAGAGTAAGAGTCATGTAATCAGTAATTTCGGGTATTTGTCTGCATCTAGCTCTGTTTTTTACCAAAAGAATTTTGAACTAGTGAAATAGTCTTCTTGAAACTTGTTTTAGGATTTGAAGTATTTTTTCTTATTTCCTTAAATTGATTACAATTTCAGTCCTGTTAAGAACCATTAGTACCTATTAACAGGTGCTGTTTTATTGCAGTGATTGGTGTTGACTTTGTTTTAGACTTTTCCTTTTTTTGTCGTCTTAACTTTTATTGATAGATATTATGAACTTTTACATGCTTTCGAGTTCTAATCTTACATTATAAAAGCGTTATTCAGTCTGTCGTAAGACGTAAAGTTTTTCCAATTTTGTGACCAAACTCTAAGAGATAGAGTGGTCATTTAAATGGATAAAATGTAGATCTTTTTAAGACAAACAAAATGCTAAAAAAATCTTTCGAAAAAAGTTTTTGGTTACGAAGCCTTAAGGGTCAGATTTTGACTTTTTCTCAATTTAAACGAAAAGTATAAAAGTTGGAAGAGAACATTACATTGAGAAAAATGTTGGTTTTTGAAAGTTCTATCGAACGATATATCACTCATTCACAAACGTTTCTGCGTTTGCAAGATACAAGCAAAAATGTGATTTTTCACTTTAAATTTTCGGTGTGTGACGCCAACCCGCAATACATCTGAGTTATCCGGAGAAGCCACAACGGGCTGGGAAGTTACATATTCTCCGACGATCTCAATATTAATTTGCTAAATAAATAAAAGTTTGTTTTTTAATGCTATATATGCAAGGGTTCCGGAGCGAAGTAACGGTACCCAGCTATTATTATTATATATTATAAAAACGTTATTCTGTCAGTCATTCTATAAGCAAAATGTTAAATTACAAATTACTAAAACGTCGGAGCAAGGAAATCTTTTGGAAAATATTTCAAGAATTTTCACAAAACATGTTATTTATCATGAATTTTGTAATAAAATCATGTTTAGTTATCAAAAATGTGTTTGTGTAATCAAACAGAAAATATTAACATTTTAGCCATGTATAACCACCAAAACACAAAGAAAGGTAAATTTACTGAAGAAGTAGAGAATTAATTTAAGTAAAGCTTTATTCTGTCTGTCATTGTCATAAGACTTTACATTTTTCCAATTTTGTGATCAAACTATAAGAGATAGATTGGTCATGTAACTAGATAAAAGGTAGAGCTTTTTAAGGCAAACAAAATGCTACAAAAATCTTTCGAAAAAAGATATTGGTTTCCAAGATGCGCCTTTTAAAGAAATTTTGACATTTCTTAAGTTAAACGAAAAGTATAAAAGTTGGAAGAGAACATTACATTGAGAAAATGTTGGTATTTGAAAATTCTATCGAACGGTATATCAGTCATTAACAAACGTTTCTGCGAAAATGAAGTGTTTTTGCGGCAACTCCCCCCCCCCCGTGTGAGTGCCAACGCGTAATACACCTGAGTTAAGCGGAGAAGCCCACAACGAGCTGGGAAGTCGTGTATTCTGCACTCTCCATATTAATTTTTTTTTTTTTAATGCTATGTATGCAAGGGTTATATGCTATACATACATACGTAGTTCTCTGCCAAGGGCAGGTCCTTCACTGCAAACCCAGCATTCTCCAATCTTTCCTATTTTCTGCCGTCCTCTTCGTCTCCACATAAGATCCATTTACCATAATGTTGTCGATCATCTGAAATCTTCTTCTGCCTCGAACTTTTTTACCGTTCACCATTCCTTCCAGTGCATCCTTCATTAGGGAGTTTCTTCTCAGCCAGTGATCCAACCAGTTTCTTTTTCTATTCCTGATCAGTTTCAGCATTATTCTTTCTTCACCCACTCTTTCTAGTACAGCTTCATTTCTTATTTTGTCTGTCCATTTCACATGCTCCATTCTTCTCCATATCCATATTTCAAATGCTTCTAGTCGTTTCTCTTCACTGCGTCGTAATGTCCATGTTTCTGCCCCATACAATGCCACACTCCACACAAAGCACTTCCCTAGTCTCTTCCTTAGTTCTTTTTCCAGAGGTCCGCAGAAGATGCTCCTTTTCCTATTAAAAGCCTCCTTTGCTATTGCTATCCTCCTCTTGACTTCTTGGCAGCAGTTCATATCACCACTTATAGTACACCCTAAGTATTTAAAGTTGTTCACTTGTTCCAATGTCTCATTCCGAATACTTAAGTTTATCTTCTTTGTCTTTCTTCCGATAACCATAGTCTTTGTCTTGTTTACATTTATCTTCATTCCATATTGTTCACAGCTGTCATTCAGCTGCAGTAGCATATCCCTTAGTATCATCTCCTCTTCTGCTAACAATGCCATATCATCAGCAAACCTTATGCACTTTATTCTTCTTCCTCCTACTATCACCCCCTCCCATGTTCTGAAAACAATTCTTCACTAACTCTTCTAAGTAGATGTTGAACAGCGTAGGTGATAGAGGGCATCCTTGTCGCACCCCTCTCCCTATTCCACTTCCCTCTGACAATTTTTCTCCTATCCTGACTTTGACTCGTTGTTTCATATAAAGATTAGTTATTAGCCTTCTCTCTTTCCAATCCACACCAATTTTCTTCAAGATTTCCATAAGTTTATTCCAATCCACTCTGTCAAAAGCCTTTTCCAGGTCCACAAATACTGCATATACGTGTTTATCTTTTTCTAGATATCTTTCGCCGATTGTTCGCAGCAGTCCAATTGCATCTCTCGTACCTTTTCCTTTCCTAAAACCAAATTGCTCTTCTTCCAACTCTCCTTCCACCTTAGAATATAAACGTCTGTTCAGTATTCGCAGAAGAATCTTCGCTGAGTGCGATATAAGGCTGATAGTCCTGAACTCATTGCACTTCTTAGCATTATTTTCTTCGGTATTGGCAGCAATACTGTTTCCATGAAATCATCAGGCTATTCACCTTTCTCATATATTTCATTGCATAATGATAGTATTTGCTTCTTGTCTTCACCCAAGCATTTAACTAACTCAATGTGTATTCCATCAACTCCTGTTGCTTTCCCATTCTTCATTTCCCTAATCGCTAGCTCAACTTCTTCCCTTAGAATACAACATCCTTTTTCGTCTTCTGATACAGCTGTTTCATCTTCTATAGCTAAGTAATCTGGACGATTCCCTGTCTCATATAATTCTTCTACATACTTCTTCCATCTGTTCAAAATTCCTTGTTTGTCGGTTATTTCATTGCCGATTTCGTCTTCTATCAACCACATGAACTTCTTATTCTTATTTGTGAAATCCAAACATTTTACTTCGCGGTACATTAAATCATATCTTCCTTTTTTCTCTAGATCCTCTACTTCTTCACATTTCTGTTTCATCCAGTCTTCCTTCGCCTTATCAGTTACTCTTCTTAGTTCGTTGTTTAGTTTCTTGTAATTTCTTTTACCTTCTTCTGTGTTGATGTTTTTCCATTTTCTCCTTTCCTCCATCTTCTCCAACATTTTCCCTGTGACCCAAGGTTTCTTGTTACTCCTACCTTCTCTGTATCCTATTGTTTCTTCTGCTGTTTCCTGTATACAGCTTTTTAGATGAGTCCAGTATTCATTACTATTTTCAGGTGCGGATTCTAAATTAGAGGCTTTCTTTTGAAAATGTTCTTCAAATTTTCTTTTTTCCTCTTCGTTCATAAGTTTTTCTATATCAAACTTCTTCGTCACTTGCCTTCCTCTTATCTTTTTCAGACGAATATCAACTTCAACATATGCTATATACCGGAGCGAAGCGACGGTACCCGCTTAGTTTACAAATGATAGTAAATCTAAAAAAACACTAAACTATAAAACTACTTATAGCTATATGGAAGAGATAAGCATAAAAAATATATAGAGATACTAAAAATAAATACATAACAATACATTTCAGAAATTTGTCAGTAAACAAGAATTTGCGTGTACACGGGACAAATAATTTCTACAGGAAAAGATTATAACCGAAACATTAATTCTTGTTGACAGCAAATAATAAATTTCTCTATTCGTTTTTAATTTCACTTGTATAGATTTTGCAAATTTAACAAATTTTCAGAAAATACAACACTTGGAAATCAATTGTTTATATTTGATAGGTATTAAAATTATAAATACGGATTACTTTTCTTTGTATTATTTTCCTTCCTTTACAGCAAATAACTGAAATAATCCAATATGTTAGGAAAATTAAAATTAATAAAGAACTTAAAATCTATTTTAAGTTAGAATATTGAAATTGGCTTTAAATTTTTTACTCATTATCAAATGGTAATGAGTAAATAATTTAAGGCCAATTTCAATATAGCTTAGATTTTAAAGTTTACAACCCCATTAGCCGGCTACCCTCGCTGCGCTTCGGAATCCTTGCATATGTAACGTAAAAAAAGTTTTATTTATCTATAAATTAATATCGAGATCGGAGAATATACGACTTCCTAGTCTGTTGTAGCCTTCTCCACACTCCTATCACTTGAAACCTTCCCCAGTTGGTAAAATATCACTTGATCATTACCAATTAATATTATATTCTGAATGATTGCTGCAAATTTATATTAAATTCCTATATAAATCTGAACCTCTGAGAAGCCAATACCATAATCCGCCACGCAGAACCCCTTAACTCTGATATATTGTGGGTTTGCCGACATAAATTTCTAGGGGCATTTACCCCTCCCAAAATAGAAATTTTTATAAAAGTTTGTTTTTATACTTTTGATATTCTCTACACTGTGGTAGCATGTTGGGAATTATGCTAAACATTTTGAACAGACACACACAATCGTTTCCCTTTTATATTATAGATTTACCCTTGGGCGTATATTGACCCCTCCTTCCAAAAATCAGAATGTATCGATTAGTCTTATTTTCGGGGTTTTTTTGTTTAATTTCTGGTCAGTACCCTAACTTTCCCCTCCCTCTTGAAATAAAATTCTACAATATTAATTTTACCAGAGACTTAAAGGTTCAATTATTGTACCTTTGTAGATTAAGAAAAAATGGAATGTTGTATTAAACTAGGCCATCCTCCGTTACACGCGCTTGTTTTTCTAAATTACATAGAATTTGGTTAAGTAAGAATATTATATTTAAAATTTGTAACTTTTCGGCAATTATAGTTCTAATTGTCATTTTCGAATTACAAATAAATAGACGGATCGGAAATAAATAAACAATCTTGAGATTAAAAAAAAAAAGGTTGAATACATTCATTCTTGATGGGGGGAGGGGAAGGAAACATAAGTCAAAAAACATTCTAAAGTGAGTTGTAGTCGCTGTGGCCTAATGGATAAGGCGTCTGACTGCGGATCAAAAGGTCGCAGATTCGATTCCCGTCGCAGTCGTTTCATTGTAAAAATTATTTCTATTTTCCATTCTCAATGGAAATTGCGCCGGACAGACAGAGAAATAAAAGATTTTAATACTATAGATTCCATACAACAGTTTCTGATACTTTAATCGTATATTAGTCAATGTTAAGTAGTGCTATTGGTTGGCTGCATTAACATTACAAGTAGAATAACTGAAACACAAAAAATGAAATAAATAAATTACAAAAATAAACAGCATTGAAAAAATTGAATATTTTCTTCATATTTACCGAAATAACTCCAGAATGGTATGAATGAATGTTCACACAATTAAGAAATCATAAGATCAAAGTATAATCGAGCGTTGCCATATAAGTAAGCTGTTATATTGAAGAAGTTATAACCTTATATTAATATTTGAACTACTGTATAATAAAACTTTTATATTTAGAAAAAACTATCTTTTTGATGCTGTGCCAAGTAAAGTATTGATAAATTTGTAAGGTCAGAAAAGTAAGAACTCATTTATATATATAAAAAATATATAAAACATAAAATTGAGTTAACTTAAAATTATAATAAAAACATATTCAAATATTCTCATTGTTTCACTGACGGAGTCAAAAATATAACAATCCCCATACAATAAATCTAAACCTTTTTCATCTTGAATGTCAATGAATCAATTTTACAGAAGTTGAAATACAACCCAATTTCTCATACGTCATTAAATTTAAAAGCAGTTATTTACAACGTAAATTACAACAGTATTGCTTTAACAATTTGCAACAAGTAAATCATGTTATCAAAAAAAAAAACCCACACCATAAGTTCACTAAAATTTCTCTTTTGATTCGTCATTATACAAATAACTCTTAAATAAAAAGCCAGAATGTCTCCAGAAGACCTGAGAAGCTGAACTTCCTCGAAATTCGGAAAATCGATATTCAGACGAATACTGAAAAGTCTCATATAACAGAAAGCGAATTCAACAGCACTCTACAGTTGGACATTACTATAATCGTTTTTGATTATGGAGACACAAATCGCAGATAATTACACCAAAGATGAACAGAATCCCGCTTTCAAAAGAAAATGTGACAAACGCGAAAACGAAGTTCTGGAAGCATCACTTATCATTACTTCCCTATCATCGGAATTTCAGGTACCATTAGCGTAGGTGGGTTTCATCGTAACTGATATGTCTGCGAACCATTAATCCCGCGTAAAAATAATCATTTCTCTTCATCCCAGAAGGATTTTATTCATCGATTGCCAGTTAAAACTTATTTTCTTCCGTGTCGGCAGATGACAGTCAGTGCTACCAGCGAGGCGACATTAAGAAACCATCTCGCCAAATCCCGTGAGATTACCGTGGAAAAAGGAATCTATTGGGCAAATGGGAAGACCGGAATAATAGAACAACTTGGACTGTGAGAAATTCACTTTCCAATTTCGTTTTTCAAGTCTTCTTTCACCTTCTAGGACTAGATGGAAATTTACTCTTTTGGGCGAATAAGTATTTCGACTTTAACTCATTGTCGATTCTGCAAAGCAGAGCCCGAAAGCGGGTCTGATATTTATTTATCTTTGCCTTTTGTGAAAACTGGAATTGGGGAAATCGAAGGTGATAGTCCAAATGGACAGATGCATTAGTAACGCCCTAAGGAAAAAAAAATCGAGATCATAATCGATATTTTACATTTTTCATCGGCAAAAGGCTTTCACGATGAATTCCGATGAATATTTCGGATGTGAAATGTCTAGATTCCTTATTCTTTTTTCTTCTTCCCTATCTCTCAATAATTTAAGATAAAAAAATGCAATTGGACCATAGTCTTCCAAGGAATTTTTGTCTGACAATGGGACTTTTTTTTTTTGAATTTGATAAAACTTTTATTCCAAAGTGATTTTGATAATTTTGTAATATAAAAGTCTAATTTCGTAATGTAAATAAGAAAGATTGTAAGAAAAAGTATTCTTAACAGTACTTAAGTATTTTTAACCTTTGCAATTATCATCCATTTAAAATTATAATAATGTTAATAGCGCTAAGAAAATAGTGAACCTTGATAATATAAATCATCCTTTGCTTATTTGTTTTGCTAAGAAAAAAAATAATTTCATAAGCATTTGTTTTTGTTTGAATCTTTTTAGCGACCCCTTAAAAAAAAAAAAGAGACCCGCTATTGGTGTTGTTTTTGTGCTGGATGTCACACTCTGTAGTGGCCAAACGGTTAGAGATATTAGAATGAAACCTTCACCACTGTGTTCAGCATCCAAAAATAGGTGACCATGTCCAAAAAAATCAGACCTGTGGGACCACTTCCTGACACCCCAAGGAGCGGTTTGCTAATAATGGGCTGATACAATCCAAGAAACCTGGTATTGTTTTAATCTCCTTATTATTATGTGATTGTTGCGAATGCAAAAGTCGCAATTGTTGCGTTTACTGTGATTGTTGTGCCGACTACGATCTGAACGCTTCCGATAAAATTGTGTTTCTAAATTGTGCATATTATGAGGCCGCTTTGCTTTTGACACTGTCTAAAAGTATTAATTACCTTCTTAATCAACATAAATAATGCTAATAAAAATTACAAAATTTCTCTTTATTACATCTTACTCTTCTTCATACAGCAATATTTCGAAATACCTTATCGGCCATTTCTTTTTCAAGCTTTTGAATTACAGAGGGAAAAAGAAAACTCCTTTCTTCTTTCCCATATTAAACAAACAAGATTTTAAATTCTAAAATAACAATATAAACAAAACAAAACGTGACATGCTCCGACGTATGATGCATGAAGTATTATTACATAAATAAAATAGTAAAAAGTTCAAATTGAAGATAAACTTTCTTATTTTTGAAGACAAATTTCTTCTTTTTGAATATCCAAAATATCCTTTATGGAAAAAACAAATTTCTTATATTTGATGAAACTTATAAAATTTCTTATATTAATTACCTTGTTTATTTTTTTTTATTACCTAATAAAGTTATTAGATAAGGATTAAGATTAGTTTGGAAAAATTGTTACGTAAATTTCCAGTTTTATTTACGTATGATCATTGAATTCTTATTATCATCATCGTCATTATTATTATTATTATTAATTAATTGGTATATTTTCCTTCAAAGTAGTAACAATAACAAAGGTTTTTCCTTACTGCAGAATTAAAGAATAACAAAGTAAGTTATTCTTTGTATCCAATTTATTTAAGAAAATATTGTTAGTGAGTGATTTTGCATTGAATTACATTTGATTCGAAGAAAGACTCTTTTCTCTACAACAGGGTACTTATATTTCAATGTGAAAAGAACTTAAAGAAATCAAGAACGTTTATTAACTTTTATCTTTAAATAGATATATTTTCATTGAATTTAGGCACAAGATTAAGTTTAACCACCGAAAGTGAATGGATATCATGCGCTGTGATGGATCCGATGGATTTTTCTTGTTTTGCTTCATTCTGTGGTGCAGAATATAATAGATCCTCCAAAGTATTCTTAAAAGCATTTCTGATGGAATTAAATAATGCAGTTCTTACTAAAAATCAATTTGAAAGAAAACCTTTTTCCGATGAATTTCAACTTGAGAACGCCCTAATTACAAAGACGAAACCGGTCCTTGTACCAAATTTTTAATGTGTTAAACTTTATTATTTTTTATTTTGTGTGTCGGAGTCATTTCTTTTAAATCTTTTTCCTTTGAATATTATTTCTTAAATTTTTTCAGTTTTTATTTTTTAAAGTCGTGAAAACAACAAAAAAACGCTTTCATTTTCACGGATTTAAAAAAAAAACTGAATAAAGAAGAACTAAATTCCCAAAATTGAAACTACATAAATCGGATTTTAATCGCATATCAAACCGCGCGCAATAAACTGTTTAAAAGTTTTAATATCCAATATTTTAAGACAATGAGACATTAAAGAATAGAATAGAAATCAATTGATTAGATTCCAATGCTTTTCCATGGCAATTTTTGTTTACACTCTAATTTCTCGATAGGAACATATTTGGAATTATTTCAAACTAAAAGTTAAAACAGTCGTCGAATATGCATAGCATGTTTCAAGATGATCCATACAACGATTATAAAGTTATTAATGGGAAACACACACACACACAGTGATTGATTTGATGAGTCTGAATTTCTTATTAGAAAACATGTGGAAAAACTATTCAAGATAATACTACTGTATGCGCCAAAATATACAGTACTGAAATGAGAAGATGAACAAAATTACATTATTGTCATCTGTGAGTTTATTTCTCCTCAAAAGAAATTAACATACATACATACATACATACATACATACATACATACATACATACATACACTATTAGCGTGTTGATTTACCACGGTATGCGTAATGTAAGTGTTCAATGTATGCACCGCATCGCTGTAGACAGTGTTCATATCGTTCACGCAGATTGTCAAACATATCCTGAAACAAAGGTTGCTGCAGACTCCTGCAAAAGGAGATGATTTGCTCACGTAATGCAAGCACAGTTCTTGGTGGATCTTCACAGTTGAATACACTTTCCTTTAACATTCCCCACAGGTAGGCATCAGGTGGTGTAAGATCGGGGGAATGGGACGGGTATGGGAAGTCAGTACCACGTGAAATGATTCGTCCTGGAAAGTTTTCCTGCAGCATTGCTAGAGATGCTCGAGCGGTGTGGCTGGTCGCCCCATCCTATTGATAGCACTGTCTATTGATAGCAATGTTCCTTGCACGACAGAACCTTCTCAAATTCTGAAGAAATGGCTCGATCACTAAACCTTCGGTCACTAACCTTGCATGACAGAACACTAACAGAACGGCGAAATTTCATAACAATAGACGGCACAACTGTGTTACTTGGTGCCGGCTTATTAAACTTCTCTTGGAATTGTTCTGACACCTCTTTCAAACTCGGTCTACCTTCACGACCGCTTCCGTATGAGCGGAAATAAGACTCAACTATTAATACTTTTTCCTCCGTCGAAGACCCATTTCCAACAACAACTGCACAACACAACATACTTTTCACTATTGCGAACACGTGCAGCTGGAGCTATACCCCGTCGACAAATGCAACCACGTGTTCGAGATGCGCGAGTTTCAGTATTGTATATTTTGGCGCAAACCGTATTTGTTTTTTGTTTTTTTTTAAATTAGCCTTTTGCGTTCAAGATTTAAGCTAGTTAGAAGCCCAAGTTTAGATCTGCAGTAAATAATGGTTTTAAAACTAGAGGAAAATAGGGTGTGCGTTTTTGCCCGACAGAAGATCCATAAGATAAGTTTATAACAACCTTATCCTCAGGAATTCTGGAGTGTGGAAGTAATTAAAGTATATTACTTTCATTTTTGTTTTATTTCGT
>JAFIDM010002131.1:11851103-11877281 GCA_023159025.1 Thereuonema tuberculata
TTAATCATTTTAGATTATTTAACAACTATATATTTATTATTATCATATGGAGAAAAATCAGTAAAAGAAAGTAAAGAAAAATACGCTTTATTCTGGCATCTGACTGTCAGATTGCAGTAATAAAAATTCGATTTATCTTGGGAAGCTAAAACTTGAATATAGACTATCCCAGTTAATTCTGGATTGGAGTAAAAGGCAGATAGCTTTAGATATGTTTTTTTACCCATATTAATGTTGATGATGATTCATTCATAGTTCTCTGCCAAGGGCAGGTCCTTCACTGCAAACCCAGCATTCTCCAATCTTTCCTATTTTTTGCCTTCCTCTTCGTCTCCACATAAGATCCATTTACCCTAATGTTGTCGATCATCTGAAATCTTCTTCTGCCTCGAACTTTTTTGCCGTTCACCATTCCTTCCAGTGCATCCTTCATTAGGGAGTTTCTTCTCAGCCAGTGACCCAACCAGTGTCTTTTTCTCTTCCTGATCAGTTTCAGCATTATTCTTTCTTCACCCACTCTTTCTAGCATAGCGTCATTTCTTATTTTGTCTGTCCATTTCACATGCTCCATTCTTCTCCATATCCACATTTCAAATGCTTCTAGTCGTTTCTCTAAAACATCATCGTTGATGATGATTTAAAACAAAATATCTTCGGAAGTTGAAAATTAAGAAACTTCCATGGGATTATTCAGAAATAGACCATTTATTATTGTTTACTCTAGCTTAATTATTCCATAAACCTTCACTCTTTTATATCTCTTTAATTAATTTGTTTTCGACCATTTCATTGTTGACGTTTCCTTTACTGTTTATCTGCAGTACATTTACAATTTACATCTTCCGTTGCAGCCATGGATGTAAATTTTGTTTGTGATTTATCTTTAGGAATTTCATCTGCATCAAATGTAAACACCAAATGTAAAAAGGAGAATGGGCAGATCTGCTTCACCCCTATTTAGCGATAAGATATATAAGTAAGGAAAGATCTCCATCAATAGAACATTTTTTATTATGACTTGTCTCAATTATTAGTCCGTTGGGAGTTATGTAAGTGTAGATATGGCGTTTGAGTGATTGATTGTGGTGAATGTGGGTGGCAGGGAAGCCAACCACCTACAGGCGGGAGGTGCTTGGCTGTAGGTGGTTGGCTTCCCTGCCACCCACATTCACCACAATCAATCAATCACGCTGTTAATAATTATTATACATAATTAATAATTAATATTATCATTTATTTCAAGTAAATAATAATTATTTACATGTAATAAATGAAAATAATGTTTACTGTTACAGAAAATAATTATTAAATAATGATTAATTAATACTTCCGGGAAGTAAGATGTCAACGAGATCATATCTAGTCATATCTAGACGTATATAACTCCGAACGGACTAATAATTGCGACGAGTCGTAATAATAATATATGTTCAATGTAAGGAGATCTTTCTATAGATATATATCTTATCACTATATGAGGTGGGCAAATTACCTTACAATTTGCCCATTCTCCTTTACGAAACAGTAAAAAAGCCTGAAACAGTCTGTCTTGGCTTCCCGGTATCAAATACGTTTATTTGTGAGTTTTTATTCCTTTGTATACCTTAAATTTATTGGATGGAGATATTTTTGAAAAATCTTTTATTAAAATAGTATTTGAATACATCTTAATTGTTGTCAATCTTCTTTTTCTCGTTGATAAATTGGCAGTGTCGGGTAAAAGAAAAAGTTACTTGGTGACAGCAGTTAATATTAAACTCACAGACATACGTGTTAAGTTATATCTTGTTCTGTTTTAAAAAAGTAAGAAATATTATAATATGTTTGAGATACCAATGAGATAATTAACTAAGTATTATATTTATTGAGAGAAATTTGTAAAAAACAATGTAAAATCATATAACAACAGCAAGTGGAGTCGCTAGGGGGGTGCAGGGGGTGCGGACCGCACCGGGTGACACTAAAATGCTTTTACAAGGTTTTTTTTTTTTTTTTTTTGGTTGAACAGATATTTTTACAAGGTTATGTCTACCGCACTGGGTTACACCAACCCTAGTGACGCCTCTGGCAATAGCAATACAAAAGTAATAAGAAGAGTAGTTTATAATTTTAGTTATTTTTATGATTATTAGGCATTGTTAGAAAGAACATTTGACTCATTATCTTTATTTTAACTTCTGAAAAAGGCTATATAACTTATGTAATTATGTAGCTATATAAATATATGTTATTTATATAATAAATTATGTAAATTATGTAATTATGCTATAAATGTGATCAACTTGAAGAATTCATGAAATGTTGAATGTTATGTTGTACCTCGAAGTCATTAAACTTGCTTTAAATTTATTTCATCTTTAATATATCCTTAATTAGGAGTGTCCTATTTCATTCTTAATTAGGAAAATACACTTCGTAATGAATTTAAGCGTCAGCCAGATCCTTGTTTATTATTTGACATCATCCTAAGCCTTGAGTTTGGCTTTAATTTAAATCTTTGAATTCTACAATTCTACAATAGAATTATTCAAATTTACTTTTCAAAAATACATTAGAATGACATATTTTCTTGTAATGATTTCACATTGAATGCTTTATTGATGAATGATAAATTGTTTAGTTAATCAATTCAGATACTTGTTGCTACTGTCCCAAATAACTGTGTAGCCTTTCCACGAGTTCTTTTATTATTATCCATGTACATTTCATCATATTTCTAGACTTCTTGAAATGTATTTTTTTTCTCATAATTTTTTATGATCGATTTTTTTTTGCTGTAAATTTATATTTTGGAAGTCTTTCAAATTTATTCACCCTTCTTGAAATATTTAATATTTTCAGTAAATAGTTCTTCATGGAATTTTAATCTTATATTCATAATTACTTTAATATATTATGAAGCGACAATTAATTATTAACAAGAAAATGTACTTCATAGCAGATAAAGCAAATGCCAGATATTCCAGATAAATTTCGGTAAAGATCTCCAATATGAAATTTCATCAAAATTACCCATTTGTTACAGATTTATAATATAAAAACGGACAGAATGATCTACACTTGTCAAATAACAACTGAAAATTAATGCATGTAATTTGATCAGCTACAATATCCTTTTTTTCTGTTTCGATTGTTTCATTGTTAATGAAAATGGTACTGGAAAATAAATAAATATCGCGATTTTGTAAGTTACAGAAATTGATGTATATAAATGGCCCACTAGAGTCGTCTCGTGTTTCAGATGGCTAACAAGGTGTTGAGGTATACATTCTTTCTATGCTTCTAACTGAATAGCACTAAGTGAAATTCATTGTTGAATATAATCTAACGAAAGAAAGCATTTATCAATTTAATTGTTAATTACCTACCAGTAGTCCACCGAAATCTCGGTTAGACTATGAGACTCGGTAAAAAAATATATCTCGTTAAAAAAATATATTACTCTATTTTTTTTTAAGGATACACTACACGGCTGTCCGTCGCTTCGCTTCGGAAGTCTCGTATACGTAACGTGAATGAATGTAAACCAACATTGTATTTATTCAAAACAAAACAACAACAAAAATCACATAACAGCAAATAAATTACAAACTAAAACTTACAACTAAAACAAAAAAATAAATTAAATTTATTTTTCGTTTCAGTTGTAAAAAATTCAATAACAATTCTAAACAATTTCTCTATTTACAATGTTTTTGATTTTATATTTTGAAATATTTTCTTTATCTAAAAGAATTCTGATGAGTTGACCATGCAACAATACTCCTGTTGCCTGGCAACGTTTCCACTGTTGCGGCTGTATGCAAGCAGGCTTTTTTTTAATAATACAGATATTATTTTGCATTTAAATAAAAAAATATTTTTACCATGAAAACATGATAGAGTTCTTTTATTTTTTTCTACAGACATTTTAACCAAGAATTACGATTTTTAAACGTCATTCATTACGCTACCATTCAACAGTAAATGCAGTGGCTAGTCAAATTTGTAGCAAGTCAGAATTTTAAAGGTTTTTGATTTTATTAATATCTTCCCTTGCAATCAGTTGTTGCCTCTTAAGATATTTGAGTTAATTGTAGGTTACTTCCTTCTTTTAATATACAAAAACGAAAATTCAGATTATAAGAGAACTGATTGTTGGTTTGGTTATTTGAAGTTTATGGCGAAATACTATGCTAACACATGACTGTGCTGTGCCAGTTTATTGATCAAATCGTAATGTTCTTATTCGTATTTAATACTTGTAGAAATCTAGAATATTTATATTCTTGTTTTAATTAAAAGCCCACAGTACTTGTAAGATATGTGGTACCGCAACTGTCCTGTTAGTTAGGAATAAATAGCATACTATAAAATTATTGATTAATGTGAACTTTGTAAAAAGTGCATTCAGTACTGTGGAAAGTTCAATAAAAGTAAAAATTTCAACAATTTTAGTTTTATTTTCTTTCTCTTCGACTTATTTACATTTTCTTTGTTCAAAGAAAATAAGATATTATTTTTATTTCATGTCTTCGTAAAAGTCAGGCTGACTGCCTGATTGTAAAAGTCAATGTTTTGCTTGAGGGAAAGTTGGTAAGTTCTTTTCCAAAACATACAATTTGTAGAATTTTAGGGAACTGGGTGTGTTTTTTATTTAAATAATTCACAAACTCGCAAAAAAAAAAAAAAATCAATTATTTGCTTTTGAAGTTCGCTCCTTCGAGAAATTGCAGAAAATCAGAGGCTAATGAGCTTCTTGAAAAATCAATTCGTGGAAATTTGTTCTGGTTTTGAATTCGTATTCAAATTATGAATCCATGTTTTGGTATCCTGAAAAAAACTTCTAGAAAGGAGTTTATCTATTGTCAGATTGGAAAACGGATTTAATTTGAGAGGTCCTTAGTTTTTCGTTTGAATATCTTTTAAGCAAAACAGGATAATTGACAAAAGGTTATCAGCCTTTGAACTAAACGCTTACTGATTGATTGATAATGATGTCATCATTCGATCCATTTTCAATAACATTTTTGTTTTGGTGAAAATGTTTTGTGTGATTCTTTCATATAAAGTAATAAAGTAATTAAATGACGTAAATTGAAAGAATATACCTATGGCATGTAGCTTCTTGCCAAGAAACTAACATGTGAAGATTAATTTCCGTAGAAAAATAATAAAAACCTGTCTTATTATCTTTATTATCCTTCAGTCTCTGCAATTGCTGTAGTAAGATTTAAATATTTAGATTTAGAAACTTAAATGAGTAATAAGGATTTAATTAAATTCTTTTCAGAAAATGAACAATTTTTAGAAGCAAGATTTTAGGAATGTTTCAATTTTTTTTTTTTTTTTAATGTTTGCCAGTCTCATTAGATATACTTATAGGAAGAATACCTATGATATAGGTAGTGAATTGATTAATATAATAGAAAAAAAATATAAATTAAAAATGTAAAATTATCTTCTCATCAATTGCATTAGATATTAGGCTAACTGATTTTTTTTATATTTTTCATATTTTTAATTTTTTCCAAATTATAATTTTTCCAATTTAATTGACTAAATAAATAGTAATTTGTTTTATTTTCTAATCTTCGACCAAAATTGTTATTTAATTTTTCAATTTGAAAAATTCTTAACCAATTTTGTCTAGTTGTTTTTCCCTCATTATAATTGGTTTTCACCTGGTTGACATGAGAAATATTTTTCGCAATATTTTTGTTTTGTAAATAATTTTTTCTTTAACAGTGAGTATCTTAATTTTTTTCTAATGTTTTGTTTTCTAATATAGACATTTTCTTAAAGTTAATATAAACATTATCAAATATATTTAAAATTATAATAATAAAAAGTCAACTAAAACGGCACTAATCAATAAGTTAAAACAAGGCGTAATAAAAACGACGTACGTTTCGAAACTCCTTCTTATAAGTTTCCTTATCAAGTAATTAAAAAGACCCCCCTCCCTTAAAAAGATCATCCCTTGACGGGAGAGTTCTCATAAGAAGGAGTTTCGAAACGTACGTCGTTTTTATTACGCCTTGTTTTAACTTATTGATTAGTGCCGTTTTAGTTGGCTTTTTATTATTAATATATCGGCACGTTAAGTTTTTTTATCAATATTTAAAATTAATTTATTTATATTTTTAACTTGTTGTTTATTTATAAAAATCCAACTTTCCAAACCATAATCTAAAACTGAATCGACTAAAGATTTTTAAATTTAATTTCTGTTTAAAAGGAATTAAGTGTTTACTGTGGAAAAAGAGATATGTGAAGGTGTGTAATGTTTTGATAACAGAATTGAACTGTATATCCCATGTAAATTTCAGTTCCAAATATAGTCCTAAGTATTTTTGTTGAGATACAAATTAAAGTTTGTTACATGTGCAGTTGTTTGTAAATAAAATTTCAGTGTTAAATCTTTCATAGTTTAGATTGTGTAGTGTAATAAAATAATTTTCATTTATAATTTTATTTTTACGTTTGATAATCATAACTTTAGTTTTATTACGGTTAATATTCATTTTATTATTAATTACCCACTTAATTACACTATTCAAATCTTGTTGAAGAAAATTAATTGCATTTATTTGATTTCTATCACAATTAATGAGTACAACGTCATCTGCATAAATGAAAAATTTTGAAACTTTGATACAATTATTTATAGACTTTTTATATATAAATTAAATAATAACGGTCCTAAATTGGATCCTTGAGGAATACCAGATTTAATATTACAGAGTTAACTTGTGGAATTATTTATTTTTATTCTAAATTTCCTATTTTTTAAATAGCTTTTTAGTACATTGTATATATATATATATATATATATATATATATATATATTGCCTTTCGTTCCATTAAGGTAAGCTTTTGTAGAAGTAATTTATGATTAATGTTTATCAAAGGCTTTTTTTAAAGTCAATAAAAGCAATATGTATGATATTACCTTTATTCAAATTTTTATTAATAAAATGATTTAACTTTTTTAATAATTTAATTGTACTGTTGTTAGATTGATAAGACATATTGATTTTCATAATAAAAAGATTTAACGTGCAGTTAAGAATTAACTTAAATGCCGACCGTAAAAGCACATATACAATTAAAATGATAAAATAGTACAACGTACGTTTCGAACGTCCGTCTGTGATGGGGTTCTTTATCAAGTATAACCCCAAGTTTTTTTTATAATATAAAAATATATAATATATATATAATTAATATATAATTTTATTATAAGTTTTTTTAAATAGGAGCGGATTCGTAGTTGCAAATGACAGTGCAGTGAGATAGAGGGTGGGAGCTGGTGATAGGTGTTGGAACCACTAAGTCGGAAGGAAATGTCTGCTAACTTAAACCAAGCGGCGCGGCGCTTGGTCAATTAAGAAAGGCTCAAAATCAATTACAGGTTAAAAACAAAACAGCACAACGCTAATCACTGTAAGATTATGAAGACTAAATACCATATTCTAAAATATTTGTGGTTGATAGATCCTGGTTATAACTTTGTAGGATTCTGATCATCCCCAATTCATAGAATCTACGTCCATATGGATCCTTTTGACATCCGAAGATGATAGGTTAGATAGGTCCAATTGGTGCCCTGTACTCATGTAATGGCAAGCTGTGTGATAAAGGGTATTACCTTTTTTTTACCGCATATGCTTGTTCATTTAGGCGCGTTTCTAGGCATCTTTTTGACTGTCCGATATAGAGGCATGTATTATTATCTTTTCCGGTTTTGCATCGTATTCCATATACTGTACATTGTTGTTTTAACTTCTGACAACTGGATCGGTGATTCTTGTGATTCAGCATGGAACCGATGGTGTTAGTTGGTTTGCATGCAATGCCAACACCTTATTTAAATTATCAATTACGTTTAACTGACCTTTTTCAATTTGATTGTGGTCTTCGCTACTAAGTCTATTAGTAATTTTTTTTTAAAGATTACATTTTTATTAAATCTTCTTTACATTTTATATTTAGCATTTTGGAATTTTCTTTTTTTCTTGTTAGAATATTGTTATGTGTAATCCATGCAAATATGTAGGACTTGGATTTGGCTTCTATTTTAGTTTTCCAAATTAAGTTTTTTTTAAGATTGGGATAAAGTTTTTATTAATGTATATTTTTCTGTTATTTTTATTCTTAAATATATCTGCAATGATTAAGTATTTATGTAGTTTATAGTTTGAGAGCCAATTGTCCCTGTCTATTCTATTTATGAATTGGTATCGATTAATTTTTCCATACATGGCAGACATCAATTTTCTCAATGGGGTTGCCAAGATTAAGCAATAGAACAAATTTGTCTAATAAGTCTACTAAATTTTCTTTTTCATTTTCTTCCACACCTGCTACTTCAATATTGAATTTCTAATTTTTGTAGATTAGTTTCCAATAGCTGAATTCTTTTCTTATGAATATTGTTTTCGTGCTCAATGTTTTTCAATCTTTCTGTGATACCATTTCAGCAACTTAATTTCAACTTAGTGTCATCAATGTATGGTGTCATATCATAAACGACCTACTCATTGGTCCACACGTCTTGCCAAATCGTTTAATGGGAAATCTGCAGGAAGAGGTATCTCTCGCTGTACGCATCATGTTCCAGCATGACGGAGCACCTGCGCACTCCAGATGGAAACGTGGCATGACGACTCCTAATCGAAATAGTTGTTGAAAAATCGATCAATAATCGAAGTCACGTCTCATGGCCTCCACGATCACCGGATCTTAATCAGATTGACTTCTTCTGTTGGAGTCGCATAAAGAGCCTCGTATACGCCACACCTATCAATACAGTCGATGACCTGCGTCAACGAATTGCCAAAGCCTGCAACACCATCCATACTACATGTTTTGAACGATTGCGGTTGTCAATGCTCCAACAATGCCACTATTACATAGAATAAGAATGGCGTCACTTTGAACATCTTTAATGCACAACACTCAAAATCGGCAGGTGACAATTGCCCATCTATAAATGATTGTCTACCAGCCACAATACTAAAACGACTGTTGCGCCGTGTCGGTGCAAGACGGGCATACATTATTTAATGAAAACTGTTTGTTTTTGAACCCTCTATCTACCACATTCTTCTGCAACATAAGTTATATATATATATATATATATATATATATTCACTTTGGTGTGGATGCTAATCTTAATCAACCTTAGTATTGCTAATCATTAATATGTTTAGAATATTAACTCGGAAATATTGTAAACTATATTGAATGTTCCGATGTAATGCTATGCTGCTATGAAATTTCAATGTTAATATTTTTTATTTGATACATTTTTAGGCTACAATCTTGAAACGTAATATTTTCTTTTAATGGTAAACGATAACATTATTTAACTATTTGGTAGTCTTTAACATTGGTTATTTACAGAAGAGGACAATCTATATCGTCAGAATGGAAGTATCTTATTTTAACTGTTGACACCGAAATTTGAAGCAAATCTCCTTGCTTACTAAAAGCTTGTCGACTATCTTAGTAGTTTGCAACAAAATGTTTAAAATACAATATTTTGAGGATTCTTAATTCCTAATGTCGTTCTTCTTAAATCCTGTTTTTTGCTTAAGATCTGAATAAAGGAGTTTTTCCATCTCTATACTATTAACCTCTTCTATTACTGCTATTCTCTGTAATCTGTGTTTACTGGTGATTACTCCTAGCTGATGATCGCCAACAGCGTGAATAGCTGCTCAGGATGTCAATTGGTCTCACCATTGATGCTTGTAAATAGTTTAATTCTTTTTTATTCTTTGCATGCAGAAGCGCAGACGATGCATTGTTGGCACGAAGATGCTTTGTGATATCTACGAGCTTGGTTGAGTGTTGACTTAATTGTTGCACGAGACACGAAACAACGAATTGTGAGAAGATATATATTTTTTTGAGTGTCAGGCTGTAGTTCACATCGATCCCTCGCCACGATAGGATGCGAGGAATGAGTGCTGATTAAAGATTCGCCAGGATACGAGGCGAAATAGCTGTGCCGTTTGAAGACTCGCCAGGATACGAGGCGAAAAGGCAGAACCGATCATAAAATTGCCAGGATAGAAAATAAGGAAGCAGTTTAGATCGAAGAATCGGACACAACGGAGACGAAGACCTCTTCATCTCAGGCAGCAATAGTTTACAGCAAGACCGACGCATAGATGGGCGAAAGATGATACAAGGAGCCCATTGCAAAGTTCTGAAGAAGGAAAACGATGCTCGTTATAAGTGACATACTTATGAGATCCGTTTCGAATCACCGGGTGATCACGATATAGCGACGGAAATATTTGAAAGTTAGTGCCCGGACATAAATTATCGAAGTTCATCATACTTAGGAAATGGAGGTGAACTCGGCGGCAAAGTTATCTATATGCGACAAAGATACTTTGAAAGGAAACGGAGATACAAGAGCGAAATAAGGGAATCGATGATTATAAACTCAGGATACACCGAAGCTGTTCAACGAGAGAATTCAACGAACACTTGTAAGTAAAGTTTTCCTTAAGCGATTCGTTTACTTAATGTTAGAAGTAGAAACGAGATAATAATTAGGGTCTTAAAGGCAGAGTGTAATAAGAAATAGAAAGATTATTAGGAGAAATAATTATTAGTGCCTAAATTGGAGAAGACCCATGATTCATGAGTTTCCAGTGAAATACTGACGTTACGTTTGCAGAACTTTTAAGATTAAATCTAATAGAAGTCGTCGGGTAGTGAACTATATGTTTTTATGTGTTTGCCGCAAAGTAATCTGATAGACGTGTTTTGCTGATCATCGAGGATTGGTGACAGTTAAAGAAAGGACATTAACTTAAAGACTTTGACTTTTACATTTATGAAGATTTGAATTAGTTGTAAGCTTGAAATTATCAAGTTGAATATACCAATAGTTGTTAATTAAATCTATAAAAAAGATTTCCGAGTTGTGTAGTTATTTGGTGTAAGATAGTGAATATAAGCAATTACTCTGCAAATCTATATTAATATTATTATTGTTTTTTTACAGAAACAATAGAGTACTTCTTATTTTTATTTAAATTTCAACTTCTTTTCAGTTATTTTTAGGTTTTAACAAATTTTATATTGAATTAAAAATAAAACTTTAGTAAGTTAGTTTTGTTCTTTCTTGATTCTTTCTATTTGATAATAGATAAAAAAAATCTGGGGAAGTGAGTTCCATGAGATAGTTGCCGAGTTGTAATTGTACGGTTGTTGGATTTAATCAGGGATGTAATCTTTTGCTTTCCCAATTGAAAGCGGCCCAGAGAAGTACTAACCCTGAAACTACTTCTCAAGATGAAATCCTCAAGGAAAAAGTGCAGGACGGAAAAAAAAGCCCAGTTCGGTGATGAGTGTGTTTTAGTGCAGTGCAGTGCTTCTGTCTTTTTGCTGAGACCATGGGGCGTTTAACGAAGTGGAACGTGTTTTCGGTGCTGTAGCAGGGATTGGTGTTGTATAAGCTCCTCCTAGTGGCAGGCGGTTAGTGTAATTACCTCTCGAGGCGTCAAAGCATTCCTCTGCCCACTGACCCAGGGCACAGGTTGTTACGCAGAGACAACAGAAATCTCTACTCTAATGCGCTTTAATAAGAAAACAACAATATAACACAAGTGTTTAAATGCATTTAATCCTGTGGAAAATTGAATAGCTTATTCAAGAAAAATGGGTTAATTCCAATGAAATACTTTCTTGTAATTAAAAAAAACAACAATTTATTCATTCATTTTTTAAATTATTGTTTGGATTCATTTAATTATATAAATTATATAATATAAGATCAAGATTGAGTAAACTTGTAACTTTATGTATTCTTTAGGTAAATTCTTTAATTTTTAAGAGAATTGTTTTCTACGATCTAGAAGGATTGAATAGAAATGACAGAAAAATTGTAAAAGATCTAACCTAAAAGATCTGATTTTGTATCAGAAATTCGCTATTCATCTTCTTCTTGTTTCAGCTGTAGTGGATTTTTTTGAAGTTCTAAATTATTAATTCAAATTCAGAATAGTTCGTAATTCAAAGAACCTTTCTTTAAATACAAAGCGATGAATTAATGTAACAAGGACAGGCAATTAATTTTAATAAACTTATAGTTAAGTACATGTTTCATATTTTTTAAACAACAATGGTGGTCCTACAAACTAATGTAACTTCTTGATGGCTAAAACTATTTAATTATTTTAACTGTTTTTTTGGGGGAACTAGATCAAGATACAATAGTTTAACTGTTATTACTTAGACCCACAATTTTAAAACAATTTTTTATCAGCCCAATGTTTCAGATGCTGAATTGTGTCCAGATTCAACTCTATGAGGTGATGGCATTTTTCCACAGTGGTCACTCCTGGAGACAGGTTCTAGGTTTCATCAGCACTCTTTCAAATGTATCGTATTTTTTACTCGGGTTTAAAGGCGGGCGGGTGTTGAAAGACCATCCGATCTCAAATAGTCAAATAATCCGATCTGCACAGCTTGTTGAGTAGCAAATTTTTCCATGTAATTTTCGTTTTGTTTCTGTACCTATTAAAATGGTACATAAATAAAATATGAACAGACATCGTCTTTAATTTATATATCGATTGCTACAATAATATTCATAAACAATTGCCTAAGACATAGTCAGTTTGGACGCAATCATTTTATTTGTTGTTGTTGTGTCCAATGAAGAGTTTCTTTATGTGTCCACTGCCTTGGCAACTTCTCTGGCTCTATTGGTGAAAAGAAGGTCTCTAGGGCTTTGTTCCATTCTATGTAGTGACGCCATTATAGGTGGGCAAGAGTAGATATGATCGCGTATAAGCTGAGCTCCTGGACAATTTCTAAAGCTCTCAGAACTTGTTGATTCGTCAGGATGAATTTTCATATCTTTGAAATGTTCAGATCTCAGCCTGGCTGTGATTGCTGAGTGCTGTTTGTTTTCATTAATTTCACTTATTTGGTGCTTTTTCTTAGGATCTTGATTCTTTTTCTTATCCTTACCTTATAGCATTGACGTTAATCAGTAAATGTCAATGGTAATAAATCTTGATTTAAATTCCTTTTTCTTTGGCGACCTGATTTGCCGCTCATTATCTTCTCTGTCTACATGTAGCCATTGTAAAGTGTAGATCTTATTAAGACGATTTAAAATTGAGGGGCTCAGTGGAAAAGAGGCATATGCCACCAAATGAAAATTTTGCAGGAAACCAAGTTTTAGAAAAAGTAATTGCCTGTGGAGAGTTGGTATCTACTTGTAAATTTTTAAACTTACAGTGAAAGTAGATGGCGATTGAAGATGATGGTTAATAGAATAGATACTAGACGGCAGGATCTACTCAACCAAAGCAAAAAATCAAAATCCATATAGAGGTGGCATGAGCCCCTTTTCCACTGGGCCCCTCAATTATTAACGACTGATATACATCCTGAGTATGTTTGGCTTTTCCTTTATCATTAGTGACTTTGAATCGCTAAAAATGATAATTCCTTTTGCTGTGTTTATAGCAGGTTTTGAAAGCTAATTGTTAAGAGCTGTTTGTATAGCTGTGAGTTCCCTGGTGTAATTTGAGGCTGTTTAGCCTGCTCTATTTTTAATTAGTATTTCTTCTTCACTAGGCAGTATAAGTAATAAAACAGCATCACATTGATTAAGAGCATAATCTAGCGATCCGTCTGTATAGATTACAGCATAATTATGCTTAATTAAAGAAGTTATTGCTTGATAAATAAGTATCAAGTCCTTTTCTTTTAATATCTTGCTGTAGATCTTTATTTTTGAGCGGGTTTCTAATTTCGTTTAGATTAACTTTGGTATTTACTGGAGATTTAGTGGGCAGTATATATTAACAGAAGCAAGCTCTAAATTGATCTTTTTCCTAATTTTCTGATCATATTGTAAGTTTGATGACCTTTTTAAGTCTTGATTTCTTTGTCCATTAAAGATATGTTTGAAATATGGTCATTGTCTTGGCTTCTAATGAATTTTATTGTTAAAAGCTTCCTTCTGTTATCAAGTGAATGGAGTTGATAACAGAATTCTTGTTGAACCTTTATATTATTTGTAGTTGAGACTGCTCCTATGATGATTTTTAGCAGCTCTTGATTGTTTTTCTTTTGAGTTTATAGATGCAGGAGTTCAAATAGGTGGAGCACATTCTATCATCTTATGGGTTACAAGACTGTTGTATATACAGTTTTAAGTGTTTTAGGTTTGGATTCCCAATTTCTGCCACAGAGCCTTTTGATAATGTTTATTTTTTTTTAACGGCTCTATTGGAACTATTTAGAACATGTTTAGAAAAATAAAGTTCTGTAGCAAGGATAATTCCCAAATATTTACGAGATTCTGACTTTTTCAACTGTTGTATTACTACTTTTAATTTTGGGATTACATTTTTGTCTATTTTTCCCGTCAGTGGTAAAGATACTCAAATTAATTTATCTGGATTTATTTGTAGTTTGAAGTCTTTGGCCCATCTTTCTATACCTTGTATTGATTTTATAAGGATTCTAAATAAATTTGGCTTATATGCTAAATCATCTGCATAAATCATCTGTTGTTGTGTCTGTTGTTCTTTGTGGATGAATGTTCATGTAAATAAG
This sequence comes from Thereuonema tuberculata, assembly GCA_023159025.1. Classification (NCBI taxonomy): domain Eukaryota; kingdom Metazoa; phylum Arthropoda; class Chilopoda; order Scutigeromorpha; family Scutigeridae; genus Thereuonema; species Thereuonema tuberculata. The sequence continues at coordinate 11,865,690 of JAFIDM010002131.1, forward strand.
TAATAGTAGTGGACTCGATACTGAAATTTGAGGGACTCCAGCCCAAGTTTGATGTGTTTTGGAATAAATTTGATTTCCTCTTATACCAGTATTGAATCCAATTTTAATAAGCTTTGTCTCCAGATTCGAACGAAGGCTGCAGCAAGATCTTTATCTTACTGTATTCTAATTGCTGTATTCTTTTTAGTTGGCTTATCTTGAATCCATCAATTACAGATTAGAATAATTAAAATAATTTCATTTTCTTTAATAAAAAAAACTCCATATTCTGAAAGATCGATCTAACAGAGGTCAAATCTATCGATTTATAAAGGATTTTATAAAGTTCTTGGGATCAACCTAGTTTTAAAAGGTTTCTTTTTTCAGAGGAAAAAAGGATTTCTTTTTGCAGAGGTTTTCGGTTGAGATTTGTTTTCCTAGCGATCTTCAATTAAGGCGCTTCAGCGGATTTCTGTACAGGCCTGTTTCCGCAAAGAATTGGTGAAGCCTGTGCTTCCAGAAAGCGCGGTGAAGACTTTATCGCGAGCGGCCCTTTGTATTGGTTCGATTCCTAAACATTGTTCCCCCCTTGACTTCGGGAAAGTCAGTGGTCGTTCATAGGTCGTTTCTCCTATGACTTTCCCGAATATTCGTTTGCCTTTGTGAAGATTCGTTTTGCAGCGACCTTCCGTGAAGTTTCTTTGAAGCGACATTGGGTAAAGATTCATTTCTCAAATTGCCGAAGATAAAAGTTTGTTCTGCAGTTAACTTGCAGTTTGTGTTTTTCTGCAGCAGCCTTAGGTAAAGGTTCATTTCTGCAGAGATAAAATTCGTTTCTATAACGTTTACTTTTTAAACGTTCTTTTTTATAACGGACTTCATAGAGATCTTTTTCCTTAAGAGGTCTCGACACATAGGAGTTTTCCCAGCACTTGTAAACAAGGCCTAGTAGACTTTGCTTTAGCCTTGTTTCGGCAGAGGTCTTTGGCAAATATTTGTTTTCATAGTGACCCTCTTAAACTTTCTTGTGCGCAGTGGGCCTTGGGCAAATGTTAATTTTTGGAAATACAGTGGATTACCTAAAACATTCTGTATAAATTTCTCTCTCCTGAACTGTTCTTCAGTGGATTTGCAAGGTTAACAGGCCTCTCTTATTTCTCTAGAGAATTTTAACAAAGCTTCGTTTCCACAATAATACCTTCCATTATAAGCTGATTTTTTTTTTCAAAGCCGATGTTCCCAGCAGCGGTCTTTACTGAAGTTTCTTCTCTGTTGAGTAATGCTTCGTTTTTTCAAACTTCTTCGGTTAAAACGTCTCAGTTTTCTTTGGTAAAGCTTCATTGTATCTTTAGAGATCTGTTTGCAGAGACTTATTTAATCAAAAATAGTCGATACGGCTTCTTTCTTCAGCGACCTTAGATTTTCCCAGCAGCCTTCCATACTGAAGATTTACATTTCCAATGTCTTCAGTAAAGATCTATTTTCCCAGCTATCTACGATGAATCTTTATTTCTCCAGCGACATTCATATCTTTTTTCGCCACACAGCATAATGTTAAAGTTCGTTTTCCCGAACGGTCTTCACTGTAGAATTATTTCAGTAAATCTTAATCTTCAGCGACCAGATATTTCATCTTTGCAGTAGCCTTCGGTAAAGGTTCCAGCAGACTTCATAGAAACATCTTCCCAAAGTATATTTCCACAGTGAATAATCGTTTTCGCAGTGACCTCTGGTTAAGGTTCGTTTCTCTTCCCAACAACGTTTGTAAAGATTAAGTTTTTCCAGAAGCTATTCACGTTCAGAAGCTAATCATGTTCGGTTCTCCAGCGGAGATTAAAGTTTCGTTTCTCCAGAGCCATTTGAATAACGAAATCGATTTCTGTAGAGGACTATTTCCAGGTTTGTATCGGTATCGGAGCTATTTCGAGAGTTGCCTTAAGTAAAGGTCCATTTCTCCATAAGTCTTCACAAGAGTTCTTTTGTAAAAGAGGTCTTTCGTAAAGTTTCTTCCTGGAGCAAAATTGGCAAAGATTTCACTCACCGTACAGACATTTTTCGCCAATGGTCTATGGTAGAGTTGTTCTCCCGGCTGCCTTCCGTAAAGGCTGTTTTCTATGTAGCTTCAGACATCTCTTGTCCTTATCTCTTTTAGCTTTCATTGAAAATCCATTTCACTAGCAAAGATTCGTTCCTCAGGAGCCGTAGATTAGCTTTTTGTTTTCTCGCGGCAACCTTGCTCACGTATTTTAGAGGCCGTTGCTCAAAGATTCGTTTCTCCAGCTATTGCTGGTAATACATTCGATGGCTGCTGCGAAATCAGCTTTCAGTCAAGTTTTTTCCTCTGCAGAAGATCGTATAAGGCCTTCCGTTAAGGTTCGCTTCTTCAGAGGCCTGTTTCTCCATCAGACCTCTGCCCAGGCCTTTATTAACAACAGTTTCTTACTCTAATTACGGCTCGTTTCTGGAAGCCTTCGCTTAATATTCATTTCTCCATCAAATGCGGATAAAGGCTCTTTTCTGATTAAGATTTGTAGGTCCCAGAGACCTTCGTTTCTCCAAAAGCCTTCAGTAATTCCTGTTTTCGCAAGAAGCATCTGCATAAGTCTGTTTCCAAAGTGTCATTTAATATAACCTCATTTCAAGAATGGATAATGTATTTAATATGTTAGTATAAAAAAATGAAATGATTTATTTTTAACAAATAAATAAAATATTTAAAAAAAGGTCTGCAAATGCAGTCCCAATGCATAATTAGGGGAGCGTGATGTACCTTTGACCATTTTTAAAATTTTTTTTTACAACTCTACTAACATACATCATTATTATATTCAAAAAAGGCTGGTTCCTAAGTACACATTTAATGCATCTAAATCTGTTACTTAACCTTTATTTATCCTAGACAACTGGTTAAACATGACAACTGGTCAAAGGTAAAACATAGTTAATGTACCTCTAACCACTGTATGTTGTACCTTTGATCATGAAAGAAATAGACACATAATAGGAAATATAAGTCACGAAATGTGTTTATGAGAGCAGTTTTCTTTCTAAATCATATACAAAGTACTATTCATATACAAAATATCTAGTATGCTAATAAATCAACTTCAAATTGCATATGTTCCCCGTTGCCGGGCAGTCCCATCAGACAGCATTGGAACTGGAAGTTTCAACAAGACATCTGCAAAATCAATTTGATAGTCCTGTGGATCAGTCCTTACAAATATTAATGTTTTGGTGTTCTCAAGTATTTTTTTGGGTTATGGTTATTCATGTTTAAAAGTTTGATTCATATCAGCACCATCAGACTGACATAACGCAATGCACTCAATTCATCCTGGTTACTTTGTTTTACATAACCAATAAGTTTTAGAATATTTAATCACTTTCTGTATATAAGAGCTTGTTCTTTTGTGAATTATATCTTGATGCCGATTATAACCTGACTTGACGTAAAGTTGCTCGAAACTGCCAGATAATATATATTTTTTTAATATATCCAATTTTTAACTTTGTATATGTGTCGGCTAATCATCTTTTAATGTTATAATTTTTACACAAGTTTAAATTTAATTCAGATAACATTACTTTACGATTCGTTTCATAAAATAAAATAAATGAATAATAAATAAAAGGACATAGAAATGTTCATTCAGAATGTTGTATGTTGGACCGGTGAAAGGTATAATATTAATACATATGTGGTCAAAGGAACAACATGCTATCATTATTCCTTGGATGTTATCGTTGCTACATAGATGAGGTTTTTAAAATGTAAAACTAAATTGTTTATAATGCTCAAGGATAAAAGCAGTCTTTAACAAATTGAAATCTAAATTATCTTGAACAAGAGAAACAATATAACAAAAGTCATTGTATCAGAATACTTACTTTTCCTGATAGAACTGAATATAAATGTCTGTCAAAATATACAAGCATGCAGGGCCGTTTCTACTATTAGGCAAGACTAGGCGGCCGCCTAGGGCGGCCGAAGGACGGATTCGTTTTTTTTTTTTCGTTGTTAAAATAGGATTGTCGTTTTTTTTTGGTGGGGGCGGCATTTTTCAGTTTTCGCCTAGGGTGGCAGAACACCTAGAAACGGCTCTGCAAGCATGTGCTATCATTCATAACATCCACATCAGCACTCTTAGTGATAAATATAGTACATGTTTATTAAAGTTAAATGTATATTTACAATGCAAGATGGCAGCACAAACAATCTGGTAAGACACATCATCCCCTACTTTCTTTTCTCATTGTTACTGTACAGAGAATTGTCTTGTTTAGTACGTTAACAGAAGCAATTTTAGGAAAATTAATGAAGGAAAAACGTTAACATATAAAAGGACAAAATATTAACACTTTTTAATCTTCTGGCATTTGCAAAAAAGAAAAAAAAAGATATTTCAAACCAGCAAAGAATCAGCAAATACTTATTAATATTTCCAAAATCTTAAAGTTAAAGAATTATCAAATTAACTCAAAAAAAATCTATATATTGTCTAAGAATGCATGAATGAAATTTGCATTCTTGCTTTCAACAATAATGTAGTTGCATAAAAAAAAACAATTTTTTTTCTGATTATTTTCTACGAACAAGAAAGCTTTAAAGGATTTTTACAAGACTTCCATCTTTATGAAAATAAGAATTATGTTCTCTTTTTTCTAACACTTCTGTAACATTTAGAACTTGGAAAAGAAAAGAAATGAGTGCTGATTCTCTAGTTAAAACAGCATTCTTGGCAAAATGTCAGAGAAGTGCCAGCGCGTGATAAATCTTACGGCGCATTTGTCTTTAGATCCTAGTTTTCTTGACAGGGACGTTCTCTTTAAGTGTTGCGAATCCGCCAAGAAGTGTCCAGAATGCACAAGAATTGTCACGGACTGCAACGCTGGTCAATGGAGATACTGGCAAATCAGCGTAGCAGCGACGTTCCTCTGTCCACTCCCCTTTTGACCTCCCCATAAAAAGAGCGGAAGCCAAAGAATAGGAAGAAACCGTCGATGAATGTGTGTCAGACTTCACTCATGAGTACAACTCTTATCTGCTCTTTTCCTGAGAATCAGAGGAAGCTGAATCCGAAAAGAGAGCGAATTAGTGATGAGGGTGGAAAATAGATCCCTGCAGACACGTTCCGAAGGACATGATTTTGCAAAGAGGGTTTTCTTTTCTTTTTCACATAAAACCAAACAACCTTGAACTCAAAAGTCAAGTGTTTACAAGTGAATAAAAAAGTTAAAGCAAGAATAAAAATTACAAATTATTTTAGTTTTTCATTGCACCACAGTTAAATATGAGACATTTAGTTAAAAACTAATCTAAAAATGAAAGGAAGTCTTCTAAGCATTGATGTATTTTAATACGTAAATTAAATTTTTAAAATATAAATTAAAAAAAAAAATCTGTTTCTCATTCATCAAAAATCACGAAATTGTAGGGAGAATCAATAGCTTTGATGGAAACTCGATCCGTTGTTTGAGATAGTATCGTAACTCAATGCTATTTGGAGAAGAGCAATTGTAGTCTTTAAATATCATATTCTCAGTGTAAAAACTACTCTTTGCTTCACGCCAGAGGTTTCATCTGGGCCGCGGATGCTTCAACGAAATAAACCAATTGAACTGAGATACTCATCTTCTATTTTTATATATTTCGACCAGGCTATAGTTAAACTCCACGTGAAATCTTAATACATTTTACAACTTATTTTCTAATTTGCTGTGCAGATTTTAAAATTATCTTACTTCTTTCAGATAAGGCCTCAAAGAAAATCTTATTCCTGTCGATTTGAAATCTAGGCAGTGATTACCAAATTATTCTTAGTAGAATCTAAAGCCTTAATTTTTTATTAAAAATACTTTTTTAAAAAAATCCGTCACACATTTAAAATTATATAATTTAAGTTAAAAATTAATCAAAACTAACTTTATTAAGTTTTTGTTTAATTTTTAACTTTAAAGTTTAAATTGAATATAGTTCCCAATTTTAAATATTAGACTGATTTTTTTAAAAAAAATTGCTTTTTAATAACAATCAACTTTTTAAAATGTTAAACTCGATCCATTAAATTTTATTTTTGGCTTTTCTTTTTTGGTTGTTAATTTTTAAAGTCTACAACAGTAGTCATTTTCGATATGTTAAAAAAACTAAATTCAAACTGTATTTCTTTTTTTTTAGTTGCAGTTGATTAACTTTATCAAATCACGCGCAAATTAGTGAGTTACTAAATGGATTAATATTCATTGTTGAGATAACACTGTTTTGCTTAGTAAAATTTTTGTCCTCTTCAGGCGCTAAATTTCTTGAAAAGAATGCACTTACAAAAGATTGCAAAATAAAAAAGTTTCGTAGTCTTAAACGTATATGCCAGATTTCAACATGATCTACTCACTAGCATTTAGGTAAGGGATTGATTTGATGATTCATTTCCTAAAAAAAAAAAAAAAATTGACTGAAAATGAACTTACAAAAGTATAATAAATGAGGGTTTAAATCACAAGTGTTTTAGTTCAGCTATTTCCCGATTTTAATGATCTTGAGCTAAATGAAACCTCGATAAGGAGGTTTTCCAAAGCAAAATTTTACTTCCATGATAATGAATCTTATGAGTCAAAGTTAGACAATGGAACAGCTGTTTCGATCTTATTAGATCAAGCTTCTTCAGCCAGAGCAGATTGTCTCTGAACTCAAAAGGCATACATGGGGAACCCATAATGTGAAATTGTTCCGTACTTTTTTTGTAGTTCTTTCCTCCTACAATATCTATTATAAAAAATCTTCAACATCACTGAAAATAAACGTAATAATTTACATTTATTTTCAAAAGCAAATTTTCGAGGAGAAGATTCGTCTCCTCTTTCTCAAGCCTTTTCCATATGCGAATATATGCGAAATTTTGAACAACGTTATTTCTACACACTGTAAGTTACATATTCACTTTTTGTTAATAGCAAATAATGACACACTTTTCACTTTCTATTATTGACAACTTTTGGGAAAAAAAAACAATACTTGATGTATCGTATACTACAATATGTTAAGTTTTTGATAATTACAATATATAACCTGGATTTGAAAACTTCCAATTGGTTAAATTTTTTTAAGCAATCCAATTCTTTGATTACAACTTTATTATTGCAATTTGTACATAGTTTATCAATAAATTCTTTAGCTAATCTCACGAAATATTCACTAACTTCAATTCCCTCATTCCTGTGTTCATAGAAACTGAAATGATTCTTTAGAAACCCAAGATTAATGAGTAAAAAAAAATAACATAAAATAATGTAAAAAATGTGGAAATAAAAAACTTTCTTGCTTAACTTTGTGATCAGATGCCTGTTGTGGTGAGCATTTAGCTGCCCAAGGATTTGATTTCCACAGTTTCATGTTGTTTTTTTTCATCTTAGTTTTTATGTGGGCACTTTACTTACTAGGAATTTTATTTTGAAAAAGGATTTAACTAAATTTTCTCGTCAAATAGTTTACAATTAAACAAATTTAAATTAATTGTAAATATTTAAATTAAACCTTGAATCAAAAACGGATTTACAATATATTGGAAAAGTGATAATAATAATAATAATAATAATAATAATAATGTTGATAAGGTCAACAAACAGACCTATCTCATTGATATTGCAGTTCCCATCAGCAAGAACATGCAGAAAACTCACGCTGACAAGATAAGTAAATACACAGACCTAGCACACGAGCTCCAGAAGCAGTGGAAACAGGACCGAGTACGTGTTGTACCCATCATCCTGTCCGCTACTGGTCTGGTGCCTCACACATTGCATCACAGCCTCAACACACTAGGACTTCATAAAAACACTTATGCACAACTCCAGAAGGCTGTAGTACTCAACACAACACGCATAGTTCGGAAATTTATGGACACAAGCACATATCCCTAACTATTCTTCCAAATTTTTTTTTTTTTTTTTAATACACTTGGCAATATATGCTTTGGTCCTTGACCCGCCATATTGTCTTAGCTGGGGAATCCCATGGCTTGAAACTTTTTTATTATAAAATAATAATAATAATAATAATAATTTATATTTAAAATAAATAAAAAAAAAATCAATAATTACAATATTTCTGTATTAAATATGTATAAAAAATATACCCTTAAGGATAAAGGTATTAACTGCATTATGATGTAGGATAATTTTAAATTAATTTTAATTAATTAGCAATTCACTTTTTTTCCCCAAGTATAAAGAACAAAATAGAGAAAAATAACAAGAATTTTGAAATAATTTAAAGCCTAATTTCTTAATATTATTTCTAAAATTTATTTTAAAAAAACAAACAAACAAAAAACAAAAATCTTACATTTATTCAAATTATAATATACATTGAATAGAAATAGTATCCATTTTCGGAAAAAAAATGAATGAAATCGTTATTATTTAGTTAAGTTGTCTAAAACGGATTCACTTTAATCACATCTAACCATGCGCAATGGATAGCTACAAGGTTTAAATAGAAATAGGATAAATATTCATTATTTAGATTGCAGTGTTTTCAATAGGAATTTTAGTCGCTTTTTTGGCAGGCTGATTTTATTTGCTTTATTTTCCAAAGGGAGTAGCTTAATATAATTTTAGGTTTAAATTCAAATAATAAATAACCATAAAACATTGCTCCGCTGTTTATAAAAGAATTTTTTTAGAAGAATCTTTTCTCTTCAATAACACCGTCTCTTGAGCTGCATCACTAAAGTCGGATTGGAAAATAATCTCTAAAAGAAAGTCCAAGTCATGGTTTTCAATATCAGAACAAAGCCACCAACCACAATCAGAAATCTCAGATTTATTTTTTTGAAAAGAACAGTTCTGGAAATCTTAACAATAATTCCAGAAATGAATAAAAGGATGTTGGATCTGTTTTCAAAATAACTCTTAGCTTGCTGCAGTAATTCTTAGAAGAAAATCAATTTAAATTCGAATAGTAACAATCTCAAGTTGCATTGTCAACACAAAAGAGGAATTTAAATAGATCTAAGTTAGATTCCAGTTCTAGTGGTTGTAAAAGAAGAAGATATGTCCAAACAAAAGATAAGTATGTACAAGACATAGATTAAACCAAAGATGTGGTTTCCCAAATGGATACAATAAGCGAATAAGTTGGCTTGTTGCTAATCTTCCTTTTGTATACCATTTAAAGAAGCATAGGAGAAGGATTAGGTTTTTCTCTTTGAAAATAATAAAAGATAATGGACTACTTGAGGATAGGCGGGGCTTCGTAGTTACAAAATATCCCATCAGGCTACTGCTTGGCTTGTGGGTAGATATAGAGGAAATATTATATTAAAGAAGGATATTCCAAGCGTTTTTTACAGAATTATTACAATAAGGATCTGCACAGTACTGAGCCATTTCTGAAATAGCAAAAATCGTCGAAAATTGTGTGGTAATTCACACTAAGTTATATACTCGCCTTTCTGTTTGTTTATCCCACAAGATCTCTTAGCATGCTTAACACGTCATATGGGACGTAGGCAGGGGCGTAAACCTCAAGTGGTCCATTAATTTTGAACTTCATCCTTCGACGAGGTTTTTTTTTCTTTACCATCAAAAATAAATGAAAAAAAATTACTATTTAAAATATATTATTTTTTGTATATTTGTCGATATTATAGAGTGATTCACTCGGCACTGAACATTTTTATGTAGAATATAAGATACATCGATTATAAGATGAGCTGAAATGCAAACGAAACGGTTCTTTATTTCATGACTAAGCAGCCGACATGCATTATTTGAAAAAAACATGTTTCCCCGCAAGCTAGGCGGCGCCTGGTGTCTGCTGTGAGGTGTCCCGTCACCACAGCATTGGACCAATCTTTCTTGAAACCACGGTGACTACCGACCGATACTTGGAAATATTTACTGCTTTTCTGACCCAGCTAGATGATCAGGAACTTGCAGATGGTTACTTCCAACAGGACGGTGCAACTTGCCCCCTTTCCATAACAGATTCTGCAGCTTTTTCCAGGACGGAATAATGCTTGGTCTCCCGATCTGACACCCCCAGATTTTTTTCTCTGGGGTCTTTTAAAAGGTAAGGTTTGTGCGAATAAGCCAAGGTCGATTGAGGAACTGAAAGACAATATCAGACGTGAAATTGCTGCAATCGACGTCGCTATGCTATATCTCACATTCGACAAAATGGACCGTCGCGTCGGGTAAATATGTTCTGGACGTTGGCGATGGGCACATCCAATATCTTCTCTGAGACATTCCTATTTGCCGAGGACAAAGTATGTTTTACATACAAATGTTCTTTAAATGTAACTTTGCAATCACGAGATAGTTACAAAAATAAGTTTTTCAGTCCCGAGTTAATCACCCTGTATAATACATTTTAAATATTGTCATTCTTTGCAGTGAACATAACAACAGTAATCACGACGAATATTTACGGAAAAAAATCTAGGAATCGAAACCAAAGTTTTTGCGCAGGCTTAAACTTAATTTTGTGCAGGTTGAATATTGATTATTTTGAAGTAAGTTTGACTTTATCGACTGTTTTCTGTAAAATTCTCTCTTAATAGAATTCTCATTGGAAGCTTTCGGAGATTTCAATTTCTGTTAATAATAAAACCATTTCAGAAATTGTGCTCTTTTTTCTTTTTTTTTCCAACTGATTCTCATATCAATTAAAACTAATTATTTTCTTTTAAACATAAATCTCTATCTACTAGAGATCAAATCCTCTATCTACTAAATGTTGAATACTCTACCATTAAAACTTCAGCTCTTTAGGGTACAGTAAATGGTTATTGAATTTTCCTGAATGTTGATCAATATCAATACTGAATATCGACTGAACATTACATTCGAAATTTTCTTTTTCTGTTTTTTGCTTTTTTTTTTTTTGAGCCGAAACATACTAAGGAATTTTACAAATGTTGTGCCTTTCTATGAAAAAATAAAAGTAGATGTAAAATGGATATTTAGCTAAAAGCAGGCAAGCGTCGGACTAACCACCCGAGTTTGTCCCGGTGTCTTATTTTCGGCGGCATCAAAACTGAAAAAAAAATAGGATGAACACCTACTTTATTTTTTGATTTAATTTTTTAATTTATTTTTATCTTTCTTAGAGGTAAAAATTAGATAATACTTCCTAAAAAATCAAGAGCAAAATTAGGAAATTTTTAAAAATCAATCTTTTATTTCTGTTAATAATTTGTTTTACTTTTTGTAATTACTTGCTGTCTGATTTCTGATGCAGATGTTTAATCTTCTCGTGATTCCCTGTTTCTAAATGAAATCTATTAATTTGTTCTCCTTTTATTAATTGAATGTTATGCAAAGAAGATCTAGTATTAGAAGATTTTAGGTTGAGCAAACAGATTTCCCTGGAGATGCTAAGACCTCCTACACCTAATTCTTGCAAATATTTTCTTTGGAAGAATCATTTGACCCATTTCCGTTAATACCCTCACAGCGAAAGAAAATACGTTATTCTGAACAGAGATCCATAAATAAAAGATGATTTTCAAAGAAGACTGCGAATATTCTGCTTATCCTTTATTTTATTTACTTCAGAACGAAAAGAAAGATTTAGTTTTTTGATTATATAACTCACATAATTAAGAA
>JAFIDM010002131.1:11877291-11902735 GCA_023159025.1 Thereuonema tuberculata
CAAAAAAAAAAGATAGAGAAGTTAACTAATGTAAAATGAATAGTCCTAAACTTTACGAATGAAAATTAAATCTATTGACTTTAAAAAAAAGCAATTCCTGTAACGTGTTTTAATGGAAATTTAATAGAAAATTCTGTTGTTCCTCCAATGAAATAAATATCACAGCATTGAGATCACTATTAAATTGGCGCTTCATTTTATCTTATTAGATTGAGATTTTTTTTTTCTTACGAATTCCGGGACAACTGTTCCCACTATATTCATTCATTCATAGTTCTCTGCCAAGGGCAGGTCCTTCACTGCAAACCCAGCATTCTCCAATCTTTCCTATTTTCTGCCTTCCTCTTCGTCTCCACATAAGATCCATTTACCATAATGTTGTCGATCATCTTAAATCTTCTTCTGCCTCGAACTTTTTTACCGTTCACCATTCCTTCCAGTGCATCCTTCATTAGGGAGTTTCTTCTCAGCCAGTGACCCAACCAGTTTCTTTTTCTCTTTCTGATCAGTTTCAGCATTATTCTTTCTTCACCCACTCTTTCTAGCACAGCTTCATTTCTTATTTTGTCTGTCCATTTCACATGCTCCATTCTTCTCCATATCCATATTTCAAATGCTTCTAGTCGTTTCTCTTCACTGCGTCGTAATGTCCATGTTTCTGCCCCATACAATGCCACACTCCACACAAAGCACTTCACTAGTCTCTTCCTTAGTTCTTTTTCCAGAGGTCCGCAGAAGATGCTCCTTTTCCTATTAAAAGCCTCCTTTGCTATTGCTATCCTCCTCTTGACTTCTTGGCAGCATCTCATATCTTCACTTATAGTACACCCTAAGTATTTAAAGTTGTTCACTTGTTCCAATGTCTCATTCCGAATACTTATGTTTATCTTCTTTGTCTTTCTTCCGATAACCATAGTCTTTGTCTTGTTTACATTTATCTTCATTCCATATTGTTCACAGCTGTCATTCAGCTGCAGTAGCATATCCCTTAGTATCATCTCCTCTTCTGCTAACAATGCCATATCATCAGCAAACCTTATGCACTTTATTCTTCTTCCTCCTACTATCACCCCTCCCATGTTCTGAAAACAATTCTTCACTAACTCCTCCAAAGTAGATGTTGAACAGCGTAGGTGATAGAGGGCATCCTTGTCGCACCCCTCTCCTATTCCACTTCCCTCTGACAATTTTTCTCCTATTCTGACTTTGACTCGTTGTTTCATATAAAGATTACTTATTAGCCTTCTCTCTTTCCAATCCACACCAATTTTCTTCAAGATTTCCATAAGTTTATTCCAATCCACTCTGTCAAAAGCCTTTTCCAGGTCCACAAATACTGCATATATGTGTTTATTTTTTTCTAGATATCTTTCGCCGATTGTTCGCAGCAGTCCAATTGCATCTCTCGTACCTTTTCCTTTCCTAAAACCAAATTGCTCTTCTTCCAACTCTCCTTCTGGTATGAAAATATTTCAATTCACAATCCCGATGGTCGACTTATTCCCTGGCTATCATGTTTCCACTTATGGGTTCAATTCTGCTAAAACTCTTCTAGCTTAGTAATATAAATTTATTTTACTTTGTATTTCAGAAAAAAAAATGTCCCCATATGTTTTCCTTTCTTGGAATCACTTTAATATTTGACGAAGAGCGATATCAATCGTGAAACAATTTTGCAAAAGAAAAATCTTAATTAAATGTAACACAGCTGTAGTAAATGTAAAGTAAATTAAAACTTGATTTTACACAATTTTTTTTTTTTTTTGAACACTTATTTTTTATTTCCGAATTATTTAAAATTACATTGCAGTCCCGCTAGAGATAAAAAATCTCTATTAAAAATAGGTTCTGGAGTTAAGTAATTAATAAATACATAATAAAATAATGTAATTAATAGTGTAGTCATAATTTAAATATTTGTAACATACTATTAGTTATTGTAATATATATAATGAAAAGTTTTAACTATATAATATTAACAAAATAATTTTTATTATAAACAACAAGAAAGAATATTAATCATAAAAGTAAACAATTTTGAAAATAATATATAAACTTTACATCTTTATTACATCTTTACATCCTTATTACATCTTTAGATCAAAACAGTTGACAATAAATTTACATTTAAATTAAAATTGAAAATATAGGATTTTTAAGGCTATCATAGTTGTAAGTTTATTTACTAGGTTTATTTGCAATGTTATAATATTATTAATTTAAAAGTGATACCAGTCCTATTATATATACAAGTATACCTGTGTTATAGGTGCTGATTATTTTAATCAATTTAGTTAACATTAATGTAATTAATTAAATTTAATTTATTAAGATTACAAATTAAGTTTAAATTTATCATTGATCACATCTGATATTAATTTAGCCTTAATATTTTTAATTTTTTCAAAACTATCCCACTTTAATTGACTGAAGAGGTGATACATTATCATGTAATCTTTTACCAAAATTATTATTGAGCTTAATTCTATCAAAAAATTTTAACCAATTTTTGTCTTGTATTAAAACTAGACACATAATTATTTCTTTCTTGTTTAACAAAAAAGAAATTCAGTATTATTGTGTTATAAATAAATTTTTCTTTAATATTTAAAATTTTATATTTTTCTCTAATATACTGTTTTTCCAAATTAAATTTATCCTTAGAATGTAAATATACATAATTAAAGATTTTCATGATAGTTTTATTAATGTTGTTTAATTGTTTATTATTGAGAGGAATTTAAAAGTACAAATTGAAAAATTAAATTTAGAAATACATGTAATATTAATTTAATATGATTATAAACATGTTAAAAGCATATTTTTTATGGATTTGAATTAGGTTTGTGGTTACTGATACTAAGAATAACACGACAAATATTATTAACTTATAAAGACAGGAAAATCAGACAGGAAAAATCCGAACATACCTTGAGTTTCAAGCGTTGTAATATGCCTTATTGAATTGTTTTCGCGTACTAATTTGTATGCATTTACTTGAGCTTTCGTCTTTTTCTCAATTTGATTTTCTGTTTAGCAAATCATAAGTCATCAGAATCGTAAAAACCTTAAGGTATGTACGTATTTGACAATTGCTTGTCAGAATGACTTAAATGTCACTGATAAACATTTCATATTAATAACTTATGAATTTGTACAGTCCGTATTGTTATTATACCTGTAGATGACAAGAGTAATTGTAACTGTGAATTCTTTCCAGTTATTAAAATAAAGTAAAATAAATCAAAATATATTCACTGATCGTTGATGATGTACGTTGTTCGTATGTCTGCCACAATCAAAAAATGGACTACCACAAAATCACAAACACCGTCCTTTTCAGATTTCTTATATTGTAAGAAGGTGCTTTCTTTCTGTTAGGTCATCATAAACAAGGATATAAAAACTTATTATTGCAATTCAATAGTGTAAAGCAAAGATCAATGCTTGTTTGTTAATCACTTGATAATTATTTAATAATCTAAAAGAATATTTTTTTTTTATTATTATTTCTTTACAAAGGCGAGCGCTGTACCTGTCGACACTTGCGCCATCTTTCGTCAGGAGTATTTTCCTGTGAAGGCTTATTCTACAAAAGATTTTTATATTAGAATTTCATTATCTCTCATCTATTTCTACCAAAAAAAATAGGTCAACAAAAGCTTCTGTAAAGGAAAAAAAAATCTTACCAGGATTAGGAGGAATTAACGTTGTTGATTTAGTTACTATCGTCTGTTTATCCAAAAGACAAAGATTTCTCTAGTGTAAGGGATTATTTAGGTGATAAGTGTTTGTCAGGATTAGGCTGAAGTGATGTAATGCACTCTCGACGGCAATAGACTTTGATAGCAGAGCTTTTCTGTCTCTGACTCACAATGAAACAAAAGCACAGCAACAAAAGCTCACAGTGAGTAGAAACAGATTTGTAGGCGTTACCTGCTTTGCATCTTGAGATATTCTCTCAGGGAAAAGTAACAGCGCCGGGAAAAAGCAGGTGACGGAGACACTTTCTTGTGTTTGTCTTTTCTTTTTTGGTCTTTTTTTTTTCTAACGTTGAAGCGAGAAATTCAGAAGATGAATCTCCATTTCCTTCTAGAAAAGCGAAGAGAAAGCGTGAAATTTAAATCGAAGTCATCATCTATACTGTATGTGTCTATATATATATATATTTATATTTAAAAGAAAAAAAAAATCCCGGAAAAGCATTGCAAATTTTTGCAGAACGTCGAATCGTCTATTTGGTCTATCTGAGTTGCTAGTGGTTTTTTGTTTGTTTTTTATCTATTTTGCTTAAGTTTGGCTTTTATTTCTGCTTTTGAGAAGTTTGAGATTTAAGTGTGAAAAAATTATGGTTAAGTACTTAAGTACAATAACATTGTAATTCACATGGAGATATGGACAGAAAAGTAAAGATGTGTAAAACTAGTTGTAATATTAGGAAGTGTATAACTCCAATTCCTCCAGTACTATTCCTCCAATCTCTGACAGGTGGTTATTGACAGCCTTGTTGTGAACTTTTCTGAATTTGTCAAATCAGGCAGAGAAGTATCATTTTACAAATGTTAAGATTGAAGAAAGAAATAGTAAAAAAAAAAATCACTTAATGAAAAAAATTCAAAACAACATATACTCTTAGGGCTCAATCATTGTAGGAGTATATGATGCCGGTAGATGGAAAGGCCATGGAAATGTATATTCAGCCATAGAAAGTAAAAATTCACATTTGTATTAATTATTTATTGTCACATTTTAATATTCAATTTTTATTATTGTCTAAAAGTATAAGATTTGATAGTATTAACAAGTATAAAAGCATAAGATTTACTTGTTTCTTCATTTCGTTAAAGTTGGGTTAATTTCTAATGAAAAGTAGCTTTTAAATTCTAATAACAGAATAATTATTTTTTATTTTGCAGAATTGCCAAATTATTGAATCCATTGTATTATTATCTAGGTTTTAACTATTGCAGTTAGTTATTTTTTGTTCTTTTATTTTAGATTTATCATATTTCTTGAAAACCATCCAATGCTACTAAAAGATATAAAAATGTAATTCTAATAGTTGAATATGTATTCTACGAAAACAGAAATTCCGATTCTAATGCCTGCTAAAAGATTATTTAAACAAGATATAAAATCGATAATCATTACTTGATCATTTTTTTCATATTTTGATAAAAAGAATGAGAAAAATTGTGACGAAACGTTGTAATAAAAAATATCACTAAATGGCTGAGGTCTTAAAAATAACCACTTTGGAGATACTTCACTTTGATTGAATATTGTATCAATAGCCATAACTACAGGATTATATAATTAACTCTTCGGGAAAGAGTTGTATAATTAAAAAACCAATATAAAACCTTTGAATTTTTTTTAATCATTATATAGGATTACATGAGTTTCGGCGTCTAAAGCCTTTAGTAATTCCAAAAATAATAAATACATCTATCGTATCTTAAACTCAAAATTTATTACATGAAAACTTGAAACTTCTACAAACGATATTTCGCAGGGTAAACTTTGTACTAATTTTTAGTTTTTAGTCTAAAATTTCAAATTATAGCCTGACGAAGGAGGGAAAATTTACACTGCGAAATATCGCTGGGTAAACTTTTCCAGCTTGGTCAGCTGCATTTTGAAATTTTTGAAGTTGTAGAAGTTTTCGTGTAATAAATTTTGGTTTTAGTAATTTCTAATTTAATAAATTATAATTGTAGCACATTAAATGCAGTATGAGAGAATTTCCACTTCTCCTAAACATCAAATCTTTTAAAAATCAATTTTAACCTGTGCGAATCAATCGATGGAAATAGGCCAACACTGAATTAATTTAAAAATTAATGTGCAATTAAAGAAATGGGTACAACCGGTTTCGCGTTTAATTAACCAAGGCTTCTTCAAATGACTTGAAGAAGCCTTACAAACTAAAGGCGAAACCGGTTGTATTCATCTTTTTAATTGCACATTAACTTTTTAAAATTAATTCAGTGTATTGGCATATTTTCATCAAATCTTCTTGTCAAATCATTAACTATTTCAAGAAAACTTAACACAAACAAAAATGGTCTAACAAAAATTTAACGTGCTGCGAAATTGGTTAACAAAAATGGTCTAGTTAGCAGAATATCCTCACAGAAGTACAGTGCGATGCTGTAATAACAGTCATTATCAAACTTCTCAGTATTAGTGGCATATGTCGAGATCATAATAATAAAAAAAACCAACACAAAAAAAATCTCGTTTTCATTAATCCGTAACTGATTAAATTAATAATTGCTACAAAAGTGGTCTATAAGAAAAGAAATGCATTACTGAAAGTTAACTTCAAAAAATAACTGTTGTTAATTATTACGTAAAAGATTCTAACCTTGGGTTTCCCCAGCGAAAACAACATGGCGGGTCAAGGACCAAAGCACATATTGCCAAGTGTAAAGACGTGTCCAACAATAATTAGGGATGTGTGGTTGTGTCCATAAATTTTCTAACTATGCGTGTTGTGTTGAGTATCACAGTCTTCTGGAATTGTGCATAAGTGTTTTTGTGAAGTCCTAGTGTGCTGAGACTGTGGTGCAATGTGTGAGGTACCAGACCAGTGGCGGACAGGACGATGGGTGTAACACGTACTCGGTCCTGCCTTCACTGCTTCTGGAGCTCGTATGCTAGGTCGGTGTATTTACTGATCTTGTCTGTGTGAGTTTTCTGCATGTTCTTGCTGATAGGCACTGCAATATCGATGAGGTAGGTCTGTTTGTTGACCTTATCAACAAGTGTGATGTCGGGTCTGTTGTGATGTATGGTTTTGTCTGTATGAACGGGACGGTCCCAGTACAACTTATGTGAGGATGACTCTAATACGCTTTGTGGTATGTATTTATAGTACGGGACCTGCTCTTATTAAGTGGGTGTTTGTGTGCTGGTTGTTGATGAACGATCGACGCTACCTGATTGTGTCGGTGGAAGTAGTCTATTTGGGAGAGAAGGGGGCAGCATGATATTATGTGGTCGATCCTCTCATACGTAGTCACATTTCCTGCATCTGTCGTCATGTGTGTTTGCATCGTGTAGAATGTGTTTCTTGTAGTTGCGTGTGGGGATGACTTGGTCCTGTATCGCGATCATGAACCCTTCGGTCTCTCCAAACAGCTCACCCCTCGTCAGCCATCTGTTCGACGCTTCCTTGTCGACATGAGGCTGGCTGAGTTCGTGGTGATGACTGCCATGGAGTTCCTTACGAACCCATGATTCACGCAGCTGCTGAGTGTGGGTGCCAGGGATGGTGAGCGTTGAAGAAGGGATTTTGAGGTTTAGGAATGTGAGGATGTCAGCCTTGACAATGGCTGAGTGGAGTGAGGAGTGTTTGTGCTCTTTGGTGGAAGTGTTTCCTAAGTGTGTGTACTTGTTTTTCGTGTAGGGCGATGAGGTTGATGAGTCCTCGGCCTCCCTCCTTGCATTATTATTAGTATGTTTGTATGTTTCAAACCTTGGGTTTTCCCAGCAAAAACAATATGGCGGGTCAAGGACCAAAGCACATGTTGCCAAGTGTAAAGACGTGTGCAACAATGATTAGGGATGTGTGGTTGTGTCCATAAATTTCCTAACTATGCGTGTTGTGTTGAGTACCATAGCCTTCTGCAGTTGTGTATAAGTGTTTTTGTGAAGTCCTAGTGTACTGAGACTGTGGTGCAATGTGTGAGGTACTAGACCAGTGGCGGACAAGTCGATGGGTACAACACATACTCGGTCCTGCCTCCACTGCTTCTGGAGCTCATGTTATTATTATTATTACTATTATTTTAATTATTTATCATATGAAATTAAATAGTCAGTAGATGAATGCCTGGCTGACAAAATTGCTAGTTTTCTAGAGTCATTCAGAGTGCACCATAGAGGCGAACCAGCTTCACACCCGTGGAAACGGACGAAATACAGAAGGAGAAAGTTACATCCTTGCCGACGCTGAGATTCGAACCGAGATTCCAATACATCTACCTTATGGAAGACCGCTATCTTGACCACAAAGCGATGGCGGATAAGGGCATTGGTAACAAAACATTACTTCCAATCTCTTAATCAGAGCTTATTAATACCTGAAACAAACAATTATTGAAAATAATTTTAGGCCTTCGTATTTCAGCATAAAAAAGAAGGTTTAATGATAAGATCTTTAAGGAATCAAGCACTCTTCTACACCCAACAAAAATCATTAACTTAAGAAGATAAATCACCTCCAACCCGAAAAATCCTAACAATTGTTAGAAAAACCCCATTTTGTCAATAAGCTGTTACTCTGTTCGTCGAACTGAGATCACATGATATTCTCCTTTACAATTATAGAAATTATCGAAGAGGTAGGAGTAGATCGCTCTTTTCAAGCTGAATATCGATCACTTTCAATGAATTATATATCGCTAACTAAAATAAAGCGTGGGGGAGAAATTTCTTTTTTTCGAAAGCTCAATTAAGTTAGTGTTTCCACAAGTCATCGCTCGAGTGCAGTCTGTGGTGAAATGAAGAGGAACATTTATTTCAGAAGACCAACAAAAAATTTGGCTCGAATCTTGAGTCTTAAAATATTTTAAAACCATACAAATGTTTTCTTTTCAACAATTTCATAGTAATGTCACCAGCGAGGTTTTTTCAAAGAAAATAAATATGAAATATTGAATAAATCAGTGACTAACTCATAATGTAAAAAAAAGGACATATTTTAAGATCTTAACATTTGTTTTAAATCGAACTAATTTATGCCTGACTTATTCAATAAATTCGGGCATAATTTGTTTTTGTCCGAAGCAAAATAACTAGAATAAATTAATTTGTTACTTGCCTTATACATTTCAGCCTTATCGTTAGATATCGTAAAATAATAATACCTACTGGAACATCTAAATAGAATCCTAGTTAACAATTGGATGGTGTTATTCATCATTTGACCAAGCGCCAAAATTCGATTTTGAGGTATTCACATAAACACAGAAGCTTATGAATTACTTCACATTTTTTATGGATTGAAGAGTTTTGTATATCAACATGAAGATACTTTCACAGGAATTAATAATATTAATAATATCCTTCAAAGATCGTTAGTCACATGATGCAAATCGTATTCATTACCATTATTCGATTGGCGTTTATTCAAATTAATATTCCGCAGAATTATGTTGAGATAGTAAGCAGAAATAATTTTTTATAAAGAGCTTCCACCTTTCGCTATTAGATGAAGCAATACTTTTAAAAAAATATATATTTTCGCACTTGGTCAAATGATGCATAACATCAACCAATTTAAAGTAGTTTATATCAAACCAAGATTTCTCATTTCGAAAAAATAATAATGTGTCGCTCAGTGGCTCAAACCCCGGAGATGTGTGGGAATTTCCTAGGTTGTTTTTTTTTCTTCTCAGATGGGACCGAAGATTCAGCCAACACTCTGTAAATAGGAACCTAGTAATTTTCCCAGGGCTAAAGGAAAAGCATTTCCCTGACTGTAGCATTGGACTAGCGATTCAGTCTCTACGACTAACGATTGGCTGTGAACTGGAGCCTATACCTCCGGTGCTGCATGTGTCTTTACTGTAATTCTTTGCCTTACAAAAACTAGATACGATTGTAAATTTTGAAATCTGCAATTTGCTTCTATTTTCAGATTATTTGATTAGTCTTAATGAAATTTAATGTTACCTTTCTAGCTGATGTCATTGCTTCAAATTAAGAATTTCTGACAAAAAAATATTACAATCACTTCGAAGTAAGGATTTGAATGTAAATTGCAGGTCAATTAGTCTAGGTTGATAAAAAAAGGTAGATATTGTCTATTTACCTGACTGTACATGGTGAAGCTTTTAATTAGGCTCGAATATCCAATTTAGTTATCAATTTTACCTAAAGCGAATCTCCTCCTGATAAAAACACTACTAAATGTAACTGCTATTGGATTTTATGCAACTATTTTTGAAATTACTTTTTCCATTCAATTTTTCTATGTATTTGTTGTGGCTAAAATGTTGAAATGTCTGTATCGTCAGAGCTTGCAATTTTCTTTTAAATATCTCCGAAGATATTACGCTAAGCTATACATGAAGTAGGATTTGCTTCAACATATCAAAATGCTATAATGTGTAGTGGAAAGTGGGAGAATAGTGCTACTTAAGCAAGATTTTTATTATTGCTGTTCTTTGTAGATTGCAAAAAGTTATTTATGAAAGAAAATACTTTATTTCATTTTGTATTTCATGAAAAGCCAACTGAATCCAATAATATTGCAAAAAGTACAAAAATGCATTTAGACAGGGGTAAATTAAAATAGTCAAAAATGGTGCGAACTCAAGTTGTTAGTATAATATTTTGGAGTCTGTAAACAAAATCTGAGAGTTTGGCAATATTCACTTTTCATTCTGTATGGAGGGAATTGTGCAGAGACATTTCCCCTCTTCCTCTAGTGTCCACCACTACTTGGTCTGGCTTTAACAATGACTTAAAACTGGAAAAAATAATTATCTGAATTTATAAAATACTGCAAGCAGTAAAGCAGAATGGAAAAGTATCATGTGCTTCAAATAGCAAATGGCGTGACTGTGCACAGATGTTGAGTAGAGGAACCACAAAGCGCTGCATTGATCTGAGTCGGTTATGGTACTGCGTAATATATATATAAATAAATATACAAAGTGCATAAGATTATCAATTAAGAATTGGAAGATTTCACGTGTGCTGAACATGGTGCAAAGTCAAAAAGGAAGTCTTCATACCTGCTTAAATTTCACTTAGGGAATTTTTAATTTCGAAAACTTCAAATTACAGTTATACAGACAAGGTTTCCATTTTCAAGTGGTGCTCTAATGATATTGAAAGAATACATATATGTGTACCAATGAATTGATAATTTACACAGGGAAAGCCCCGTAAGGCAATGGGAATTTGCATCTTCTTCTGCTGTGGTGAACTCCCCGCATTTTTCTCCGTTATCTTCTAAACAATGTTAGTCCAAGAAGAACATAAACTTGATAGTGATACAAATGGATTTCTAATGAGTTATCTAAATCCTGGAAGCAAGTAAAGCCCCTTTGTGTGTAAAATATATTTCTATACCTAGATAAGTATTGTAGATCATGAATTCAATGAATGTTCAATATAACACTATTTCTGATACGTATAGATAAGAAGCCAGTTTTCACTAGTTATAAGTTCGTAAAGAAGTTCGACAAATAACTACTTCAGTGACTGTTAAAATTTAAAACACTTTTCATCATATCTTTATCTCTACAAGCAACAAAAATTAAAATAGAAACACTTACAGCGAATTTTCGTTAGCGGCCATTTTATTCGTGTTCCTCTTTATCAAGTATAACCGAAAAAATACAGAAACTGAAATTTCAAGAAGTTCTCTTCATATTGCTTTCTTGATAATAATGTTGATAGTTTTACGTTACATAACATTGTTATTAAGTAAAATCCTTGAACTTCAAGATTTAGCAGTTTGATAGAGCTGCAAGTGACGTATGATGATGTAAATAATTTTTAGACAGTACTGATAAATATCTTGTTCTAAAACAGACCTCTGGCAATGTCACTCTGAAATCTTGAAAGGGATTTACAATATTCCAATCTGGAGAATGATGTAAACACCAACTAGAAAAACTAGTTATCATTAGTTATCGTTTTTTACTTGCATTGTATTTTTCAAATGGAATGTTTTGGCTGTTTTACTGTCAATGTTATTTAATTCTTATTTAATTCTTTTGCTTTTTTTTACTTCAGGTAATTTAAATTATGTTTTTAAGAGGATGTAAAAGCAGCTTCCGAAATAAGCCAGTTTATTTTAGATCTAAGCTTAAAATTGTTGATTTGAGCCCAAAGGGTAGAAATCGTGTTGTTTAAGGCGCCAATTCCACTTTGATGATCACACGATCTCTCCTTACAATATTGAAAGGCTTTTAAGATGAGAGCTCTTTGCAAATGGTCTCTTAACGCTTTCATCTGCAAATGCATTTACTGTTTCTTTTAATTGCACCTCTAACGATCCAACCGAATGATCCAAACACTTTCAAGGACCCTTAGAAGGAGTCGTCGTTAGATTTCCGCTTACTGTAACGAGATGAAAATCATAAGTTTGTCGGTTAGGTGGTTGGTTGTCACTTACCAGCAGACAGTCCTTGGCAACTAATGCCTCGTAACGAAACGACACGAACCATCCTTTTAATTGTGGTTTTATTTCCTACACTCTTTCCCTCAACGGGTTTACGTCGCTATTTGCTCATAAAGGTGTGCAAATGCTTCCTTTTCACACAATGCTCTGATGGCCTCCCACAAGGAACGATTACTCAATTAAATTGGGTCCTAAATTGTAGAAAACCTTTCTCCCAAAACGCAATCAGTACAATTTCTAAAGATTCACAATTGCTAAAAATTTCAAAGGTGAAGTAATTAATAAAAAAAAAGCTTCCAAACCAAAAATGCTTATAACTTTTTTAGGTTTCCTTTCAATTTTTAATTTCTAAAAATGTTTTTAGTTTTTTTTCTTTTAATATTTGTTTGTTTTAAATTTTATTTTTCTGTTAATATTTATAGCCTTATATGCTTTTCACCAACAAGTCAAAATAAAAAAACAACAAGCAATTTCTGCACTGAAAACCTTTCTAGAGAGATATCCATTGTTTTCACAAGTAAATCTCTTGTTTATATTTAGGTGGAACAGTTAATAATTAATGAATATACAAAAGTTTTACTCAAATGAGCAATGTTAAATAAGACAGAAAATTCAAGTTATTTTGCTGTAAAATAATTGGATAAATTGAGTATATTTTTCAGCATAAATAAAAGTTCTATTTAGAAACATCATAGAGAAGTAGAAAAATATGCTAAAAGAATATTTAGAATAGACAAAATCGGAATTTGTCATAATAGGAATGTGTGGAACAGTTGTTGGAGAATAAAAGAAGAAAAAGAAAATATTTAATTTGTAATAAAAACCTTTGAAATTTTGAACAGATTTTTTATTTTATTGATGTCAGATGCATTTGCATTTTTTTTATGATGTTAATGACAGTTAAGAGATACGTTGAGTTTCTTCTTCTTAGACTGTAACTCACATCAGCTTAAGAATTGTTAGAGAAGAAATGACGACTTCTATTTATGAAAGAAAAGCTCATTTCCCGAAAAACTTTCTCCATTTTTCAGATTTTGAATAATGCTTACGTGAGAAGAATGATCGTCGTGCAATATTCCGTCACTTGCAAATAGTAAAAACCTTGAAAGGGAGAAAAGAGGTGTGCGCGGGAAGATAGAGACATCATCCCTTCGGGCGATCCGAAATGCGCGAATGACATTAGGCAGAGAACGAGAGAAACAACAGTCATGGGACCGACACCATGGCATGACGTAAAAGAAGAGGAGAAATAGTGCTTTGTCAGCCTCTGAAATGGCAACCCATTGTATTTTTTTTCTCTTCGTATAGATGAAAGAAATACAGGCAAAAGAAAAAATACCTTATGCGGAACTTTAATAAAATATTTACAGCCCATTCTCTTTGCAAGCGTCAGGGTTGCTGTCCCAAAGGATTTTTCCAAAAGGATACCAGCAATTGCCCGGAGATTCTTGTTTTTTTCCTTCCTACGTTTCTGGAACATCGACCTGCAAAGCCACATTTGAAGAACTATCTTCGAGTAAGACTTTTGTTTTTAACAAGAAGAAGATAGAAATGGCAAGGGATTTTTCGATAATAATTAACATCACATTAAAAACATATACGCAGATAAATAAGGAATGACTGATCTGTTGTTAGTGTTTTCGAATACTGGGAATCCAGCCCAGCTGGACATTTTTAATGTGCTTTTAATATTATTTCCGCGTGTTAAACTTGTTGTTAAATGATAATAATTAATTAATCTACTGAATAGTTTAAAAGAATCAAAGAATTGGGGAAAGAATGAATAATCAGATTAGTGAGTTTAATAACTACTCATTAATCTTAATGTTTAATAGTTCTCTTATACATTAAATATGAACAATATTATAAAGAAGGAAAAAAGTGAAAATTAAGCTTTAAGATTAAATTTATGTGATTTTTTTTATTACTATATCTTAACACATGTCAATTCCACCTAGGACTTTTTAAAGCCATATTTGATTTACATTAAAAAACAAAACAAAAAACAAAACAAAACAGATCATTGATAAAAATAAAACTAGTAGTACTCTCTGTAGTAGGATTTTCGATGCTAATCCTTAAGCAGGTTTTTTTTCCCTGCATTAGTTTTGAAAAGTTATAAAAAAAATTGAAATATTACAGAAACTTTTTTTATGAAATTTTCATCAAAACAGATCTTTTAATTTTAAGTTAATTATCATTTATTTGTCGTATTTCAATTGTTCCAATCAAAATTCAATGCATTCGCTCATGTTTTCACGATCTTCCAACATCTTCAAAATGGCTTGCTCGTCTACTCACTAATCCTACCCAAGTCAGCTGCTACCACAGTTCACAGTTTGCGAACGGACATTCAATATTGGGAAACAAAAAAAATAGTAATTTTTTTTTATATATTTGTCTTATTAAATAATAAAAGTTATAGTACTAATAAAACATATTAGAAAATTAAAACTTACATTAATAAGAAACTTTTTTTTGAAGTAGTTTTGATATTTTGATATATACAGTATATCAATGGGTGTATATAATAAACAACGATAATAAAAATTTAATATTATGTAGTTATAAACTTGCATCAGTCCATTTTTTTTACATGAAATTAAAATAAATTAAACTCACCCAACTCCAAAACTTCAGGGAAATTATTATTAAGTAACTTCTAATGCTATCTTAAATTACTATTAATATCGACTTTGACAGTGAATAAAAGCTCCCAAATACTAATTTAAAAAATTTTTAAACGCTATCAAAGTCGAAATTTAGTATTTTTTTTTTTTTATAAGGTTGAATAATATTTAGTTCGACCTTTTTTAATTCAAGAATTGAGTTGATCGGGATTCCTTTACAATTATGATTTTCTAAGATCACTGAATGGAATATTCTAAAAGTAACACTTAAGAAAAGCTTTTTAATCTCGCTATTCAATGTTAAAAATAAATATATTTTTAAAATTATCTGTTAAAAAAGAAACCTTTTCTTTTTACCTTTTCTTTTTCAAAATTCCTCTTTAAGACTGATGTTTATTCCATTTCATTTACTCTCCCACTGCTTCTATATTTTATTTCACAATCAGTTTGCAACCAAATCTAATCGTGAATTCTTCCTCATTCCTCGTGCATCCATTCGAAATTTCAAATTATTTAAAAAGAGTTCATTATTATTATTTTATTGATAACCGTGAAAGCTTATTTTTTTCCATCTTGCAAAAATTTAAATAATAAAGAAACTATAAGAAATGGAATCATTTTTTTTTTATGCGGCGTTACATAAAATTATTTTTTGTAAATGATTCTGAAGCTGATCCAGAATAGACTAGAAATGTTTTCATGTATAAATTTTTGACATATGAAGAAGTTTTGAATTCATTATATTTCAGATGAGCGATTGATAACCCAAAATGATCTTGTGCAATTTATTTCTGGAATTACTTTTCTAAATTCAAATGTTAAAAATTGCCTGTAATTTATAACCCTTCGCTGTTCTAATATTTATAAATTCAGAATCGACTTTGCTTTTTTTTGCTAAACTTCCAATTCTTTATCCTTTCTTTGTGCGAAAGCCAACAATAAATGATTCATTGTCGTAAATTTCCTGAATGGAGTCTTCGCTGTTTTCTTGTCATTTCTACTGAGTTCGCCTACGAAGTGAATGTAGAGGGCACAGCACTTTGAAAAGCTGAATAGTGAATAAAAATGACCCAACTTAAGTCTTGGCCTCGGGATATTTTTTCCCTGCTTTTCGTTTGGCAAGTTACAAATGAGGGGCTCTATCTGTGGAAGAACGTATTCAGCCACCCATTTCCTAACAAACCCCGAAAGCTATTTGTAACTGGGAGATATCAGCGCTCATTTGTAACAACTGTCAAATCGCTTGGAAATTCGCTCTCTTGTAAGCAAAGATCTTTTGCTTGAAACCAACTAATGACTAAGGCAGTTGTTTCCCAATAACTTGAAAGTAATTTTAAAAATTTGTATTAGAACAGGAAAAAAATTAAGAACCGTGTGGATTTCTGTACATGAATAACTTGACTTCTTTTGTTATCTAAAGGAAAACTAAAAGATTCAAGCATTTTTTTTTCTTAAATTTCTCTTACTTTCAAGCTTTTGAAATGAAATATTTTCAATGTTTCAAGAAATTTTTTTATATCATTTAAAATTCTATATAGGAGATTATTATTATTATTATTATTATTATTCAATTAATGAAACTGAAAAAAAGCTGTAATAAGTTAATGTCTTAACATTATATTCAAATACTGATTTGATTCAAAAAAGCTCATAAAGGATTAAGTGTTATTGTTATTGTGACTTATCCACAGATCCATTTTTTGGATCATTGATCATCGAGTTACTCTGTAATGAATGCTGCTGTTGTTTGGATGACTATCCAAGATGCACCTTTAAGATGACATACAGACTTTGCCTTCTATGAAGAGAAAAAATAACACTAAAGAAGAAAGAAACATCCAAGTTCCACGCAGGGATTCGAACCTGGGTTCAGACGTATCAATCTCATGGCAGGCCTTTGCCTTCACCACAAGGCTTTAGTGAAAAACGTAAGAAGTAGTTCTTGAAGCTACTTAAAACGTTATAGTTAAAAAATTTGTTTGATTAATATACAATGCGTGAAAATTTGAAATGTTTTTTATTTGACAGTTGATAAAAGATTCCTAGCTTTTAAATAGGTTTTCGATTCAAGTCTTGTGTAATGAGGCTTTATTAGTTTTGTAAAAAGTCACTTCAGCTGTAATTACTCAGCTACATAATTACTAATTTTATCAGCGTTTTCCGTGAATCAACATGATCTCTATTGTATGCAATTCTCTTGTCCATTAGAATATATTCCAGTGTAATTTGTAGTTATTTTTAGTACAGTTTCAGGCTTATTTTTACAATACAGGGAGGGTGCATGTTGAGGAGATTATGCGTTAAAATGATTTATAGGTGAAGGATTTTGCAAACTTAGCAGTGTCGCCACTTGTAGTCAGTTTGGGCAAGATTTTTCAGGATAATATCACCTGAATGTTAACGCTGTTAACATGTAAATAATATTAACGCTGTTGATTATTATCCTGAAGAGTATCATGACATTTTTGGCTGTCATCTGATGTTGACATGGAATCATCATGATTATTTGAGATAACTTGGTCTTCTACGGCTAGAATAAATGCTTCGATTTCTTGATAGAAATCCGAATCAGTAAACCAAAGGATATTTTACTGATGTGATTGGTTGTAGTTCATTGTAGTATTTTCTAAGTAATGGTTTTTTTATGTGCCGTCTTTATATTTGGCAGTGTTGTCCACTGTTATGTATATGTGGATATTTAAAGTTGAGTAATGATAGCTTATTATCTGCAAGTATGACTGCTTTATGTAATGCTGATTGTTTTTGTTTGCTATAAAAATATTTGAATTCCATATTTCATTGCGCTATAACTTTAAAAATCTATTAATCCAGGATCATCATTTGCTCTTGAAAGTGTAAGTTCTTAATGCATTAATATATCCTAAATATTATATATATATATATATATATGTATATATAATAACTGTTAATTTGTATAATAACTATCTCACATGACTTACTGGGAGTGATTTTTTTTTTGTCTGTTCAAGTTAAGGAAAGACTAAAAGACCAACTTTTCGACATCCAGCCAAATGAGAATGTTGCAATTCCTCAAAAAAATAATTCTAGAAATTGTTTTCAAGACTTTCTTTATCGTTGTGATTGCTAGTGTATAATGAAATATAAAAAACCCATGAATAACACCATCATATTTTATATATCTTTGTTGTTAACGATGTGATTGTGTTGTTCATGGGTTTCATATATTTATATTTATATATTTCATGTATATTTATATATATTTATATACATTACATAAAGTAGTTTTTGTACATTTTTGATTTTATAAAAAAATCAAAGATATGTACAAAAAACACTTTTTGATTTTCATAAAAAAGATTTTCTCTATACCATTACAATTTTTTATTCCAGTTAGAGTACGGTGAAATTATATCGTAGAGCACCCATTTAATTAAAATTTGTCTCTACCATGAAATTCTATTCAATATGACGAAGATTGTTGTCATAGGATACATGAACGTCATTCGTTAACTGTCTACAAAAATGTTACTTGAATAAGTGTAGTTTTTATCTGCTTGACCTATTTGAAAATTAGGTAGGTGGAGATAATAAAGTAACCATTGACTGCCTACGAAAACCATTGACTGCCTACGTTTATAGATCTGCAAAAAACCTGAAGTTTAATTTTAGGTAAAAATAAAAGTTAAAAACTATGACCCTGCTGTCCACTTAGTATTCTTAGTTAATTCTTTCTTTTTTTTCTGGATGGGAGACCTGAGTAGAATTTCTTTGCTGTCAGTTTAATTACTGTTGATGCCGAAGAGGCGCCATTCTTTGCCGTCTAAGATCTTCCCCAATCGGCCAACTCCATCCTTCTAATTAAGCCTTGTGATTAAGAAGGAGAGCAGTCGTTATTTTGCACCCCTCACCCTATGGAATCGAGAACATTCGCTTCGTTCTTCAGGTGATTCGCACGTTTCCTTATCCTTAAAGGCGATTCTTCATTGGAATCTCTCTTACCTGTTTTTTTACTTTGATACACAAAGTAACACACCAAGTGATTTACCTTCTTGTAGGAGTCTGTAATTTTAAATCTTGATATGTTCAAATTTAATTACAGCAACACTAATTTTTGTAACATTGAGAACTGTTAAACTTAATTGAAAAACACGATTTTTCAGAATTACTTAAAGGACTTTTAAAAGGTTTCAAAATATTTCTTTTAAGTTAGTGAAACAATACATTCTACTTTCCTTCAAACGTTGTACTAAGTGAAAATTGAACAAATTCAATTCGTTTTGTAAGTAAACCGAAACGATTCAATTCTAAACACGTGTAACAAAATGGACTACAAAATCGTCTATACTGCATTGTTTATCTTCGGTAACAGACACTTATTTTCAAAAATACTCCTGTATCACTAAATATAATCTTACAAGACTAAAGAAATAAATAAACCATCTTAATTACGCCAACCGATATTTCATCTTTAATTCAACATTAAGACTTCTTCATAGGTTTTTATACCATAAATCATAAAAGAGAATAAACATTCTCTAAATTGAAAAGCAACATCACAAAAGAAAACAATAATAACATATCAAAGTATAACAGACTATTGTTATAATAATACCAACAAAACATGTCAAACCTTTGTTACACATAATACAGTAATAAAATAATACAAATAAGTTTGGAGAAGTTTTTATTTATGTAATGTTGCTTTTCAATTTAGAGAATGTTTATTCTCTTTTATGATTTATGATGTAAAACCTATGAAGAAGTCTTAATGTTGAATTAAAAGACGAAATATCGGTTGGAGTATTTAAGAGGGTTTATTTATTTCTTTAGTCTAAGGCACTTATTTTGTTTCTAATGCGGAATTCGCTTCTATGAGAATTGTCTTCTACGTGTGCACATTTTTTTCACATAGACTTTCAAAGACTTTCCAATATAGAGAGAAGTTGTGCTATATACGAGAGTTGCACGCCAATTTTCAAGATGATTAATTCACTGGTTCTAAAATTACTACACCACGACTGATTTCATGAGTCTTCTCTTTTTAGGGAAATCTTCTAAAAATGTATTTCTTGATTACATAAATGATATCTCGACGAGTATTCTATTCTAAATTCTCTTTTAGTGCTCGTGCTGAAATTCTTACTCTTATCTAATTATTTTGTTCTTATTCAGATCTACGTTTCCTTTTCTAATATGCTTATATGAATTTCAAATTGTAGGTTGTTTCAAATTCTTTGATTAATCACAGACTATTCTTTCATCAGATTAATTTTATTTATGTATTATTTTTATAATACATAAACATATTTAAGATGCGTTCATTCGGTATCCGAGTCTACCTCTTCGAGTAATTTGATTGTATGTTGGAATTTTGAAGAAATTTTATATTTAGCATTTGAACAAATGCAGAATTGCTTTTTCGAATAGTTCTATTTTTTATCTTTTAATTAGTAATTTATTTATAAATTGGATAAATGTATTTAGTATAATCAACTTTCGTTAAGGGTACTGTTTTTTGGAATCTCTGTGTTACCACTTGAGAAGGAAGAAGGGAACTTATAACGAATTGGTTACTAATCCAATACTACTTTATTGCTAATCTAACGATTATTTACAAACATTGTGGTTGATTAATCAATAGTCACATGTTTTGGTAATAATTGGATAATTTGAATCAAATCAAAAAGATAACAGTTAAATTAAAGATAACAGAATCAAACAAACTGCAATAGTTAAAATTGAATTTTGAAAAGTTTAATGAATAAATTTAAGTAATTGATCAATAAGATATAATAGGAATGTATACTAAAATTAATAATTCTAATTCTTCAGTACTGATTCTTTTTAGTTTTCAGATATTAGTTCGACAAATTATTTATATGTAAAAATAGACTTTTAATTATTTTTGTTTTTTTTAATAATGATGAAATCTTTATTTTATTTGTAATATTGTTTGTTAGGTTTCTTTTAAAAGACCATTTCAGCTGCTGTTAATCCATTTATTTGTAATTTGATGTTAAACTGTCAGTGATTTATAGCAAGGATCTTATAAATTCGAACTCCTTAAGTAATCAACTTTGGCCTGAAAGCAAAAAATATAATTTAAATCTTTTTCTTTAACATAATAGAAGTGAAATCGCTAAATAATTGTAAAATTTAACTTGATTTTTTTTTACTAAATCACTTTTTCTTACTACGAATATTGAAAATTATACTCTTATCCATATTTCCTTCACAGAAGTTTATTAACTGAAATAAGGTAGTTTAATGTCCACGATTTCGTTAAGTAAATGGGGGTAATAATAGAACCTATGCACAAACATTTGATTAATGGAGTGTATTTATAACATTAATACATACAATAATAAATAATAAACATATATACTAAAATTGGAGTCTTTCGATTTTCTCCACGAAAATCATTTTCAACTGAAACGAAAGCTACAAAAATTTGAAATAAAAAAAAAAAAATTAACTTCCGTTTCAGTAGAAAATTATTTTCGTGGAGAAAATCGAAAGACCCCAATTTTAGTATATATGTTTATTATTTATTATTGTATATATTAATATGTTATAAATACACTCCATTAATCAAATGCTTGTGCATAGGCTCTATTATTACCCACAAGTTTATTAACTGTTATGTATGTATATTGAATATTGAAATCTGTAATTTGATTCTAAATTTGCTACTAAAATTTCTATTAATGGAAGTTGCCGAATTTTAAGTTTCCTTACGTATTTCTGTATTAAAAATACAAATAAATGAACCCTTATCTGTAACTATAGACAAACATCATTTCCAAAGAATTTGTAAAGTTTCTTCGTTGCAATGGACTATATTTATGTATTTGCTTCGAACAATTTTATTCGGTGTCAAAACATTCTTGATGAAATTCTAGAACCTTCTATAATGCATAACCCTAAGAATGTAGAATTCCTTTAAAGATTTATTCCAATTTGTTCCAATGTAGCTTACTATTCTTTCTGTGTAAAATGCGCTACTTAATTTCTATGATTTTTTTTGCACATTTATTTCAACGTATGCCCTACACACTTGATTGAAAAATTGAGACAATTATCAGTCTATAATACAATTTTGCAAAATATTCTTAATGCTATCTCGTCTGTGTAGAACATCAAGAATATTGGTTATGTTGTAATATCCATCAAACTATATAATGATGCTTCTGATCTTAACTAGATGAGTTTAACTGCTGTTTTGTATATGTGTATGTGTGTGTGTACAGTGGCGTACCTAGGTGGGGGCGGTGGGTGCGGTCCGCACCGGGCGGCACATATTTTGGGGGCGGCATTTTTTATATTTAGTTTTAGTTGTAAAAAAACAATTTGTTCACTTCAGAAGTTTACTATAATAAGTTTCCTATTCATAAGTTTACTATTACTTCGTAATTCATAATTTCCACGAATTATGAATTACTATATGATTTCGAATATTTTTCCTTATATTACGCTTATCTAATTGAAGAAATGTTTAAATAATTTAAATTCGTCTATTTTACTGAAAATTATTAAGATTTACGACAAGAATATGAAAATATTCAAATTTCTCCATTAACCCTTTATCTCCCGGCGTCATTAGCTTTAGAAATGAATAGTGTAGTTAACATTTTTGCATGTGGAAAGCCATGTAAAATGGTTTTAATAAATGGTGGAAACTTAATCCCAAAATAAGTCAACACGAGTTGAGCCCACTGCACATTCGATCGTTTTCCCAATGGAAGGAATTAGAAAAAAGACTTGGACATGGTGCAACTTTTGATAAACTACAACAACAGAATATTGATAAGAAAATCAAAAAATGGAAGGAAATTCTTACAAGAATAGTTGATATAAATAGATTCTTAGCAAAACAAAATTTGGCGTTTCGAGGTGATCGTGAAAGTGTTCATCAGGAAGACATCAATTCAATGGAAAATAGAGGAAATTTTCTAGAACTTGTTGACTTGTTGGCTAAGTAGTATGTACTGAACATAGTAGTAAAAATTAAGATGGGTAATAAATGTAGTATCTCCTATTTGTCGCCAAAGATTCAGAATGAATTCAAAGAGCTATTGGGAGGCGCAGTGAGAAAAACAATTATGGATCAAATAAAGCAAGCTAAATACTTTTGTATGTTTTTTGACAGCACTCCAATTATTTCCCACAAAGATCAAACCAGTCAAATTATTAGATATGTAGTTATTGATGGCAGCGAAGTTAAAGTTGTAGAATCGTTTATTGACTTTGTAGAAACTAAGGAAAAACTGCTGAGGAAATCACAAATATGATTTTAAGGATTTAGACGTTTAGATGTAAAAAATTGCAGAGTACAGGCTTACAATAATGCTGCCGTCATGGCAGGAAAGCACAGCGGTGTTCAAACTCGCATTAAACTAATAAAGCCAAATGCAGAATGTGTAGCATGTACAAATCATTCTATAAACCTGGCATGTTTACACGCTGCTTCTACTGCTATCGATTCCTTAACATTTTTTGGAACTATCGAGCAGTCTGTTTTCATTTTTTTCTTCTTCCACTCCTCGATGGGATGTTTTATTTTCTGTCACTGGTCAAGGTGTTAAATACAGCGTAAAAACTCGCTGGAGCGCTAGAGCAAAAGCAATAACTACAATAAAAAAGCATTTTTTTACATTTTAAGCGCCTTGGAAAAATTGACATCTGAAGATGAAAATAGTAAAACGAGATCAGATGCTGGAATATTATTCAATTCATGGCAAACTTTTTCTTTTCTGTTATTTCAATTTATGGGAACCCATCCTTTAGGAAGTTAATGACGCGCAAAAATACCTGCAAATAAAAGGGTTATGGTCATCAATGCCATATAAATGTTCATCAATGCCATATAAAACTAAATTCTTTGCAAACCCATTTCATGGAACAAAGAGATGCGCTAATACAAAACGCTGTTATAGCAGCCAAAACAATTTGTGAAGAGTTGGAGATATCGACTGAACGTCGAGTTAGAAGGAGAAAAAATATGAGTGGGGAAAATTCACGAGACTGGGGCTATCCTTAGAACAAGAAGTACGAAGAGAAATGTTTTTATCTATGGATAGAATTATAAAGGAAATAAAAGAACGCTTTGAGCAGTTGCATGTCCTTCGTGTATAATTCCATGTAACCTACTAAATGAAGAATTTGAATGTCAAATAAATGACTTTATTGACATTGATAAAGAACAGTTCCATATTGAAAGAAAAAGGATCCAGGTTTTTATGGTTGTACCTGCACTATAAGAAGAGACAAAACCTTGGAAAAACAAGGGGAGAAGGCCCTCTTGATATACTAAAATTTATTCAACAGTATAGATTGGAAAATTCTGGACCCAACATTGTAATTTTGCTAAGAATTTTTTTAACAATTATTGCAATCAGTATCGCTAGTTGCGAAAGGAGTTTCTCCAAATTGAAGTAAAAAATTATCTTCGTTCCACAATGAGTGATTTAAGACTACAAAATCTTGCAATATTGTCCATAGAACAAGAAATTATAAATATTATAAATTTTGAGAGCATTATACACGATTTTACATACACATATGTGCACAATTTGTTTGTTTATCCAAAAGAAATGAAATTATTTATTTATAAATATAAAATAAAAAATATTTAATGGTAATTTTTTTTTTGTAAATTAGGTAATCTATATGTTTTGTAATTTAAATATGGCATCTAACGGTAAAAAAGTTACCACCTATAGTTTGTCTCAATTACAATTATTTATTTATGTTTATTATTTTGTAAAAACCACCATTTCATTGACTTAGAAAGGGCGGCAAATTGGAGACCGCCCCGGGCGGCAAAAGTTCTAGTTACGCCACTGTGTGTGTATTTATGTGTTTGTTTTCAGATTGGATATATATATCTCTAGATACTTTTTTTCTTGGTTCAGTTTGGTGGCTGAATAATAGTTTCTTTACTTCTGAAGATATATTTTTAGAATCTTGTAAATTAGGAACTGTCTGATATAAAATTTTATTTTTATCAGAATGAAAATTAAGGTAAGACTATGTTCAAAACACTTGAAGATTTCAGTTCTTCGTCGTTATGATAATTACTGAGAACATTATCCGCTTAGTTTTCTTTTATCATTCTTCTATTTACTCATTTGGGTGTTTTTAGTCTATTATCAAAGTACCAACAAAGCTTCTTTCTAAATTCGTCCCTTGATCTTTGTAATGCCTTCATTGTCGTTCTTATGATTCCTCAAGAACTTCAAGATAATTAGGGTCTACGAAATTAGCTGGAGATGGCCTTTCACACCTGAAGAATGCTCTGAAGACAGTCTTTAATAAAGTCTACACTCAGTCATGGAAACTGCTTGGAACTCAATATTTTTCAAATTATAGCTCAATTAAAAATGAAAAATTATTTATTTAAAGAGGACAAATTTATATATAGTATCAAAATGTTGATTTAATTTGCATTTCTTTTAAAGAAAAAAATGTTATTTGTAGAGATTTTAACGTGTTTGTAACATTATTAAAAGTCATTAAGGCCAGACACACAACTTAAAAACTTAAAAATATGTAACCTGAGATTTAACGTGCGTTAGACATTTTTACCGTAAAATAAAACAAATAACGACATAACTACCCGGTAAACAAAACAAAAATTCACTGAGCTATTTTTTGGTATTTGTGCTGGGAATCGGAGACAGTA
>JAFIDM010002131.1:11907735-11930460 GCA_023159025.1 Thereuonema tuberculata
GTCTCGAAAACTAAGGTCCATTGAAGGCAAAGCAGAATTGGCTTATTTTTGAATGTCCTTAAACACCCAAAGAAAAAAGTCAGACAAAACGTTGGCGTTCGCTCCTCATAAGTTCAATTTATCCCGCATTGAATCCAGAGATAATTCTTTTTGAATTCGACGATGAAATCATTTTTAATCCGTCTTAACGCTTGTTATGCATTAGACAGAAATGAATTCCCTAAATTCGAACAGCGTTTCCCTTTTGTCCTACTTTCCTCTGAATTCGATTATGGTTTTTGGCAGCTGCTTTACTTCTTAAGAAAATTGATTTGGACGTCATCCATTTGTTAACTTTTCACAATTGTAATAAAATTGGATGCTTTTGAAGAACGCTGTAATTGGATTTGGATCTCCAAGATGATCTTTATTGACTAAACTCGATAAGTTCAAAGAAGCAGCTTGGAAGGAAAAATCTTTTGATTACTTCTGGTTGGAAGAAAGTAACTTCAAAACTGTTGAAAATTAATAAAGAAAGGTGTAAATCAGACAAGAACAATCAAGGAAAACAGTGCTAGGCTTTTAATGATATTGAAAATGGCTGAAATATTAAATAAACTGACAACTCTTTTGATGTCTTAAAAGCCCTTAGGAAAGCAGTGCATTTTAGTTTTTTCCTCCGAAACTTATTATTCGATCCACGAATTTTAGGCTTCTGAACACTAAAAGAGTTACTTTTATTCTAAATAATGGACCACTTGAGGATAGACGGGGTTTCATAGTTCCAAAATATCCCACCAGGCTACTGCTTGGCTTGTGGGATAAACAAAGCCATGTGCTTTGTTTTAACCCGTGTAGATATAGAGGAAATATTATATTAAAGAAGGATATTCCAAACGTTTTTAGAGAATTATTACAATAAGGATCTGCACAGTATTGAACCATTGCGTCTTGAAATATCAAAAATCGACGATTTTTTGAGTAATTCACAAGTTATGTACTCGTCCTATAGGCTTTCTGTATGTTTATCCCACAAGATCTCTCAGCATGTTCTTACACGTCATACGTGACGTCGGTAGGGGCGTAAACCTCAAATGGTCCATTGGTTATACAAATCAAAATCGTTGGTGAAAAATTTTTGAAGATCACAGTGAATTCTAATTAAAGAATTAAAGGAAATTAATATCCAAAACCATACAAAGAGACAATTCCAGTCTTTCAATGGACCTTAAGTTCTACTTTTCAAATTCCATAAACAATACGAAAGAAATTGTAAAGAATTATTCAGCAAAATTGTCGTAAAAATAAATTTGTAAAACATTTAATTGCATGACAAAAATGAACAAATTACTGTTCGTTTTGAAAAGGCAGACTGACCACTGGCAGACGATTTTACTCCGCAGAGGGGTGATACGCTGAGATGGGCACTATCCTAAGAAATTCTTTTGGACATTTTCGCTTTTAAGAAAAAAATAACGAAGGAGCATTTTTGCAATAGTATTTATTCTTTCCATAATTCTTTCACGAAAAGCGCAAATAGAACGCAACTACTAGTAAACTAACAAAATCAAAAGTACCTCGCCCCTATTTTGAAGAAATCGAGGGAGACCTGATGCATGCGCAAAAGCGTTGAAGGCTCTCATAAACAAAAGCGAACAGTACGTTCACCAATACCGAAAATAAAAAAAAACAAAAAAAAGCCTAAAACTTCCATAATAACAATTGAATTGTCTTGAAATTTCGCTTGCACATTTACGGAAATCTTACTTTTGAAATTTGAATATTTTCTATGTAGATCCTTGCGGAGCAATTAGCAGGTGAAAAAATATCCCCTACATTAGAATTTAAATAATCGATTTCCATTGATATCTTTACAGGACTTGTTCATCCTGTTAGCAATCCATAACTTGCGCCTGCTTCAGTATGATGAAATTAATTGGATTTAGGCAATTGAAGAAGTAATGCTTTTGTTTTGTTTTTATGCTTTTACTATTTAGAAACGTTACAATTTGCATAAACGGAAACTTGTTTATTTTTTTTAAATCATGAAAATTTTACAAAGAAAAATTAAAAAACTGTAATATTTGAAGGCAAGAATATTACAATATAGAATTCGTAGATATAGACGAAGTTAAGACCAGAATTCTACTTCTAGCGCAACACGCTGCAGAGCTATCCAAATTAAATGGGGTCCAGTTGGAGAAGAAGGTTTACCGAAAAAAGTCCTATACTATTTCAGGAACGATCCTGAGAATAGGGAAGAAAACGAAAGGTGGATCCAATGCGCAAAATGAATTTACAATATCCATTCTAAAATTTGAATAATAAGTTGTTCAAATTCATTAAAAGTCATCGCAGGAGTATTTGAGTTACCTGAACACTTACAGGTTGGTTCTACAGTGAAGACACTTTCACTTTTGATATAAGGGAATTCTATATAAAGCAGCTAACTTTTTTATTTGTATTTATTTTTTAATTATGACTACAATTTACTCCTCGCGATGTTCCAAAATTTGTAAATATCTATAGGTACTGGGTCTCTCAATTATGGAATAGTAAGTTATCCTACTGTTACAGAAAGATAAAAATAATTATAGATACTAGGATTATTTCTCTTATTAAAAAAAATGTAAGCTTGTAAGTATTATAATGAGCATTGCGAATTGCTCTCAAAATCTTAGAATAAAGAATAATTTCATTCCTTGAATTTTACGATTACATGATTGGAAAGGAATATGTTTATGGCTGTAATTTTTCTCTATATCTTTACACTCTCATAGATACACAAGTAGAAGACTTATATACTTTTTTCTAAAGATAATGTTCTAACCGTCTAGTTGGAGGTAACATTTTGACAAAGGTGATTTTTCTTCATCCTTTATTACTAAGATTTCTTTCGCATTGGGAGTG
This sequence comes from Thereuonema tuberculata, assembly GCA_023159025.1. Lineage (NCBI taxonomy): Eukaryota > Metazoa > Arthropoda > Chilopoda > Scutigeromorpha > Scutigeridae > Thereuonema > Thereuonema tuberculata. The sequence continues at coordinate 11,910,625 of JAFIDM010002131.1, forward strand.
CCTTTGTTTTCCAGATCTGCTATTAACGTTTGGCAAAAGATAAAGAAGTTAAAAATTCTTTCTGTTCTTTCCCATTGGTATTAAGCTGCATTGATTGATGCTTTTATATAAGATAACGCCACAATGTTTTTGTTTATGCATATACAGTAACTGGTATATATTAGTATAGTTTCTTTTTTATTTACTTTTTTATTCTATAAAATTGTCTTGCATAAATTTTAAGGTGTAGTTGATTTGTTTGAAAGATTCTGAATAGCTGTTGAATTGTTTTTAACTAGTTTTCATCTGAACACAGAGTTAGTGCCCTTTCGAAAAAATTGTTTTTGATTTACAGGATATGACTTTGGAGGGCAGAAATTATAATTAATTATTGTATTCTAATTTGTCTCTTTTTTTTCTTTTTTGTGTGATAAATTTTAGTCCTTGTTCATAGTAATAATATAATTCATAAGCAATAATTAAACCAGTTTATTGGTATCTAATACGTAGTACATAGATTTGGTGAAAAAGAATACATGTTTATTTGAGTGGAATACATGTTTATTTGAGTGGTGAGGTATTGATTTTCGATGTATTTCATCAAGAGATTTCCGGCTTTTAACAAATCAATGAAAGTCAGCAATAAATGAACCAAACTACAGACTTTAAAAGGGTAGCAGACAGAAATATTCACTCGTTCATCCCAAACTCCAGATGAGAGATGTTTATTAATAAAAACTTGAAATAAATCATAATAATAATAATTTCTTATGATGTCTTTCGATATCGACATTTTGCTGAATTATTCTACATTCTGAAAGAGTACGATGAGGAAATAAATAAAAGAGCATTAATAGTAAAAGTTACAGCTTTACGTTCGTATCCTCTACTGAGTACAGGAACTGTTCGCCAGCAACAGGACTGAGCTCTAACGATCAGGAAAGAAAGAATCCGTTGCACCCTGAGACCCGAGTGGAGGAGAAACGATTGGGGAAAATCAATGGCGATCTCTGCGGGGATTGAACTGAGCTCCTCGATCCTATCGACCATCCTACTGACCTATTAGGATCGTTGCCTATTTAACTAGTCAATCTAATTTAGCTAACTTTAAATTCTGAACTTAAAATTTCTTTGAAAAAAAATACCAGATTCTTTTTTCTGCAACGAGTTTCTGGGGTAATTCCCACAAGGTTGAAAGGAAGATAGACGAGGCCTTTCAACGATGCATCGCGTTGTGGAAAATAACCCAGTCTCGTGTATAGTAACTTCGCCCAAGTCACATTAGGACTAAACTTCTTGTTAATGTGTTTTATTATTTTTACGACCGGTTTTTCGAAATAGTACCAGTATTAGCTCAAGTCACAACTTTTGTATAATTCAATTGGAATTAATCCTAGAATAGCTTATGACTATTTGGAGTAATCGGCCATTAATGTTGAAGATTAATGAAGAAACGCTTTAATGGGGTTTGCAGTGGAGGAGCCATGTTCAATCCATACTGATTAGCTATTTATATGGGTGTTATTGAATTTGTTTTGTCCATCTGTGTCTGTCCTCCCCTAACAACTCCCGAACGGAAGGTCGGATCGGCAAACGGACTTCACCATTCTGTTCAGAATGGGTATTTTTGTTTCTTGTGTGCAAGTAATTTCGCCATACTCTGAGTTTTAAAAGTTTTTGAGTTGAGTCTTTTTTTTTTTATTTTATTATATACATTAAAATATAATTTTATATACATAGTATATTATTGTATCTACCTATATAAAAAGAAAAGTTCTGACTCATCAACGCCCAGCCCAAATCCTTGGACCTAGAAAGCTGAGATTTTGCACAGAGGTTCCCTTTATGATAGACAAGGAATAAGGCCAGATTTTTCGAAATTCCCACGAGATAGGGAATAAAGAGGATTTATATTTTTGCTTTAAAGTTGCCTTATCGATATATAAGTGTGTGGCACCAACCAGCAATACATCTGAGTTTATCCGGAGAAGGCCACAACGGACTGGGAACTCGTATATTTTCCGATATCGATATTAATTTGCTAAATAAATAAAGTTTTTTTTTATGCTATGTATGCAAGGGTTCCGGAGGAAAACGACGGTACCCGGTTAGTATACATATAAATTTATATACTGTATATATTTCTATATACATGTATTTTGGAGATTCCCTTTAAATAGGTCAGTTATCATTATTTTTCAGGACACTAAAGTAGACAGTGGACAGAGTAACAGAATCAGAAGGTTATGAGTTCGAATCCCAGCCTTGAATACAATTTATTTATTTTTTTATTTCGGAGATTCCCTGTTTATTCAACTAAAATTGTTCGTAATTTCAAAATTTAACGTGTGATCAATATTAGTAAAAATAATAAAGATGAAAACGCTCAACAATTAAAGATCCACTGAGCTGTTTTTGGAATTTTCGTACCGGGAATAAAAAGGGACTGTTTCAACCTGTTTTCGTTGTCTGTTGTTTGAAATTGATTAAACATTGATTCAATGTCCGCGTGGGTTTTAATGGGTCGCCCTTAATTTCACGCTTTAGCACAATTTTTTTTTTTTTAACTTTAGCATTACATTTTATCTTATGTAATCCTAGCTTTTTACTTAATACAAAATAAATCAATAAAAAATCCTAATAAATTTTTTAAATTACTTATTCTTTACGAACTTGCTCATTGTAAGCATTTATTTAATAAAAACTCAATATAGCATTAAACATTTTGGAGCTATTCCCTAACAAATATTACTGTAAACAATATTAATACATTTAATTAAATAATTTTCTTAAGTAACCAAAAGTCCGATTTTCCATGTAATATTTCATTGCATTTCCAAAATTCAACTTCAACTCTGAAATATTACAATATTATTATTTTAACTCAAAACAATTTGTGAATTCCAAAATATTATTGCATTGTTGATCCCTAACACAGAATGTACACTAAAAATCACATACCTTTTAATCAATTTATTACATGGGGAGGAGGTCCGAGATTTCTCCTAGATTCTTTTTCCTCCAGACGGACCCTAAGATTGGCCCAGCCCTTTGTAAAATGCAGATTCTGTCCCGGGCTTGAGAGCAGGCGAGCATGGACTTCAGTCAACTTGTCCCGATGTCGAATGCTTCGATCCTCTACACTTGAAGATAGAAGCCGAAAGGAAAAAGTCATGTCATAATTTTTTATTGTTTTAAAATGTAAATGTTTATGTCAACAATTTGTATCAACGTTTTTAACCGAACTTAAACATCTCTCCTTTAAGACTTTTCAGTTTTTATTTTAATATTTTTAAACGATTGTTTTGATGTTTTTAAATGTTTGTTTTGAAAAGCTTGATGCTTTAAGTACATTAGATAGCAAACAAACTAGAAATAGGAAGGGAAATAGTCAATAAAAAGTTCATCGACTTTTTTATTCCTTCATTGTTTGAAAAAAAATCAAGAAGAAGAGGAATGAATGATGAAAAAAAAATCCATCGTCTTAAAAAATTAAATTAGATTCTTCCTTCGAATCAATAAGATTTTTAAGTTCATTTGATCTTCGAATTTCGAAGCTTTGCTTAAAGACAGGAATTTCCTCAGAAATTATTTACCGACCAGCGTTCTCTGATTTGCAAAAATAATCCGATTTATAAAGACGACGTAATAAGCGAAGTTTCCGGTAGAAACAGAGCCAATCAGATTTCAGCGGAAGGTAAATGAATCACGTGACCAACTTTACAAGGAAGAACAGATTCTGAAAACCAATAAAGACAGGCGTGACTTTACCAAGAAAACCTTATATTTACGAATGTCTTAAAACAAGGGACCTCTCAAAGATAGGATCTGAAAAGTAGAATGACTAATATCATATTTGTACGTAGACTGACTTCTACTCTATTTTCACATATTTAAGTCGCTCTTTGATTATAATTTCTGCAAAGAAAATTTTAGAAAACGTGGGTTTTTCGGAAGAAAATGTTACATTAATGTACATTAGCAACTAAATATATTCAATGTTTGGTTAGAAAATTCCAACATACTATATACTGGTAGTATTGAAGTATAATTAAAAACATTCTGTTGATTTTTACATTGAAATGAATGCGTACACAATTGAAATTTACTATTCTCATTTAATAAATCGATATATTGATAATAAACGATGTCAAAGAAATGGAAGACGCCACTGACAGCAATTCGATAATAATATCGACAACGAAGATACAAAGTTGCAACCGCAAATATTTCAGTTTGATAAAAGCTACTTGTTTATGAAAGTTTCTGACATTAAAATCCAGGTTCGGTTTACAAATGCATAAATATTGTACAAGATAGAATATTCATGCATCAAGACTTCATGAAACCAGAGGGCTACAGTAAATTCTTAATTACTTTAATAAAACATTTAAAAGTAACCTGCTGTAATACCATTAATTCCTTTCCTTTAGTTAATTCACATCGTTTATTTATTTGATTTTATGTTTGCTTGAATTTAGAATTCAGATACCATTTTCTGGTTCCAAAATAACAGGAAATATTTTAAACACAATTGATGTACTATGCCCTAGAACCCTTTTTTCTCTATTTATTTGATTACGCATCACACTGAAACGGTTGACAAATTTCGAAAAGTTTTGGTCGCATTTCAAGCAGGAGCACAATTATTTCCCACACCTCCCCTAATTAACAATCCCCTCAATATGTTATGGTTAGATATACCCACTAGCCGTGTACCGTCGCTTCACTCTGGAACCCTTGCATACATAGCATAAACCAAAACAACTTGATTTATTTAGCAAATTAATATCGAGATCGGAAAATATACGACTTCCCAGACTGTTCTGGCCCTCCCCGGATAACTCAGATGTACTGCGGGTTGGCCGCCACACATTTCATGGTCATTTTAAAGCGAAAATATAAATCCTCTTTATTCCCTACCCCGTGGGAATTTTGAAAAATCCGGCCTTATTCCTTGCTACATAAAAATGGAACCTCTGTGCAAAATTTCAGCTTTCTAGGTCTAAGGGTTTGGGCTGAGTATTGATGAGTCAGTGAGTGAGTCAGGACTTTTCTTTTTATACATTGAGATTACTGTTTATACCCATACAATATATAGTAATTATTCTAAAGAATAATTAAAGAATATTCTTAAAATGGAGAATAAAGAAAAGACTACAATAAATCAGTAACAAAACAACAATAATTATGAAATTCAATATTGTCTGTTGACAGCAAACGTAAGAAGATGTTTTCAACTGTAAAAGAGGTCTAAAAGTATTAAAGAATTTCTGAATGAAAATTTTAAAAAAAATAAGTGATAGACAACATTTTCTATGGCTTTTTTTAATAAAAACCAGTAGTAGCACAAAAATAAATAAATGCCTGCAACCTTTTAAAGAAAGTCGGTGGCATTAACCACAAATCGCAGCCAGGAATTAAAGAAAGGGCTTTTGATTGTAAAGACTCCACAGAATTTGATATTACTTTTCGTAAATATCAGTTAAATGGTTCATAAGGTAGGAAGCGGAACATATAAACAAACATACACACAAAATTATGTAAACCTACATTTTCTTAGAAAGAAGATTAAAAATCGATACTAAAATAAAAATCAAATGATCTCGCGTTATAACTACATTTGCCTTTTTTTTGTTTCTAGTTCTCAAAGCCGCTCTAGCTTTTGTCTGATTCATTAATAACTAAAAAAGCAAAACATCACACAGAAAAAATATGAAATATTACTCCTTGTCTTTAATAATTCTTTTTGGATTCAAGCATCATTTTCTACGAAGCAGTTATGCATTTTCAAGTGACATGATTTATTTAAAATCTATAATTTATTTATTTAAAATACTATTACTAGCAGCCAATTTAATTTAAATAGTGGAAAATGTTAAAAAATAATGAGGAATAAATATCTATCCATATATTATTTGTAAAAATTTAACTTTTCTTATTTATTTTCTTTTTTTCTATGGCTGTAATTATTTGCAGGTGAAAATTCGAATGAGGTGTATTAGTTAATTACTAATATTTGATCTCAAAACCACATTACTGATTACTAGTCCAAATAATAACAATAATAATATCTAAATGTTCGTATTGTGAATTTATACCAATTTGGGTTCTACGTAAGAAGCCATGAAGATCTTCGCAGGATGTGCGATGACAATCAACTTATATAAATTGCTAATTTCGTCCATGGATAATTAAGCTAATAAGATAGATCCAACGGTTCTCAATGGTACTATTGAATCAAGGGTACTCAAATTGGATGAAAATATTAGTTCATTGTGTCATTCCATGTTGTTTCCATGAAATTTTATTCTTTGGAACTGACCTTGACAACTGAAATTCTAACAAAACATACGTTCAAAACCAAATAATTGTGTTACCACTGCATCCATTTTAATGAAATTTGGCATACTTACTCAGTTGTTTACGCTGATTTCGAAACTCAAAACCATTTTTGTCGTAGAAGTTTCGTTCACAAGTTAGCACAGTATTTAGATTACATTTACTTTATATTTGATAGTTGATAATAAAATGATTTTTCAGATTGTTTTATGCCTGGCGTCCGACAGGCTTTGCTGCTAGTAATAATAGTAATCTTTTATAACAATAAAAATAATATTAAACACAAAAGCAAGAATATATAGTTAACGGGAGAACTCCAAGAAAAATCGATTTCAGAGTGAATATTTCAATATGACATGAATGCGATTGCGAAATTGGGTCTCAATCTTGACACAGTTATATCTGGACCACTTCCACTTTGCCAATTTGTCTCAAATTTTCAGTAAAGAATGAAACTAAAATGATATGGACCATTGTTTGGACATTTAAATTTATGGTAAACATTCAAACAGCTAAACAGTAAGGAAACAGCTGCCTTAGATGTAACTCGAAAAGAAACTTGGTGCCGCAGAACTGTCACATTATCCTTTGTAGGGAAATACAGATTTACATTGCACCCGTAGGATGATAATTTGAAAAAAAAGTAAGATTAAATTACTTTATTTCTCTTGGTTTTTACTTTGCTTTTTTACTTTTTTTCTCTTACTATTTTTTTTCACTTAATTTTTTTTAATACAACTTTAAAATTTGAATGTTTTGGATAAAAGTTGTTGAATAATTTCGTTTGGATAATGTTATTCTTGGATAATATTGTCCTTTTGAAGTACATAGTTAGTTATTTAGTTATTCTTATATTTGAGGAGATTTTTTTCAGTTTCACTATATGAATATAAATATATTTAGTTCAATTTATAGGAAAAGAAATAAAATAGAGAGACTTATTTAGTTCCTGGCTATATTTTTTTTACCCCCCTCCCACCTCACACCACCCCACTCACTTGCCCACTTGCTTTTTTCCTGAATGCGTTAAGGCTTTCTAGAGAATAGGGGTTGATTCTTGCGAATGGCTGTGGGGGAAAATGCCGTTTGATTCGAATGGATATTTCATGTACAACATAAAAATCGAATCGATCTTACGGTTCGCTGACCTGTGACTGTTGGGCGGGGTAGGGGGATGATGGGTATACAGAAAAGAAAATAAATCCCCTTCCACCAAAAACCCCCGCCTCGGCCTGTTTTTGATTAACACCGTTTCGCGATTGAATTTTGTTGCTTTTATTCTGATCCCTTGAATTAAATGTGGCCATTTTGTGGTCTGTGGGGTAAAGAGCAGAGGTGATAAATAATGGGTGGACAGTGAAATACAAAAGACTTCCCACCCGCGCTGTGTCGTGTTTCTCAATTCGCATTGGTCATCAAAAAGGAATTGTCAACGCCAAGGCATTTTAAACACCGCATTGGAATAACATAAAACTGACCTATTACGTATTACATTATTGCTTTTTGCAATTTATGGCTTTTGTTATGGATTCTTAGAATCTTCGGCAATTTCCAATTCCAGGGAAATAACAGTTTCCACCAGCCCATGAATTACATTAGAATTTCATTCAGCACCTTGGGAATAATCGCAATTAAAATTTTCAATTTAGATAAGTTGAATTTCATAAAAAGATTCAAAAATTTTTAATTTTTTAGTTTTTTTTTTCATATAATTTATCGTACGGTTTTTTGTTTTCTTTTTACTTTATTATTATCTCGCAATACGTCATTCTCTCTACTATAATTACTACAAGAAGATTATAAGCTTTACTTACCCATACTCTACTGATTATTTAAAATACTATATGCTATATATTACTAAAAAAAATATACTTAAAACTCCAGATCTATGACTCTGTGACTGCTAATTCAGTAATATAAATTACATGTATAATATTGACTGCTGTACAATAATTAATAATATTGTAAGAAAAGAATACCAACATTATTGTACTACCCTTTCATTAACATTTTAACATTACTTAGCTCTAAAATAACGTATTTTTATTTGGAATGCAAATTTGTATTTCAAGAAGAAGCCATAAATGGACAGTACATTTGCTTTCACACACTGAATCAACATCAGTTGGAATCCTGGAGAGCTGTTTCATCATTATTAGGAATCATCAGCCTGGTGTTAGATTTTGCGAAAGAAATGGAAACCCTTCTCAATTTTTTTTTCAATTGCCCCCAGAATTTCTTTTTAATTTGTGCTATTTGCTTAGAAATGTTATACTTAAAAATGTAAATTGTTCCGTCTTTTCCAAAGCAAGCGACAAGTCAAACGATTAATTTTGTAAACTTCTGCGCTATGAAAATCATTATTTATTGGGTCTTTCATATTAGAATTTTTATTTTTGAGAATAAAAAAGCCCAACATAAACAGGCTGTCGATAAATTAGATTAAGATAAGTGAGCTTTAGCTGAATAATCCAGGCAGCAATAATAAGAATAATACCAAAAATCCTGATCATGTTATGATCAATAATGAATAATGTTAAAATATTAGGTAATTTTAATTCTAGGGAAAATTTGATGTTTAAGGAGGAATTATTTATAAAGAAATTTCATAAAAATTTACTAAATAGAAAATCATCACATTACAAACTTACTGATATATTATTAAAAAAATTAACAATTTCAAGAAATTTCTGAAATTGTGAAAGCTTTTAATTATGTAAGTTAATAATGTGACGCTTTTAGCAGTAACAATAGTTTAATAATGGTTCTACAATAGTTTAAGATGATTGTAATGCTGAATAATATATTACATTGTATGAATTTTGTCATGTTAAAAGTATTCTTTATTGACCATAAAATGGAATTTTCCAATGTAATTCTTTTTATTGTGTTTTATTGTTAAGCCTTGAAAATGTAGATAATATCATATGAAACATGTTGGCTGTATTAAGAATAAACACTGCAGTTTCTACTTCGACTGGATTTTGTTTCTGACATTGATATATTTTAACAGTAATTATTCTGATAAATATTTATATTAACTTTTTTGTAATGAATAGCTTCACGATTTATACATGATTTATTATTGTCTATAGTTCTTGTCTCAGTATTTAGTTGCTGTTTATTTTTATTTCTCACAAATCAATACAAGTTTTATAACTTTTCATAAAAAGTTTTTGGGAAATCGTGAAAAGATCCGCGAAGCGTCCAGGTACCACGAAACTAAAGTTGGCAAGGCGAAAACAGCAATGCTCACAACATAAATAAAAAAAATAAATTAGTAAAAAAGCAAGGAATAAACGCTTATTGATCCATTCTGCACAGTTTGGAAACAAGCTCTATAACTTATTTATCTCCTCGGCTATCTTGGAATTGAGCTCCATTGGAAGCAACGCTTTCGGAAAGCGGCTTCTGGATTTAGAAAAGAAAAGACTTATTTTTCGAAGATAAGAACAAACAAAAAAACAATCCGATCGATGTTCATCACGAGAAAAATGTTAGAAACGAGAAGAAGAGGCTTCGGTTACCAGAGCGCTGTACCATTATCGAAGACAACATCTTTTTAATTTTATTTTTAAATTGACTGTTCACCGCCATGCTTCAGCGTTCTGGTTCGAGCTACATTTCACTCTGCCCAGACTGAATCTCGCAGACTTCCTGTCTCAAGTTTTATTCCTGGTTATAAAAGGCGATAAGAGCCGTGCAGGGATGATTTTAAGAGGCAAGCCAATGCCTCCAATGGTCCGGTAATGATAGAGCTTTTTCTGCCATTACGTCGATCACAAAGTTCAAGCTGCTCTCATCGTCAGCAGCCATTAAAGCGTTCGTAAACTTCAGTTCTCGACACTAGGAACAGTCATTATTCGATTGAGAAAGTTCCTCTGAAGTTTCGAAAATAACACGGAATTACTGATTTATTTATTTCACTCTTTCGTTAAGAGATTGTACGTTCCTATTTCGCAAAACTTTTTTATTGGATGCTTATTATTAAATTTTGAAGTTTCACTTGAGTGTAAGATTAGGATTTCTGTGAGATTAAATGAAGCCTAAATAAACTAAATAAAGTGAATTAAATCTGACACCCAATTTTCTCAAAAGCAGATCGTTTCTTTCAAGAGCTGATATTTGATTAGGGTCCGGATTTTTATTATCTAAAAGTCTCACATATCTACAGGCATTTATGACTAAAAAATTAAAAATGGGAGGTAAATATTTTTAAGGCCTAAAATTGACCAATCAACAAAGCAAACAAACAATAAGGAATGACCATCTTGCTCTGATCAAAGAAAGATTAATGCTGTGATACTCTTATCCGTTTTTTTTTTTCCATTTCCATTATGACTCCGTTTCGACGTTTTACCTGTCAAAACGAGCCGCCCTAGTCCGTCTGTGACTCTGTTTCTCCGATCCGTTTAGGCGGAATTCTCAAGCTTCCCATACAAAATAGCGTCAACGGCAGAAGGAAATGATTTTCTGGTTTCTTTTCATCATTGCTTTTTACTATATTTACAAGAAACATCCCACAGGACTAAGTGGGAGTTCGTGAGATTTCGAGTATAAAGAAAAGGAATATTTATTCCGAATTTCGCCTACAGACCTAATTTTCTTAATTTTCGAAAAGAACCTAATTTTCTTTAAGTTTCAAAAATTAGAAAAGATAACATATTAAAGAAAAAAATCTTATATTTTCTAAGTGGCTTTTTTTTATTACTCCTATTTTATTACCATGTTATGATTTTTTAAGCTAGGAGAAAAATTAAAACCTGATCCAGTAACTATTAATACTGATAAATTTTTAGGGCTGTTTTTCTATGTGGTTATGTTGAGCCCTTATGAAATATTATATTTAAACTATCTTATTATATTGGATTATATTTTAATTTTTTATTATTTAATTGCTTTGCGAATCACATGCTTGAAGCATTTAAAATTATTACTCTGAAACAAAGTAGATGCAAAATTTTTTTATTAATTACTATCAAAATGACCCGGTTTTCGCTGGGATTACAAAAACAAATGTCCTAATGTGGATGATGAAGTAATTACAATTGCGAGATCACTTCGAAACTTTCCGGTTTCTACAAAAAAAAAAAAAAAAAACCTCAAAAAGGTCTGATCTTATTATAAATCTACGAGAGTCAGTCAATAAGTAATGCCTCCTATGTTTTTCTCCTTTTAATTGTCAAGAAATTCAAAGGCAATTACCTACCTTGAAAACCACAACATTGACGATTAATTTGTTACTTTTCAATATATATATTTATGCCCATTTCCACAGTTTTGATCCACCTTTTAACAAGGGCATGTATTCCAGCGTGATAAAAAGCTTCGTCTTGCTTCCTAAGCCATTGACGCACGGACGTTTTCACGGTCTCCTCATCTTCAAAGTGAATGGGCTTCCTTTAGCGGCCCCATAAGATACAAGAAAATACTAAATTCACTTAAACAAAAATGAATAGTGAATAGAACAATTAATAGAATAATTATATCTGAAATTATAAAACAATCCATTTTTTTTAAATTATACCTAATTCAATATTCATATTGATTTACAAAAAAAATCATATTCAAGAAAACACAAAGCACTTCAATTTAATGAGACAATAACAATAGCAAAGATTTGGCAAAAATTTCTTGAAAAAGGAAAATTAAAAAAAAGTTTAATTTACGACATTTTATTCTCAGTAAAGTGAATCAGTTCTTAAATTACTTTTAAGTTTAGTGGAATCATGTCTTAAAATGCGACTAATATAAAATAAAGTGGCAATATAATAAGTCATTGTATTTTATACTTTTTCAATTGAAATGTTAAGAAAACGAACTGCAAATGAGAAATTCTAATTTAAAATTTGACACTTGCTGATTTTGTTTCCTTGGAAATTAACTGATTTCCTTAATGCCAAATTTGTTAAATTTTAGAAAATTTTATTTATCAGAAAGCAAATATGTATTATGATAATGAAACAAAAAAAAAATAAGTAATTAGCCCAATAAAAAAGAGAGTGCACTGAAGCTAAAAAAATCAACTTATAACTACAGAAGAAAACTGCTTGTTCATTTATCTTAGCACATTCAGTTCTACTTAGTTTTTCGTTCTTTTATGTGTTTTTTCTTCAGACGTTACTTATATTTGTTACTGTAAATCTGCAGTTTCTAATACAAATTATTTGCTATTAAGACTTAAGAAGAGCATTATTCGAATATTTACTTGACTTCTTCGAGAGTTATTTTTCCAAATAATCGATTTCTTTGTTTTTTTTCTGTTAACAAAAGATTTGAATAGTGTATAAAACCTTTAATACTTCTTCTTACATTGCAATATTTCGAAAGGCCTAATCGGCCTTCCTTCTTCAAGCATTACATCTTAAATTGGGAAAGAAAAACCATCTCCTTTTCTTCCCAAAACTAAAAATAAATCAAATAAATAACATACAATCAAGAGATTTGGAATCCTAAAACAAATAAAACGTGAACTGCTCCACCATGCATAAATCATTATCACAAACAATAATCATAAATAATGTCCAAATCACTGACTAAAAATGTCCTTTTCCAATGTTTTTGAACTTGAATTTGAAAATTCAATGGAAAAGGACATTTTTAGTCAGTGATTTGGACATTATTTATTATTATTGTTTGTGATAATGATTCACGCATGATTCACGCCCAATTTAAGATGTAATTCTTGAAGAAGAAAGGCCGTTTAGGCCTTTCGAAATATTGCAATGTAAGGAGAAGAAGTATTAAATAGAAGTATTAAAGGTTTTATATAAAACCAGTTTTCATAGGACAACTTCCTAAGCAAATAATTATTATCTAAAGGACAAAAGGGGGAGTTATTATGATATATAAACTGTAACTTGTGATCTGTTTTTCAAATTTATTAGTTTATATGATGAGAATTGTAAGCAATTTCAGACTAGTTTATTTGATAGTAGAATATCTAATGCAGGGTAGGCATTAAAGAATGGTTGGGTTTCAAAGACATGTAATTCTGTATTGCTTAACGTATATAGTAATGAAATCTCTCAATTGAAAGTGCAGCTGTTCAAGTTTGATGTACTTCACTCAAAGCCCCTCATTGTGCTCACCTTTCGTCACCCGGCACATACAAAAAGGTAATCTATTTCCTGTCAGACTCTATGGAGTATGTCCGGTATGATGGTCTTCACAGTGTGAGTGATCCGTTCCTTGATATCACTGATGAAGGTATATACGGGCTGTTTTTCACATTTTGGGGAAGAGAAGGCCCAACCCTTCAGCCCAGGCTTTTGAAAACGCTGTTTCTGAAGTTCTGGATAAAGGCGTATCAATTCGACAAGCTGCTGTGAATCAGAGCAAAACTGATGAAAAATAAGACACTTCCACAAAAAGCTTCTTGCAAAAGAGCAACTCCGAAGAGAAAAGTAGTTGTGCCAGTTAAAAGATGAAAAAAGACAGAAACATGTCATACCTCTTTGAAGAATCAGATGATAACTTCTCACTTCATTCTTCCAGTGATGATGACTTTAATTTACTCATGGAAGAAGAAATTGAAGCAGAAAATCTCGCTACTCAGTTAGAAAATGAAATGTTTCACGTTGGAGAATTTGTTTTTGTAAAAATTTATGGGAAAAAATCGATCAAGCATTTTATAGCTCAAATAACAGCAGAAATTGATTCTAAATGCCTTATGTCAAATATCTGAAGAAAGTCACTGCAGGTGACACCCTGAAATTTGCCTTCGATGACAGCAATGAGTATGAACTCGAAACTGAGTACATTTTATTGAAATTACCTCCACCAACTACTGTGGGGTCAACTGGCAGGATTGTTCACATTTCCTGTGGATTTTTCATCTTTCGCCTTGGGATAGAACTTACCACTCCCCTGAAATGTTTTCGATTACATTTGTTATCTTGAATTCGTTGAAAATGTAGATAACTGTTGAATGTGATTATTTTATTTTGTAGATCTACATTAGCATGATCTACTTTGATTCTATTTTGTTTGGTAGATACAACAGTTATTTGAGACTGACAGGACCTATTGAAACTTCCTAGTCTTTAACTTAGATGTAAAGGCTTTTGACGAAAAAATAAGAAGGAAGACCTGATCTCTTAAATGAAGACAATAATTGCACTGAAATATTCAAAGTTTATTTGAAAGAGTTTCTAAATTTAAAAAAATTACGTTTTTAAAGTTAATTTGAGTGTTTTTTATTACAAACATTCAAGTAAACACTCAAATTCTAAAAAAAAAGTTGAAAGAAATATGGCTGGTTTTCTTTATTCTTATTCTTATCTGTCTGTACTAGGTATATATAGGGCTGTTCGCAGGTACATCAAGATGTTGTACCTACGAACAAAAAAACGGTTTTTGGATTATAAATTTTGTACACCCTAAATATAAAACTTTCACGCTGTTAAAAATTTGTGCACTTTGGGATATCCTGAAGTATGGAGGAGAACAAAAACATAATGAAAAAAAATCACTCTAGCAGTAATGAAAAATCAAATTGTAAATTTTGTTCGTAGATAGGACTGTCTCCCCTACGTATTCTCCTCAGTCGTTCCTCCTCGTTCCAGAGCGCTGGATTGAACAATATGATGTTTTTCTGTCGCTGGATCGGAATAAGACGGAGACAAAACGGATAATTTCGGCCCATTCTTTAACTCCCCTTTTATCTGATAAAAATGTTTTGATTTATACTCTTAAATATATCTTTATTTAAATATGTAAAAAATTTTAAATGTAACTTGTTCAAGTGTGTTTACCATCCATAATCACAGAGTTAAAGTTATTTCTGAACTATATCTTTATTATTAAAATATGTTCTGAAGTAATAAATGCTGAAGTATATTCTAAAATTTAAAAATTTGGATTTACATACAAACTAAAACCCGTATTACTTAAAAATATACTTAGAATAAACTGAGAGGCTGTATATACTTAACAATGAAACTAATACTAAGGAAAAAAAATATACAAAGAATCATGGAAATCCGGGCCTGCTGATCAACATCTTAACATTTTTGGATATCTCTTTTAAAGAAATAGCTTACACTTTACGAATGAAATATATAGGCTATTTACTTTTTAATTCTCCTCTAGATGGAAATGATACAATGATCATGATTTTACTGTTCTACTATGATTGCTTGTGAAGATACGTCGATTTGGGCATCTGAATAATACGATGTAATTTCATTTTCTGAATGTTTGTGAGAATAGTTTATATGAAATTATTAATAAACATCAATCTCTTTAATCCTTTTAATGTGCCTTGAAAATTTATTTGTGTTTGGCGGAATACTGGCACAATGTATTTCTCCATCTATCTTTTATTGTGAATTTATTGTTGCTTATATTGGTTTTGATTCCCACGATTGTTCACAATAACCTCTACAATAGACCTCGCTGTTGACCACTTCTTCATTGATGATCGCCAAAGAGTGTAAAACAGCTATTCTTGGATGTCATTTAGTAAACACTTTGTCTCACGCATTGATCTTTAGAAATAATGTTCTCTGTACTAATCTTCAAGCTGATTAAACAAAATACATTCCTGGACTGGAAATGATTATCATCCTAAACAGCAAAAATCGAAGTACAATGAGTGTAATTATTATTCGTTATATAACGCTGCGATGAGTTGTCTGGGCAGCTTTGCACTTCTCCCATGTGCCAAATTTCACAACATTTCTGTAAATTTTTATCATGAAAAATTGAAAAGCCAATGAAGTGTAAAATCAACTTTCCGAATGGGAAAATATGTTATAGCTTTTCTCCTCGATGGACTGATATAATATTTATTTTTATTGGCCGCATGAATGTTTAAAGCGAGTAATAACCTAGAATATTAATATCTTTAGTACTGCAGTGATAGAATCAAATATTTAGGTTCCATATAGGGCTGAAATGACATTTAAAAATCCGAAATGACTTTTAAAAGAGATTTCCACTCGTAGGAGCTATAAAAAACGTAGTTTGGAGTTTTTCACCTCTCCCAAGTTAATAAAGCAGTAAATTTGAAATTCAAAAATTTACCATAATTATTTTGTTATATAAATGAAGATAAATTGCATAGAAAGGAGCTTCTGGAGGTGAATCGTTGTTAATAGAAAATTGACATTAGTGTTTCCATTATTATTTACCTCTAAAAACTTCAGGAACAATAGGAACTGGAAACACTAAAAGTGTTTGTCTTTTTTTGTCTTAATCCGGACAAATCTGCGGAAAACCTAATCTACGGAGTTATTGTTTGCGGAGAAAAGAAATCCCTTTGAAATCTCTTACTTTTTGTACAGAACAATAGCGGAATAAGTATTTCGTATATCAAATTCAAAAATTTTGTTAATATTCACATCTATTCATTTCTTAAAGAATAAAAATAATGTTTAATTTCATCTAATTTTCTATTGACTTGCCCATTAAAATTAGTGCCGATAAAATGAAGCAGTTGATATTTGCTCTCTTGCCGTGCTGGCGTGGTCGTGCGGTCTCGGCGGCGGCCAGTGCGCCAGTACCTGGGTTCGAATCCCGGCAGTGGCATGGCTGTTTCCCTTTCTTTCTTCTGTGTTTCGTCTGTTTCTGCGGGTATAGCGTGAGCTGCCTCCTATGGCGTACCCTGGGCCACGTTACGACGGATAAATGCTCACATTTCTCGCGCCTTGTTGAGGCCAAAAGATTCACTTCTAAGAGCCCGGGCGTTGGCCAAAAACAAAAAAAACAATATTTGCACTCTTGGCTTTTCAGTATCTAAATAAAGGTGAAAGTTAAATAAAAATAATTTTTAAATAATAGCGATTTTAAAAACTATGTTCTCTCAGATACCTATATTATAATTCTGGCGACTTCTAAAATCATTGACTTCTTAAGTTTAGATAGATTCTTGATTTTAGTTGTACTTACTCATGCAGGTTTCTTTTTTAATTTATTTTTTTGCCTTTTATTAGGGAATGAATCATTTGATATTCATGCCAAACCGATGTCACATATGAGATATCTTGTGGGATAACAAAACCAAAAACGATATGGGTAGTATTGAACTCGCAGTGTGTATATTAGACAATAAATCTTCGACTTTTGATACTCCAAGACGAAATGTTCAGTGTTGTGCAGTTTGTTATTTGAGCAGTTCTGTAGAAACGTCAGGAATATCGTTCCACAAGATTCCAGCAAATAAAAATCTACAAAAAATATGAGAAATATACAATAAAGAAATATATTCTTAAACAGCTCAACTAATAGGGAGGAATTAACATTTTAAAGCTAATATATAACGAAATTGCTTAGTGTTTTTAAAAGGAAGAAATACCGAGGAGCAGATTTCCAGTAACAACAATTTTCTGTGCAGGCAAAATAGGGTAAGTTTTCCTGCTTCATTTTTTTTCGTTGTCTTGGAAAGTAAAAAACCTTCACAAAAGCAAACTCTTTGTCGATTGCCTTCCAGACATCTTTGCAATATTTTGCAATACATCAATTACGTATATCCTTCTTTTGATAATCTACTGCTACGATATTTCTCTATATAATCAACTCTATATCCAAAATGAAATTTTTGTAAGGCTGACCCAAGATTCCGTTCAAATTAAATCTTTTAATAATTTACGAGCGGATTTTTATTTTATTTTTACACAAAATTTGAATAACAATAATGTCACTGTTTGCTAAGTATCTAGCATATCACAGGAAAATTACGTCAATAAAGATTTGCGGGAAATTTGAAATCAAATAGCTTTACATTCAGCGTGTCACTTGCGGATATATTCGTATGTCGCTCGTAAAGGGTTAATTCAGTATTCATATCTGTTAGGGTTAGCATGAAGCACGTGGTTTTGGTGTCTCCACAAGTCCCGCAGCCATTGCTAGGGTTGTACGAAGCTCTGCGTATCCTCAAATGGTCCATTTAAAGTGGTTAGAAGTGGTTTTATTTGCTTTTTGTTTCTATTTTTCATACGTAACACGATCAAATATTAAATATCTAATAAAATGAATATTGTCCTCACATCCGTAATACTTTATTTTTTGGGTCATTCTTGGCTACCAATGAAGATATGCTTAGGATCTTTTTTTCTCTACATTTCCCGCTCATTCCATTTCATTTTCTTTATAATTTCTTTATATTTTCTTTATTGCAAATAGTCAATCACCTAGGTTTCTGTTAAGAAGAGAAACCACTTAGGTCCTCGTCTTGCAATACTTGATATTCTTATAACATTTCAGAAGTCTGTGATCTCTGAATTGCTTTTTCTTCTACTTGCTTATTCGATTCTCTGCACTCCTAAAAGTTTTTAAGAAAAATTTGAATATAGTTGCTTATATACTTGTGATTTACTAATTAATTAAGCTTAAATATGATTGTGTCTTTCAGATTAAATTAAAATGTTAAACTTTAATATATTATAAAAAGTTTAGAGCTAAATTTTAATTCTTATCTTATCTTTTTATCATCTAGAATGATTTAGTATATGGCACGATTCTGATCATCATATGCCTGGATGGAAATAGATTTTTTATTCAGTTTTTAATTCACTGAATTAAGGAAGCTGAATAATAATAATAAAAAAAGATGAAATACTTTTTCTTAATGCATTCAGTGCAGAAACAAGAATGATCTCGAAATATTTTCATTCCATTTTAAAGCAGTATATTCCTTCGATTTAATTACATTCTTTGGAAACATCCAAAGCAAAGAATTATTATTTTCACCTTTTCTATCATAAGTGTAAATCGCACGATGACACACAGTTTCTACAAGCCACAACTGTCTGAACAACTTGTTTATACACCGGTGGGGAGAGAGGAGAAAACAAAATCATGTCATAGGATTATGGAATAGTTTTTGTGGCTACACAAAACTAACGATGAATTTAAGGAAAGTGAATTTGCGATGTCGGTCGAACTTTTTCCTTTTGAATTTCTACGAAAATTGTGTTTAGATAAGAGGTTGACGAATTTTTTATTTGGTCACTGCTAATCGTGCAGATAAGGCGACCACATTTCAGTACCTTCATATCCTTTACTATTAGCAATTTTATCGATATCAGAACAATCCAATAAACCAATCCAATAGCTATAATAGCAATTCATCTTCAAGCTGTTACATTTGACCAAACGGAAGATTTGATCGAAATGGTACTTTAGAGAAAGTAAATCCCCCCCAAAAAAGTTGCAACTCACTTCCCGAAGTATTCTGTTTAATCAAGCTGTTAAAGTCTGAGAGTAGCTTAATTGAGACCATTGGCCTGTAAATTATAAATGCTTTCGATTCTCCGTAAAGCATTCGCGTAATTTAAATCGTAATTACTTTCCAATACAAATCGTGACAGCTCCCTATAATGAAAATTCCGTTATTCCTAATAAATCGTGTCCGTTTTCTCGAAGGCCGCAAACAATTCCATTATACTTTCATACACTGCTGCTTTATTCATGTCCGTTCTCATTTCAGAGAATGCGAGCAATGTCAGTTATGGCTGGAATGCTTCAACAAAATTTCCCCCGTAAAATACCAACAGTGATTATGAAAAGCCC
>JAFIDM010002131.1:11935460-12006831 GCA_023159025.1 Thereuonema tuberculata
TTTAGACGAAATAGTTTTATTTCTCTCGGATTGTAAATGGAAGAATAACGGGTTCATTTAAATGGTTCAAGTCACAGATACCATTCGATGACATCTGTTAACCCGTATATACTAGAATACCGCCTATCGCCGGCCTCAATGAAATTTTTTAATGCAAAAAATTAAATCTGCGCATTGAATTATTAATAAACAATAATGGGTGAGACCAAATTGTTTGGTCAGGAGCAGTCATCAGTAAACAACGAGGTCTCAGTACAGAGGCTAACAGGAGTAATCGTGGGAATCACCGGAATTTCTCTCTATTATTACATTATAATCCGACCACCATAACGTGACCGTCGGAAGGAACCCCTGTGATTATGATGTATGTTTCTCAGCCAATCACAAACAAAGGCGCCTTAAAGCACAGGTCTCTTTAAGTTCCCTCAAAATGTTGCCTCAGAGCATTTTACAGAGCAATGCTCAAAAAACTTATTTTACAGGTTGAAGATTATTTCCGAAAGGAATTGGAAAATGGAGGACTAAAATTAAAACTAATTTTTTGTTTTAAGCTTTGTTTTATAGCTCTAACGTAATTATCTTTGGAGCCTCTGAGAGAGGCTAGTGCTGACGTCGAATCGTCAAGTTATCGTGGTCAAACTACAGTGAGTTTTTTTTTATTGTTTATTTTTGCTTTTGAGTCACCACTGCGATTCTGACAATACCACAAAAATATAGAGAATGAAATAATGTAATACCAATGGTGACTTTGATATATGTACATAGGTACCACAATATAGTTATACAACAAAAATCCACTTTGTTCAATTACAATAAAGAAATGTCAAGAAATCTATTGATTTCCGGAATTTCTTGTTTTCTATTTAAACGTTTCACAACTTATCTGAAATTTACCATTGACCTTATTTTATGAAAGTCATATATTTCAGTATTATTTTAAGAAAATTTTTAGATAAAAAAAAATCTGAATATATACAGCAAATGTAAGAAACATATAAGAATTTATTTTATACATAAATATATTTATGTATAAAATAAATTCTTATATTAGCATACCTACGGATTAAATATTTTATCCTAAAACCGTGGCTTTCTTCAAATATTTAAAAATCTTGTATTCCTAACAAATCAATCGCAATAGAACGATCATAAACACTGATTTAATTTTACTTTAGTGTGATAATTATCAGTCTATTAACACCAAATGCATTTCTATATATATCTTTGTTTTACTATTCCTGCATCCGCCGTTGGTTAGATTTCGTGAAGCTGTTTTATTCAATTTTAACACAGTGCAGTTTGTTTCCCATACAGTGTTCATTTACATTTCCAGTGCTTCTCACTTAACTAGCACCGATTAATGCTTTGTGAAGTGAAATACAGGTGATATTAGTAGCATGATTTTTAGATGCAGTTGACGCATCCCTACAGGCAGAGAAGACACGTGTCACTGTTGCCTCTGTCATATGTTATCAGTGAATGGATCAGTCTAATGGATAAACTAGCAGCGAGCAGCACTAGAACCGGCCGGAATTTGTTATTTGAAGACATCTACTACGCTCTGAAAGGAATAATTGAATGAAAACAATGCAACACGAGAATAAAATGTAATAAGATTGAAGCTGATGCATTGAGTTAAAATATTGGGTTTTCACAGCTGAAGTTAAGGCAGTAGAGCAGCGATTCTCAAAGGGTGGGTCGCGTGAAAAAACAACAAAAAGTATTTTTATTAATTCAGGAAAATAAGAGGAAATATTAAATAAGTATTAAAGTATTAAATAAAGTATTTTCAACAACGTTAATTATTAACACAAGAAGAAGAAGAATATTAGTAATATAAAACTGAAATGGTTGAAATTAATGAGTCAAGGGTATCTCTTATTCTGAAAAGAGAAGATGGCGAGTACTCTAAAGTTTATATAGACCTACTTAATTATTTATGCAATAATGTTGTTTTTTCCATTTCTTTTATATAAAAAAGATAGTTCATTTGAACTATCTTCTGCAGACATCAATCCACTCATTTAGAACTTAAATATCAAAAAGTATCAAAAAATTGGACTTGAAATGATTTCGCTTACGAAATGGAAACTTGGTCGTGTAATTGTAATTTAATTCTTTTGTAATTAAATTCTCTAAGTGAAATTTAAGCAGGAGTACTTGCTTCATTTTTGAATTATTACTATGTTCAGCACACGTAAAACCTTGGAATTCTGAAATAAATTGCCTTTGGCAAAATATTTTAATCGCCCCCCCCCCCCCACAAAATATGTTAGGAAAAAGTTAAATTTTATGTTAGTTTGAGAAAAGTTAAATATAAGTTCTAATTAATGTAATATGTAAGCTCATTAGTCGTTAAAAAGCAAGAAATTTCTGAGGTATGTATGATTACAATTTGTAAATGTATTCAATTATTTACAATTTTTCTAGATTCAATCATTACTGCTACTGATTTAATACTTGTATATTGAATTAAATTTAAATTTATTTGAATTTAATTTATTTATTAATATTAATACTATTGTTAAGCATAATAATAAATTTGTTAAATTAATGTTATTGTTAAACTTAATAATAATTGATATATTAATCACAAAATATAAGAATAATATATTTTATCTCATTAGATAAAATAATATTGGAATAATTGATAATTGATACACTATTTGTACAACAAGTGATTATTTATTTTTTGTTCCTTCGGTATTTTTGTAAATTACAAGAGTTACAAGACATGCAGTTATTCAATATAAAAAAATCGACACTGAAGTGGAGGAAGTGTTTTCCATAAAACTTTTGTTGAGTTATTTCAAATCATTAGTTTCTGTAAGGATTACATTTCATTCATTGTATAGAATTGTTAGTGATTATCCACTTCAGCCACACACACATATTTGCAGTATGTATAATACCCCGTGGGTAGATGATTTCATTTGTGAAATAACTATAAATAATTCACATATAAGGGATTGTACAGTTACAAATACGGAGTACTACATTCAAATATAGTGAGTGTATTAGAACAATAATTGAAAAAGATCTTCCGTAATGCAGTTACAATTGGTAAAGTCGAATATTCAATATACAAATGTAATCCACGGAAATTTGGT
Organism: Thereuonema tuberculata; assembly: GCA_023159025.1. Lineage (NCBI taxonomy): Eukaryota > Metazoa > Arthropoda > Chilopoda > Scutigeromorpha > Scutigeridae > Thereuonema > Thereuonema tuberculata. Next base: position 11,938,571 of record JAFIDM010002131.1, read on the forward strand.
GAAAATCTTGCCTTTGCATTTATATATAACAGCCGACTTCTCCCAATCAATACCTTATCAAATAATGTTCTTTGCCGTGAAATACATCCTTTTACCTATTGTTATTGTAGTTAACTACGTAAATTATCTTTAGTTGTATCTTACTTATGTCTTATTAATGTATATGGAAAAGGATATTGTTATAACATTATGTATTTAATTGCAAATATATATGAACCAATCCATTCAAATCTGCTAATTCATGTTCCGAGTAGATGTGGTTTCTTTTCGCTGTATTAAGGAAGATTTTTAAAACCGAACATTCTTGAAATACGACGATGAGGTTGTTATAAAGAAGACCCATATCTTTCTGGGGTTTGAACTTGTTTTATCTGAAGATACTGCAAGACAAAGAAACTTTACCTACTGGAAAAAGTAATATGTTTCCATATTTTTATGCTCTCCAATCTAAATTTAATGGTCCATAAAACACAAAGGGCTTTTTCTGTTATTTCTCCTAAAAGGAATCTCCAATACTAATAGAAGCATCGAAGTTGTCATTAAACTCTACTACGGTTGGAAAAACATGGTCCGGGAATAACTTTGTTTGATGTTCGGTGCTCGAGTCATCTATCTCCATCAGGTCGGCGTCATCGGAATTTCCGATGAGTCCGGGATCGTCGGTCGAGATAACGCGGAGAACAATATTAGGAATGCATTAGAACTGCTACATTCTCCTTTGCATGCCTCGGCAAACGATTATCATAGGAAGTTGACGGGAGAACCCCTCGTACCGGTGCCATAGCTGGACTTTTACTTCCACGGTCACAGCTGCAAGCGTCATTGTCCCCGGTAACCTACTTTTTTTTTTCCTGGTTTGACGCGGATTTCATTTCCCTTTGAATTCCGTTCGTAGAAAACTGGGACGAGATTTTATTGCTTCGAAAAAACGAGATCTATTTCTCTACGATAAAATAATAAAAAAGAATCTCATTTCAAATCTATTTAGAAATTTGATTTTTATTGTAATAAATAAAATGGAGGTCTTCATTCCTATCTGACATCCACGATAAGACATTGAATCGAAGTGGAACGAATTTTCTCTTGAATTTTACGTGGATTTCACTTAAGCCGAGTTTCAAAATAACGACAGCTTTAATTACTTTGATCAAAGACAGACATCATAAATTATTTGAACATTGTTTGAACGTGTCTTCGGGCAGGTTTGGAAACTTATTAAATTAAAGTAATTTGAGGAAGATAATTTCCCTCAATGACATATATTTACAAATTATTTTCCTTATCAAACTAACTATATTAAACTACTATAAATAACTCCTTAACTTCTGTGAACAAAAGGATAGGAGTCCTTGGAAGTAATATAATTACAATGCTGTTCTAATTATCTTGTTCTTTTGACCTAAGGTAACTGTGTAAGGACTTCATTTATTTCTTAAAATTTCTTTTTTCTTTTAAATGAAAAAAAAATCGAAAAGCCTACATTTATAAATTAAGCTATAATAATTCTACTGAACATAAACAGCACAAATTTTCCGAAAAAAAATAAAGAAGTGAATCCTCATTTACCGAAATTGCCTTAATCGGATCATAAACATTAAAGGATTTAATATTGTTTAGATTAACCGAAATAGAATGGAAATCAATTGTTTAGATTCCAATTCTTTTCTATGGAAATATTGGTTTCTTTCTCGTGCTAATTTCTCGACAAGAATCCATTAAAAAAAGATTTCAAATTTAACAGTTAGATCCAACCTAGACCTCAAATCTACAGATGAAGTTTGAAAAAGAACGATCAACATTTATTAGCAGAAACCCACTGATCCTACTGAAAATTGGCTAAAAATATACTTAAGAGCTGACATAGTTGTGGATATCCTTTGAATTTTTCAGGATTGTTTAAAGTAAAGGAAGTCGGGGCAGTGACGAGTACTTTTTTTTGCACTGTCGTTTCTCAGAATATAGACGTCAAAAGATTAATCTACTAGGAGCAATTTAAAGTTACATAATTTGCCAGCTTCATTTTCCTAGGATTTCTATTGTTTATAATTAGCCTTCAAAAGTCAACGTTTGCATTGAATTACCCCAAGAAATCGATGTTTTAGTAAATTAAATTTGTCACTCATTTTATTGAGTTGTATACCTTAAATAGTGAAAGGATATGCGAACAAATTTACAAATTGCTATTAAAGGTTTATTATTTCACAGGATACCAGATCACAATTCAAAATAGTAAAACATTTTTCAAACATAAAAGGCTGAGAAAACATAGGACAACATAGAAAAAGGATTTCAGTTAGAGTCTAGAACAATTGCAACAAATGTAGTCTTTAGCTGAATCAGCACCAATACTCTTTTCTCTAGTAAGGCCCTACGTGGAGTTGCAGAATCTCAGAAGTTCGCTTAGGTTTATTCTAGGATAGTGGAGCGCAGTCCTCCGAGGAATTACCCAAACACGCCATTGCTTATTTTTGTCATTTTTGCGTTCACCACAAAGCAAACATAATGGCTATATGATACCTTACCTAAATTAAAGGCTGAAACAGAATACGTATGCGAGAAATTGATAAAAGTAGCAGGTAGTGATTTGTCATAAGATTCATGACGCACAATTACAAGAAAAAATACAACTTTATAAAATCACTCGCGGCAACGCAATGGCAACATACATAGGCTTCTCTCTCAACTGATTACTGTTTCAGAAGTTTACCACTACATAACACCACTTTCCAAGTGCATCAGTGCATCTGATTGGAGGGCAAAGCTAAGCGCGCTATTACCCAATGCGCGTCACTACCCGGACTTCCTTTATGCTTTTACTTTTAAACGATTGTGATTTTATTTTTTTTATACGTGCATTACGAAGTCCAATGTGGTCTTTCGTTTCTGTGTGATTGTACACTATGATAGAATATATAATAATTCCTAATATTCTTTTAGAGACACTGGATGAATTGTAATAGAATTCTGAAAATCTAGAACTGAAAGTGTCGTAAGATTGGATAATTTAATAAAGTATTTCGGACTGTTAAGTAAAAAAAAAATGAAAAATTAAAAAAAAAAAATTACGATAAATTACTTTATAAGTGTATAAAATAAATCAATTTAGGATATACATAAAAAAAAATTGTCAAATTTAGATAACTGTGATTAATATTGTGTGTTGTTTTTCTCATGACAAGTGTAACTAGCAAGATAGATTAGCAAGTATAATAAAAAAATAACAAATGTGCAAGTTTTGAAAGTATTAATTCGCATGCTGGATTTTAATGAAACTAACAAAAAAAACCTGATGGGATTCTGAATAAAGTTTGTGTTTCAGGCAGAAAGTTTCTTAATTAAGCAGAAGTTACAAGATAGACACTTTCTCTTGAGAGAACTTGTCATAACTATTTAATTAAATTTGCTCAAATGTCATGAATTTTGAGAAGGCGTAGGTTACCACTGAACTGCAACCAATTTCATCTGTCACAATGTCCGTAAAGTCTCTCCAATTCATGTATATTCATACAATGTCACAATAGTTAAACAAGAGACCTTACTTTCCTTACTTGGTCCCTAAGAAATTGAATACCTTTTGCATTAAAGAAACAGAGTTATTTTCGGTTTAATGAATTTTAGTGGGAAGAAGCATGATGTGGAGATTCTAAGATGAAAAGCTGAACTACAAATTCTGAAATTTAGTTTTTTCATTTTTGTATGTAAATATTCGTAAATTTGTGAAAATATTGAACCAAACTACAAAACAAAATTAAATCCCAAATAATAATAGTAATAATAATATTCGAAAAAATATTATTTGGCATGAGGAAATCATTAAAAGGAAAGTTTATTGTTTTTGATTTGAACGGACAGATTTTTACTGTGTGATATATGCTACTAAGTGTTTATGCATTATATGCATCTTCAAAATGAGGATAGGCAGCACAAGACTTATAGGCTCCTGAAATTACATAATATAACGGTATAAAACGACGGTAAGAAGGCTAAGTAGGCCTTTACAGGTCTTAATCCCAGAGAAAAAAAAAATGATCCCTTGAAGATCGTAGACAATTGATTATAGACTACGATTAAATTAAAAATTGTCAAGTTTACACAAAAAAAGAGAGAAAATTTGAAGAAAGAAAGGTTTGTGGAGCGCATGCTACATGTTGAGAGTAACTTCACCAAGGCTAGAGTCAGGTCCCCTGAAACCTTCCTTCCTAAGTAAAATTGCTTACAGTAATGTAGAGATTACATGTTTTAAGACACTCGATAGATTTTTTCATTAGTAGAAATAATGTGAATATTTAAAGTAAAGGAAAATTACCTGACAAGAAAATATTCCCTTCAATTAATAATTGTGTGATGAGAAAGAGAAACTGGAATATATTATAAACAGAACATACATCATTTTTTGCTTTGTTTTTGTGCCTAAGTTAATACAACAGTTAACAATGATGTAACATTATCAAAAGTCAAGAGGCTATGCAAGATAGTATTGTTGAAGACAATAAATAAAATATGAAAGCAAAAAGCTTTGTTACTTCGAAAAAGATGGTGGATGACGAAGCAAGAATCCTGTACGGAGTGAATCGTATAGAGCACAAATTGCTATATTTCTCCTAAGGTACATTATGGAGAAATAACAAGTTTATTTAAATGGTTCAAATGGTAAAGTCACAGATATCGTCCGAAAAAGTAATATTTGAAGAAAAGTCGTTATTCGAACATTGCTACTAAGCAACGAAGTATAGGATGTTCGAAAACATGGATGGGACATTTATCCAGTAAAAAAGTCTTAAACATTCCGATAATTCCATATCTGTATCCTTTCATTTTTATCTTGCTTCGATAAAATATCTATCTTCAGACGTAAAAAGGATTTAAAGTAACAAATATAACCGTATTTGTTTCAGGAAACAGATCCAGGGAAGGGAAGAAAATTTAATGAAAATATTAGCAGAACTGTTTAATCGTTAATGTTAGAAGCATTTCATTGAATCATTTTAAAAGCTTTAATATTGTATTTCAAGAAGTGATTATTTATGAAGTTTATTTTGTATCAGCGATATTTGAACGTGAAGATTCTACAAATTATATCTAGAATATATTAATTAAAAATTAATATATTTTTCTTGAATTTATAATATTCAAGAAAAAGTTTTATCTAGTTATTTCAATCTTGGATTTATAATTTTCAATTTATGTCAGTTTTCAAACTACACCAAGTAATTTTAAATATATACAAAGTTGTAGTGAAGTGATACTTAACAATTTTATTTCTAATTAATTTCACAAATAACAATATGCAAATATTTCTGACAGCTTACAAAAATAAAATAAATTCTTCATTGGATTCATAAAAGGTAATTTAATGACAAAAATCATATATATGTTCTGGTAAATATGCTGCACATTTAAATAAACAACTTGATTTGACCATTAGTTGAAAATTGCCAACACTTAACCATACTACTCCCACATAAAATAAAATTTGTTGAGAGATATTAAAAATAGCACAAAATCAAGACCACCCACACAAATACATTTATAACAAGTTTATATATTAAAAATTACAAACGTTTTCAAAACGACCTGCTTTTCATTTTCAATTTGGTTAGAATTGTCTCTTGAAAATGTAAAGCAGGTCGTTTTGAAAACGATTGTGATTTTTCATGTATAAACTTGTTATAAATGTATTTGTTTGGTGGCCTTGATTTTGTGCTATGATCATTTTACTCAAGTTAAACTATTTAATATAGATATTAAAAATGTTTGCCATTTCGACTAACACTGGGACAAAAATAATTGATGAACACTTACTTGTTTGTGTCGTGAACTCAAGAAATTCATTTAAAAACTTAAAATTTGCTATTGAACCCTCCTCATGTTATTCTTTAGTCAGAACGATTGATTTTAGATCAAAAACAACATTACTGAGAAATGTTTGATTATAAAAGAGTAATTTAAATTTATCGATTAAATAATTGACTCTTTACTTTATGACGAGTTTTGCTATAAAGTTAAATGAAAAACAGCTTCAAAACTATACAGAAAGTTTAGTGTAAAGCTTGTGAGTTTCATGTAAGTAACGTAGAACACAATACACAAAATTTGACTTTTATCGATTAAAAATTATATTCTAATACTTAAAACAAGTTAAAACAAGCCATTTGAAATCATAATTAGAAATTTCAGTAATGGAATAAAAAAGTTACACTAATATTTTACCTAACTCTTCTTGGGAAAGTAGACTACAACAACTATTTTAATCTTGTGGTCTTGGAAAATACCACAAACGTCTTAAAAACAAATTGGAAACTTTCGTAAAATTAGTTTTTTTCATTGAGGGAAATACTTTTACGTAGGTGTAATGAATTCAACAAAGTGTCTTTCCAAGTTTTTTCCTTGTTGATTTTCTTGATTGGATGCCTACATTGTGGTTAATTGAAACAACAAGAGAGACACTCTTGATCTAAATTGTAAATGTTCCCTTTCTATCCTTTGGAAAACACCTTAGTCTCTTTTGTTTGTTACTAAAGGAGTATCCAATTATCTTCGTTCCATTTTGTCATTACCTAGAACTGTTCACAAATGTACTTTTTAAAAAGCTAAATAGAATATTTGAAATAGTATTTATTATAGAGAAAAATTATCTCATAAAAACTGATAAAGAATCTTTTGATAAAACTCTTACATCTCTATAAGAGTGTTAAAATTTAGAATTAAAATAGTTCATTTTTAAATATTTCCCCCCAGAAAAGTGAGGCTTATCAAATCAGTAAGTCTGTGCGTCTACTAATAACTTCAAATGTTTCCAAATGAGTCTTCGACGAGAAATCAGCTCCAGAATGTTACAAAAATTTCCTTAGAAAAGCATTGAATATCTCGTTAAATATTAACTTCTTTTACCTGATTCCATTTCTGACTAAAGTTAATTTGAATTAAATATTAATTTATAAAGTAATGCGGACTTGAAAAAGAAATAAAGAAACTTGAAGAGATAACATTTTAAGGAAAGTAGGCTTTAAGTTCTTTCGAACGTGGTGTTTGTAATATGAATGTGTGTCAATTGTTTATACCTGTATTCTTTATGTGGCCAATATTTGTGTTTGACGTGTTCTTTCTTTCTACGCTTTCTTTCTATTGAATAGTAATAACGAAAAGTAATTATTAGGGTGACTTATATTGTTTAAGTAAAGAAAAAAAAAGATTAAATATCAATGTTAATGTTAGTCAATCAGTGGTCTTCAGAGATCTGAAATGAACTGTAGGAATTATATGATCTCGTTAACCATAAGACATAACGAACTATACAATTTTACAATTGAAAAAATATGACAGAGTGATTATCATAGAATGATAGATAAAATTGTGATACGTAATTAAGAAATTGTATCACAATTTACTTAAGATAACCTTTAGTAAGTATGTGTTTACTTAATAATTATTGGAGGCTTTACTTGAAGCCAAATTCGAATATCAGAAACCTTTACTTTACCCAAAAATCGTTTGATTACAACTCTTGTGGCGCTTCTCTGAAAAAAGCAGTTTAGGTTATAAATTATAAAATATTACAAAATAAAAAGGTTATAAGTATTCTAAATAATATCTCATACATAACAGTCATAAAATTGCGTCATTTTTACATTTTATATTTTTCGTAAATTAAAGATCCACAAAAGGAAAAAGGTTTCATCTATTTTCAAAAGTTTACTTTTACTTAACTTTTTGTTGAAAAACGAATCATTTCCATGAAATTTTGTTCGAAAATAAAATCTATAAATCATTTTTTTATAAGTTGTTTATTATAGATTCCTCGAATTTTATAAATATTTTTATTAGAACAGTTTATGTTGATTCGTGTGCTTCTGACTGGGTTAGATTCCAACGTTCAAATAGACAGAGTGGATTCCCTTTAGTAAGACCAAAGAAAAAAAGCAGCAAAGGAAAGAAGAAAAGAAAATATTTGAAATACTAGAGTCAAAGGTTAAACAAGAAAGGAAAAAAAAATGGAATGAAGAAAAATATATAGAAAATTCTATTTTGGCAAAAGGAAAGAAAGACAGAAATTCTCCAGACCAACGGGGGAGAGGAAGGGTGTTAAAAGCTACGACCCCAGAAATGAGTCCAATCGTAATAGAAGTGTTTTGATAGACTATTACTGTTAGTTCACTTGCATTAACTTTCTTCAGAACTAAATAAATCTTTTGACTTGGAATTGGAACTGAGAACTGTTGGGGGAGGCGACGACACAAGAGACAAGCACTGAGGCAAACCGAAATTCAATTACGGCTACGACGCTAAGCATGGCGTCCGACCTCAGCTTATGATAATTCACATTCCTCACTTGACAAAGAAGACGCTGGGTTGAAGGAACTTTGTAACAATGAGACCAAGTCTACAGAAGCTCTGGCCAAATTAAAGAACATTAAAAAAGAAAGTTGGTTATTTGAAACCGGTAATTAAATTTAGTTTCAACACAACTAGAAAAATTTAAGTAATTGAAGGATACCACAGTAGTCACAATACATTACTTAATTTACGGTCCAGAGGATATACAGTCCAATAATATTTTATTGTGTTCTTGTATATTTCTGCAGAATTTCACTTTTCAAAATTCTTAAAAAGTTATGTAAGATATATTTTACTATATTTTGATATAATTCCAAAATAATAAATTTTGGTAATAAATTTTGGTAATATAACAATTGTAGGAAAATGTAAATAATTGCTTTTGATGGGATGGCTGTATATATAATGTTCTTTCAACTGGTGGCAAGAATAAAAACAATATTCGTAGCATCATAGTTCGAAAATAGTTATTCCACAGCTTCATATTCACCTCCATTTATCTCATTTCTGTAAACGATGGAAATCGTTAACATCAGTATTATCCTATAGTGGTTTATTTCCAGAAAATTATTTAGGCAATTTCCATGATATAAGAATGACAATAATATACTGTAAAATTCCAAGGAAACAGTGAAGTTATCGCCAATCAAGACCAATGCGGTAATTGTCTACTTAAATCCAGTATTCATGTCTACTTCACAAGTCCTCGTCTAAATGCTGCACAGCATCAAAATTACTTTGAACAAAGTTAATTGCTGATGGAACTTTAACTGTTTTTCTGCCATAGCCATACTTGCAACATTTCTTAGCAAGAAATTAGCAATTGCAAAGGAAGCGATTTTTCTTTATAATTACTCGTTTAATGGCATTCAAAGTGATAATGCAACCTTTCATACATTGATTTGAGCAGATCAGAATCAAATATATTAATTCACTATAATAACAGCAAAATGTCTACAAAAGCTCAATCAATGTATTACGACATCACTGATGCCATTTATGCTATTGCCAGGTACTTTCATCTTAAGAAAAAGAGGTATCCTGTGGGTCTTTTCCATAAGCATCTTGATACTGCCTATTTACGCTTCAACTTATGGTCGCTTTTAAAATATACAAGCAATTCAAATAACAATTATTAGATATAGAGGGTGTCCGGGAAGTTCCCGTACGCCCTATTATGCTATTGTTATGTTAAGGGTACGGGAACTTCCCGGCCACCCAGTGTTAGGCTGCTATCAGTAAGTAACTGTTGATAGTGAATCTCTTAAAACTCCTTTATTCTTATCACGCACGCCATTTAGATTGAGTCTAAAAAAGAATCCAGATGTAAACAGATGAATTTATCTCTTGTAGAGTCCAGACGCAGTTTCTGATGATCATAGCCTTAGAAATGATTTAAGAATGCGACGATGATAACTTGTTTTCTGTTAGCTTTTGATCTTTAAAGACAAATCTTTAAGGAATTAAAAACTTTTTAAGATTTGAAGTAAAGAAACTGTGGGGAGCGATTTCTTGGAAGAAAAAGTGGTTCGTGTATGTATTGGAGGCACCCTACCAAGAGTCAAACTTTCCTATCTAAGAGTCCTACTCCTATCTAACCTACCTAAGAGTCAACCTTTCCCATACAGAAATATTCAAGTGATAAGCGAAAAGCGAGGAATGACTCCCTAGGGTGGCCGAGAAGTTCCCGTACCCCTTAATAATAACATAAAAGGAGGTACGGGAGCTTCCCGGCCACCCTGTAAAATAACAAGCATTTACAAATTCTCTTAAAATGACCAAAATAAACTTTTTTGTAGAGCGACGTGACATTTTATGGAAATGCTTTACTTATTGACTACTAAATTAAATAACTAGTAGCTTAGCCAACCAAAACAAAATTCTTACGAAATTTGCAGATACGTGCTCGTTTATGCCGAATGTTTCTAAACCTATCAAGTACACATTTAGATGTACTAAGAGTCAGTAAAATGGAATATTCATACTTTAAAAAGTCCACAAAATGAAGGCAGACTCTATCCTAAATAAAATAACTACAATAAAAATATAAATATGCTAATATATAAATGCCTCGTAATTACTAATAATTTCTGCTGCTTCGGGAACTTAGTTTGATGCTTAATTTTACATCTATATAAAGACGAAAATGTGTTTCCAAGAAATGTGTTTTATAATTAATATGTCAATCATAAATTTTTATGCAATAGTAATGTTGTCCTCGAGTTCGATTGCATCTTTAACAGTGTCGTGGTAAACAGTTATCGATCAAAGTTACAACCTCCAACCTTCGGCGAAGAGCAATTTAGATCTTAGAAGTTCTGGAAGCTTCGAAACTTTGATGTAAACTGATCCTAACCAGATATTCCAATACCTTCGTGAATAATTCATTTGTTCTTTTAGACAAGCACGCGGAAATGGGGTTCCAGTTGTCGCTACCTACATCCAACTAACGATACGGTGTCGGGAAAAGATCAAATATTAATGATCACTGGATGCATGACCAGATGTACATCAATAATTTACTAAATGCAATCATCAACTCTTAGTGAACAGCAATTTGTAACAGGAGCGTAACCAGAATACCTTGTCAAATTTTTCGAAGAGCCAAACTTTCCCAGGAATATTAAATCTCAAAAACATCAATACTTCGTGTAAAGAAACAAATCTGATTTTTTTGTAAGTGTGTGTATATATTTCAGTAACTGACTGGAAAAAAAAGGAAAAACAAATTACTTAGAAATTTAATTTTTTTAAATTTCTGAAATGAAATAACTCTGTGGCTTTACATGAAGAATTGTTAAAACTCAATGGTTAACTCAACTATTAATGGTAGAATCATGAAATCGTGAAATATAACTTCAAAAAACACTAAATAACGGCTAATTATGGTCTTGAATGTTTTAAAGCTTTATAATAGACCTAAGACTGCAGTACTAAAAGGGTATAATCAGACCCTAACAAAACAAATAAAATTAATGAATTAATGAATTAATGAATTAATTAATTATGAAAGTTGTTCAAGAAGATATAATAAGCAAAATAAAAGCTACCTTAAAAAGACGTCGAGAAAGTTACAGAAATTCAGAAAACAAAGCATTGTAATATTGTGGCATCCCACCCACAATAATATGAAGTGCCATTACTTTGCTATCACTGGAACATGGATTGTAACTTTTAACAGTACCGTATATTGATGACTAACTATTGAGATTTGCAACAGACTTAAACTTTGGTTGAATAAAGCTCAAATCATAGCAGAAAATGTCCTAAAACATAACTTGGTTGAGGATAGTTACAAATTCTTTTGCAGAAAAGATGTTTGGATTATTATACAGAATTGTACAAGATATTTTTGGTAAAACTGTCGTAAGTGAAGTTACAATGATGTAAGGGCTAGGCAATGAATCTAGGATAGCTCTGAAAAAATATCAACAAAATTTTATTCGAATTTTCGTAGAACTTGCTGAACTATAAAAATTAATATTTTAAAAATACAAAAGGTCTTTTTTTAATTAAAAGGAATAGAAATAACTTTAAAAAAAAGTTCGATTAAAATATATAGTAAAATTTGCCAATACCTACTTATAAAATTTCATCAAAATTTTGACAATTTGTATCATAGAAACAGACAGGATATTGATTTTTAGTGAAGCTCTTCATGGAAAGGCCTCTAGTAAAAAAATAATAATCATAAATAAAGAGTAATCTTCGAAAAATAAAATTTACTTGTATCTGGAAAATTTTCCAAATTCCAAAGTTAAATAATTTTTATCTGTAAATATGCACATCAAGTCTCAAAAAGATCCAATCATTGGTTTTAAAAGTTATTAGATGAGTACGAATTTACACATAAGATAAGCGTACTGATATTGTAAGCCTAGTTTCCTAAAACATTAAGCTAATAAGTAGCAAACCTGTGATCACATGATCTTGGATTATGAGATAATTTTCTCACCACTCGTGACCGCGACCGCGGCTCATGTTTGAGCGTAAGTCACGCGACTTTCGACTGAACCACGTAGATAAAATGAAAATGTAAGTATCCTCAATACTACACCCAATATTTGTATTTTTTTGTCTTATAGTTTCAGAGGAGATACAACCAGAAAAAATAATCAACTTTTCTTTTATATATATAGTCAACTATTATGTAACTAATGGAATTTAAATTGAATCATTATTTTTTAAATTGTTTTAATTTTACTTTTTCAGTTTTTTCACTTAACCCAAAAATTTAGTGTAAATATTGTATCGTGGATAAAGTAATACTCTTTAAGTTGATAATTTCTTAACTATATTACTTATCTATGTAAGTAAAGAAGTATATTTAATAATTGGAACTAAGTGTAATATTTCTTTCTGTAAGTGCGGCTCTTTGCAGTCCAATCTTGGTTTTATTCCACGAATTATCTTCTTGGTTTTTCAATATTTAGTCCTTTCTTTTCTGATAGGGGTTAATAATGTACATTTGCGTTAATGCACTCTTTGGCTTTGAGACGCTTTTTGTGATGGACTCTTTCCAATCAAGAAAGCTTTTTGGAAGCGAGCTCGCTTTTCATTCTTATAATGAAATCGAGACACTCAGGGACGCCGCATTTACCGAATTTCAGGGCGTTTCGATTAATTACTTGACTTGCAGTCATTAGCCTAAGAACATCTTCCAGCCAACCAAGTATTCATTGTTTTTTTTTTTCTGGTTTCGGAAGAATCTGGAAACTTCTGCCCTAGAATTGTTGGTTAAATTTCAAAAGTTTTGAATTAACTTTATTTCCGTTTTCGAAGAGGCTTTCTTTTTTATTTTTTCATTGGAAAAGAATAAAGACATCAAATTCAAAACACGCCCTCACCTTTGGTAATTAGGACCCACTTACCCGCCCATGAAGTTCTGAAAATCCCAGATAATGATCCGTTGTCCTTAATGAATTGGGGTTGGGTTCCACGCACTAATCAGCTCAGACAAACATAATTAATTGTAATTAGTTTTGATGGAGTTTCATTTGAGGATCTTGACACATCTCAAAAAAATTATCTGTACAACGTTACATGTGTGTTTTCCATATGAAGTATCATTAGTGGAGTTAGATTCTAACGACCTTTTATGCTGCAAAACTCAATTATCTCCTTTGTACTAATAAACTCATAAAAAGAACAAACAAAGAAAGACCTGATGCGAGTATAGTTTTTATTACTGTCTTTGCTGTTGAAACTAAAGAATATTTTATGAAAATGATATCCTTTTAAATCTTAAAATTAACTTTTATATTTTTAAAGAGAAAAGAAGGATTTTAAAATACGATTATAATAATTGTAAATTCATAAAAACGGCACACATAACTACGTTAAAAAAATATTAACCATTTAAAACTCCATTACTGCTGCTTTTCCACTGGACAAGAAGATTGGACAGTTGATTAGTCCAGTATGATGGTGGCGCTGCGTGGATGAATAAATTTGCATATTTTTGTGAACTCTATATAAAGAGAAGCCTATAATTTTTGTTCATTGTCACTTTAAGGAAGCCCAAAGTAAGTGAGGGCGAAACTAGTAGTAGGATTTTAAATGTTAATATTACCACAGTTTACCACACTTTAAAGTGAATATTTATTTATCAAGATTATATTATTATTCAATGACTTGATTTGATTTTAATAAACACATTATATAAAATTTAATCATATATCGCTGAATGTATATTAATAGTGTAATGGGTGACACTATTTGTTTTTTGAAAAAGTAATAAAATATGCTAAACAAAGGTTTTTATATGTGAAATTAAAGGCAATTTATGAAATTTATACAAAATTGTAATATGACTTTGCAGGCTTCAACATGTATCATAACATAACAGAAATTACAGTAAGTTCCAATTCTCCTATCAATAAAACAGTACAGCAGTAAGATGATATCTGAAGTTTTACATAAACATTATTAAGCAGGATTATTAAATATGTATTTTTTTATTGCCTTATATGATAATTATCCCCAATCTTCCCATTTATTGTCCTGTATTCATGTTTCAGACACACATATTCTGTAACTTTTCTTTAGGAAGATAAATTTACTGTCTAAATGCTTTGTTATGATATGTTAATAATTGACTTTTGCTTTTTGTATGTAGCAGTGAAAGTTCAACATTTGTCATTAGTTCTAATATTGCTGCAATAACGAAAACTTCAGCAGAAAATAGGATAAGTCGTCGAAATCCAGAAAAGAGCAAAGCCAAATTCATGGGAGCAGTTTTAATTATATTATTTCTAAAAACCAGTTTCAGATTTTTGTGGACAATTGTTAGCTGCTTAATAATGTACAGATTCATGCTTCCTTTCTGTTAGATCACTGTTTCAATTAATTTTAATTATCACTATTGTTGCTTTGGCGACGTAATAGAAAGGAAGCATCCGTCAATAACGTTGTTAACAATGATCCACAGATTTTCGCTTTGCCATCTTATCTTTAAATAACTATGGTTTCTTGTTTATTGCATCATTCACTTCATTAGCGGCCCCTAGGTTACAGCCGGCCTGTACAATATAGGGGACGGCTCTTGCTTTTATGCTTGCTGGATTTCTCACACTGCAGTAACCAAACGGTTAGAGATATTAGAATTAAACCTTCATCATTGTGTTCAGCATCAAAAAGTAGATGACCACATCTTCTAGGACCCCTCCCTGACCGGATTTTGGGGATGGTCAAAAGTGGTCGCTTCCGATAAAGAGGAAAACGGCGGTAGATGCCCTCCCCCCCAATATCTACCCTTCTGAAGACATTTTGTTTATAAAATTGTGGATATTATGGGATCGCTTTGGTTTTGACACTGTCTAAAAGCATTAATTTATCTTGTTTCTTTAATTTTTAGCTTTATGTCGCTTTAGTTTTCAAGTGTTGAATTAAATTTGTTTATCTGGATTCACAAACTTGACCTATTATAAATTTTGAAGTGTTTTGTCATTAATGTTTGTTAAATGTTGATGACTTTCTGTATTAATATTATATATTACTCCATTACTTATTATTCATCTACAATAACGTATTCTCTGTTACATTGATCCCATTGATGTAAACCAAAAGAACATTTAATGACTTACAATTAGAAACAATTGAAAACTAATTGAAAACAAAAGTATTATTAATCTATATAAATAAAAATGTAAATGTTCGTTTGTTCAAAATCGCTAATCTCCGAAAGTTCTTCACCAATGGCTTTGAAATTTTGACACAACGTTGCATTCGAATACACGCGTATTTTTATATATCTATTAGATAGATGTCACATCTGTGACAGGTAAAAACATGCTTTTTTTGACAACCCCAGGTGTTTGGCGCCAACCGCAATACACTTCAGTTAAGCGGAGAAGCTACAACTGGCTGGAAAGTCGTATATTCTCCGATCTCGATATTAATTTGCTAAATAAATAAAGTTTTTGTTTTTAATGGTATATGCAAGGGTTCCGGAGCGAAGCGACGCGACGATACCCGGCTAGTAAATAATAATAATTAAATAGTATTAAAAATAATTAAAATCAATAAATAGAATAACAAGAATAATAATATGTAATTCCTACTCTCTAATTAACAATAGACTAATGTTTGGAATCATAATAGTTTGTTAAAATTTTTGATTTTAACCATAAAGGCTGTTATCATGTAGAAATAATTTTGAAGTCTTTTATTTCTCTCATAGAAAACTACCAGTTGACAGCCGAACAATTTCTATTCATTTGTTTCTGTAATTGTAATGGATTTTTCAATCCGTATTTTCATTACACTGTTGATTTTTTAGAAATTTTTAAATTTTCCATTAGAAGTATGTGTTGGCTTTTAACTAATTTACCTTAACTTTGGGCTGCCTAAGTGTACGGTCGACCTTTAAAACCAAATTACAAATAGTCTCATTATTTAGTAATAGTAAGTGGCTGTAAACGAATCTTATGATTAAACTATGATAACAACAAAATTGCTCAATTATCATTCAATAAATCGTGGTATCACTTACCTTATAGTTTACTGATTTTCACAGTTAAGTGCCTATTAATGTTATGTTTATTATTCCTAATAACATAGCTCTCGAACTGTCTTCTGCTATACTGCAATTATTTTCTTAATGAAATGTGATATTTATTCTGTGTTTCGCTTGTGATGTAGACAATATTCTGGTCATACATGCCTTTCAAATTTCTTCCATCGAAATGGCCTAAATGCTAACATTTTATGGTTTCACTAATTTTTGAAACCTCACAATTCTTTAAAATCTGATCAGAATTCCTTAGATTAGTCTATCTTGTTCGTACGTTTCTACACAAAACCACAAAATCAATAACTTAACATAAAGAATGTTTGTATGCAAAAGCATTTTAAAGACTGCTTTATTTTTTTTCTACGGTTCTTCTTTATTTCAGAAAAGGAAATATTGAGTAGGTAACCAGATACAAGAACATATAAGAACATTTATACAACATATAAAGAAGATATAGTTTGAGAAATTACCAATAAATATATTTCTTTTACTTCATTTTTCAAGAGAAATATTGATAATTCGATGTTATTTTTTTAAAACTAATTTCTTCAGTCTATCATGTAAATAATACAAATGTTCAATTCCAGATTACAGAACTTACTTTATACGAATTCTGATTCATCATTATCATGTAATTTCTCTAGTTTATAAATCTCACCCGCTAAAGCAAACAGGTTATTTTTAGCTTTTTCTATTTTTCTAGAAAGTTTTCTGTTTATATTCTTTACTTTGGAAGATCCGGAGTCAGAAAAGCGGAAATTTTATTTCTGCTGAGAATCTTCCAAGGCAGAAATCGATAATGTCAATATAAAGCAGTGGCTCCAAAGTTGTGTCGCAACTTGATTTGCAGCTTAGTTCTGGTAAAGGTAAATTTAAAAAGAAAAAGGCTTAACATCTGGTATCTGTAGGAATTTCTGAGAGAAAGGTTTGTTTTGTTCTGATAATAGTTTGTCTAGGAAATAAAGTGGAATAGTGAAAGAGTAAGATAAAGCGGGGGCTTTCAGAAAAGAAAATCCCGAGTTGATAATCATTGATCTAATGTAAGCCAAGAAAACAAGGATAATGAGATTGATTGTAAAGCTGAAAAAGAGAAATTATGTTAACTAAATTCAATGTTAACTTTTGAATCAGTTAACGGATGGTCTTGAAAACTGACAGGTCGAAATTTACAGACAAAAGATAGACCAAACTGTCGAATACTGTAGATTTGAAAATTTCCGCATATGGATCTCTGTGAGGGAGAAAAATTATCATAGGAAAGCTTCGCAAATAAAACAATTAGTTCTCAGTATTGATGTCCAAGAGTTAAAAATATAGTAAAAACAATATATAATAGACTTTGTTTGTGATTGATTTTGTATTTTTGAAATGTGGATATTTCGAAAATTTAATATTTATCAGCAAATGTAAAATTTGAAGGTAATTTGTTTGCATTCATCGTAGATTTAAACTCATAGATTCTTTGCATCGTTTTTACTACTTTAAAATACAAAGAAATAACGAAATTGCAAAACTACATTTAAGAAAAGTAGGATTTTCAGAAAATAAGATTTTTTTTAACAAAAACAAAACACCAATAAATATAAAAATATATGATCAAACTAAATCGACTTATCATTCCCACTTAGTTCATCATCAGGAAAATGTTGATCAATCTGTCTGCAAGGCTTGTAAATAGATTTTTTCTCTTCTTTTTTCCAAATTGTTGTATTGTTTAGACTTTTATATATTTTGTATTTCTACTTTTTTTTTCTCAAGAAATTCTTAATTTTAAACTTATGGAACATAAAGAAAAAGAGAAAAAGAGGTATAGAAATTAAAGCAAATTCAACTCTTATCTTCAGATTTTGAGATTTTAGAGTACTTTTTTAAGAGAAAAACTTCATCCCAAGGTAGAATATTTTTGGATCGTTTTTCTTTAATGTTTAAAATGAAGATCAAATGATTCTTTCCCTCCAACTGGAGGATTAAATTCTTAGCTAATTGCTGAAAAGAAGCCATTTCTTAATATCATCGCAACGTAATCGTGTTCGTAAAAATCGATGACGAGTATAGATTTTTAAGTTGGATTTACGAAGACAAGATGCTTTGCAGATGCGATACCTGACGTTGTGTCTAATTGTCAGTAAATGACGTCATTGGAAGGTTCATTCGTGTAGCAATTAGCAGATCTGTGTGTTCATAGTTGTCGTACAAGTCGTCATTATCTAACGAATGTCTGGTCTTCATCACAGAATAAAGCTGGTCTATTCAGGAAGAGTGTTCCTTAAACTTCAGCTAACAGGACTTCATAGACAATAGTCTTTTAATGAATCTCATTATTCTGTAAGAATTACTCCCATTGGATCTACTTTACATATTTTTTCTGTGCCGCTTGGTTACCATAGCAACGCAGCATGTTCTTCAAAACATCGCCGAAAAAACAAATAAACATACGGTTCCTGAAAGAATTTGATTATTTAAAATCTTGCTTTTTTATTTTTATTTTTTAAAATCGTGAAAATAACGTAAACGTAAACCTTTTTTTTTTCAAACGAACCTTTTTTCTCTTTTTTTTAAAGATTTTAATAGAAAACATTAAATTTATCATATGAACTGCAATTTTAGCGGTGGATTCAAGCTATTTCCTCAAAATTCTATTGATATTTATGGAAACCAATCCGTTAGTAAAGACCAGCAATCCTTATTTTATTTTTTGTATATATTGTATTTACTTGTGTTTTTGTTTTTATTACTTATAGTATTATATATATATATATATTCTAATGAAATATGTAATAAATGAAATTGTGAAAATTCACATGCGTCTGGCGTTTGAATTCAAATGTTTATTATTATTATAATTATTATTATTATTATGATTTGGCTTAAAATTTAAACTAATTTTTATAATGAAGATAAATAAAAACTGCTATTAGTTTTCTAAAACTAAAATTTAATGATAGATGGGTTTTCTTCAGTTTACTACATTAATATAAGTTGCTTTACAAAGCTTTATGACAAAGTTACTATTAATGTAGTCTTTAAAGCTTCTTTGTGATAAATCATCAACTAATTATCTGAAGAAGCTGAAAATTTAACGATATATTTACATTAATAACTATACTTCAAATTAATTTTGACAGATATTCATCCCATTGTTTAGGAACCTTGGTTAAAAAATAACTAACAATAACTTAACAATATTAATAAGGACAGATATGAATTCTGTCCATATGAAAGTTCGTACAACAAACTATTACTTTCCTATTTTTTTTCTGATGATGGTCTTTTATTTCTTCATCTATAAACAAATCTAATAAAGTCACAGATTTCAGTGTTTTGAATCTAAAACAGAAATACACATTATTTTTATAATAAAATTTTATTTATTAATTGATCTTATTTTTAAAACAATTTATATATTTTAGTAATTCATTTAACGTATAAAAAGTTCAGTTTGCAAAAGAGTAAAAACTTTAAAAGTGAAAAAAGTAATTTTAATTTTTTAATTACTTTTTAACTTTTTAAACTTTTTACTTTTTTCTATATGTATTTTCGTTTATTATTATGATAAAAAATTTATATATTTTAGAATTTAGACTTGAATATTTTCTACTTCTCGTTCATCTCTTTTAGAAGATATTTGTAAAAAATTGTAGTGTGTCAAATTCAACAATACTTCAAGTTTTCCTAATAAATTAATCAATATTTATTTGGATATCGCTGGCCATCTCATTTCTTTTTGGAAGTTTTGTTGCTAACAAAGTGAAGATGGTGCTCACCAGATGGCAGCAGCGACTTCTAATCACTTAACAACAAGAGCTTCTCTAAACGCGTCTTCGAGGATGATGCCACTATCATGAAGGAAATTTTTTATGCGTGTATGAAATTTAGACAAAGTGAAAACAGAAAGACCAATTGAATCACTTACCATTCAACTCTTCCTTGCTTTATTTTCAGACAAGTTCTGCTGGTTATTGGTGATATATGTTTACAATAATAATAATAATTATTATTATATGAATAAGACATTCCACATACAATACGTAAGAATATAATTTACTTAAAATCTTGCTGAATCTTAATTTTCTAATTTTTATAGAAAAATCCTAGGTTTATCTTATTGATTTTTTCTTCTATGGATTTTGAGTTACGAGAAAGTTCGAGTTTTTTTAAGGAATACTAGGGAAAATCTCTTCTGTCGTCATACAATTTGCACTCATAAAGAAACTTTTTCCTTATGAAAGTGGTTGCAGACTGAGAAGTGTCTGGCGTTTTTGCTGTCGCCACATTTATCATTCCACTATCGGGAGAGGAATTCATTGTAAACACTTTTATATTTCAGTACTAGGGGATATTGAAAGAACATTCCTTGACCTAATGTTAAATCATCAACTTAGGTTTATATGTTATCAAAGTTGATTTTTGATCTCCATTGATTTCAATCTCTCATAAAGCGAACATCTTCCGGGTATCATCCGCATTTCTACAGAAAAAGCAAATTTTGTCGTTTGTTCCATGAAAGTAGATCGAAGTTTTCAAACAGAGCTGAAACTTGTGTTATTAATTATGTTAGCTTCAAAAATCGTACGTTCTGAAACGTATCAGGAACAGACACCAGAAAAATATACTGTAGAGGAAAGAATCTTTGATTTAAATGTTTAGTAAAATAATACCAACAAACCGGAAAACATATTGCAACCGGAAGTATCCTAAAACTTCAAGATTTTAAAACTCATAGATAGTATTATTTGCTATGGAATTGGATTTCGTTGTTTAAATTCGTAAAGGAAGCAGTCGTCTGAACGTTTCTTAGCATCGATTCATTGAAAATCAAGAGCGATTGAAATCCGTTGCCTTTAGAGAATTTCTGGTTCCCATGGTTGTCACCTGAGTGGAAGCAAATGCTTGTGCCTGTGGCGGTGACTTCCGAAGTTGGCGGGAGGTTTCCAAAGTGATGTTTATTTGCTAGACGTGGGTGTGGAAATGGCATTTCCTTGTCCTTCATTCAAAGAAATGGTCAGTTGCTTCTTCATCGTACCATTACAGACAGACAGCAGCTGTCTTCCCTCTACAATTCTACGAAAAGTAACAGGAGAAATTGCTTTGAAGTTGTACATATACTTTTAAACATTTTGGTTAATGGAAACGAATTTGAGCTCTTCCTCTCATCAATACAATAATGTAAATAAATCAATACGATAACACAATTTTATTCTTCATGATAGAATTTCATTTCTGCAATATTTTCATTTCGATTGTAAGTCTTCTCCACTTAAAAATGTAAAAATAAATGTATGCATTTTTATAAACAACTGATTAACCGCCTTATTCTCTAACAACAAACATTATCCTAACATTCCGAAAACTAGGCAATTCAAGTATTTCTTAACTGAATAAATATTCTCCCAGAAAAATAAGATTGAGGTTTAAGTGATCCCATGCATAGATTTTCTTCAGTACACTTATTAAACCTAATCAATATGTACTTAAGTTTAGACTAATCAGTTTTTAAAAAAAAAGAACTGCACAGCATTAATCAGATTAAAAAGACATAACAAAGAAGAGTATATCTGTCTAAGCTTGTATTGGACAATAGCTTCAGTTTTGAAAAAAAGAGAATAAAAAAGTTAATTTTGTTATTATTTAAAGGTTAAAAATCGATGGAGAACACACAGCTAATGAAAGCGGAGAATAAAAACCGTGACTAGTTTCGGACAAAGTAATAGTGTCCGAAACTATTCAGGGTTTTTTATTATTATCTTTAATTAGCTGTGTTTTCTCCATCGATATTTAATCTTTAAGTTTCACTTATTGTACACGTTAAATTTTATCAATTATGTTATTATTATTTATAACTAAATTAAAAACTAAGGAAAAGATAATATTATATGCCATGTTTAACTGGATATTTAGACATATCTTTAATATTAAAGAAATTACCGTTTTAAAAGTATAATAATAATAATAATAATAATAATAATTAATCAAAAACAACGATGTACTTGAATATACGAACAATAACGTATACGAGAAGCCAATCCTAAAAAAAAAGAACTTTGGCTTAAGTCACTTGAAAATAACTAAATTTCAAATGTTTTTAGTGTTATTCAAAGAAGACATAAACAGTTTTAAAAAAACTGTTAGTTTTAAAAAAAATTGCTCGAAAGCTGAAACTTTGTAGATTATTCCGTTTTTATATGCAACAAAAGTAGATTGTATGTGAAAGAGGTCTTTCTGTCTTTATAAAGAATCAGAAGACGCAGGAGACAATTAAAGTAACAATGAAATATTAGAGACAATTGTATATGTTTATACTGTAGTGAAAACAATAATAATAATAGTCATAATTACCTCAATATGTTTTTACAAAAAAATAAATTTCCAATGAATAATATGGGAAATATATGAATTGTTTAACACATGTTGTTGTGTAAGATTTCCTGAACAAGTGTTTTTTTGTTTTGTTTTTTTCAAATTACATGTCATAAGACATCATAAATATCTAAAAAGTTAATTATATACGAAACCCCTAAGCTGAAATGTGAACTTTAATCTGGAATTTGAAATATCCTAAGGCGATTTATTTTAATTTGTTACTAATAACTCGAATTATAACATTTCATCTATTTTCGACCATTATTTCTTATGAGCAGAAGAACATACTGAGCTATTTGAAAATACTAGTTCTGAGATGATTACTACAATATTTATATACTTTACTGTTTCCGTATACTATAGTTTCCATTTTATGTTCATTTTCAATTCAGTTTGAATTTTTAAAACAAATGCACTGGACGTCTTATATACAATAGCTGAATCAATAGTGGAATGATATACTGTCCATTTGTAAACCTTCTGTACGATTGCACGAACGATGTTGATTCTGTTATGCCTTTGTCCTTCTGAATGGCTTGTACAGAGACAGATACCAAATTGATAAATTACTTCTATTTCTGACGAGCCCGTTTCCCATTCTCCTCTTTCTTCTTCTTTGGAAAGATGTTTGTGATGTGCGATTGACGGAACCCAGATAACAACGCCGGTGTTCTATTGTCCTCTCAGAAAAATCGTTCGAGTTTGCGGTGCAGGAAGAAAATTTGTTTTCCTCTTACAAAACAGAAGCAGATTCTAAAATAAATTGTTCTTTGTAGAAGACAAATCCTTTTGCAAATAAATAAAAATAGCTTTTGCATAAATATTTTGTAAAGATGATTTTACAAGATTATTGTAAAATAATTTTACAAATTTCTAAGGTAAGTATTGAAGTAGGAAAATTTGAAACCAGAAGATAGTTTTTTAGAGATTAATTGGACAATCGATTTACATTTCAAATTAAGGAGTAAAGGGACGATGCACTTGAATATATGAATAGTAACGTATATAAAAAGCTAATCATAAAAAAGCAACTTTTGCTTGAATCACTTGAAAATAAGTAGAAAATTAATTTTATATTTCTATAAAGAGGTCGATAAATTAACTTTGAAATCAGAAAGTAACTTTGCATTGCGCTATCTTAAAGTATGAACAAGGTCTGATGATGATGTCTGGCTGCTTCGTTAACTTGTTTATTTACTTATAATATCAATGTAAAGATATCTAAATAAACTTGATTTGAACATCCTGATACAAATATTTTAAGTTGCATGAGGAAAGTTCAAAAATTCCCTTATCGATTTTTGTGAATGTTATTTTTCAGAAAGAAATCGAGTGTTACACAAATTATAATTTTCTATAAATATTATGAATGCAGATGTAACTGGGCAAGAATGAAAATTTAATTTTGCTGAAGTTAATCCTAAAAGAGGGCAATTGAATTTTACAGTCGAGCATTAAGAGTATTTGTTTACACAGATTAAACAAACGGTTAAGTAAATCTGTCTAAGTAAATAGAAAGTTAATTGAAAGCAAATTAGAAATTATATCTTCTATTTTTGAAGGCGTAAATTATACAGTTCTCATTATACAAATTATACAGTTTGATATGAATAAGAATAAATAAATAATTTAAAATAACAGAGTTAGTAAATAGTTGATATGTAAAGCAAATAATTTAGATTCCTCTAGATTCTTATTTAATGGAATGGAACCTAAGCTTACGAAAATTAGAAGTTTAAAGTAAAAGACTTATCAACAAGTCTTAAAATACGAATCACGGCAACGTTCACTAAGTCCTTCGTCTAATAGCTTTTGTAGTTGACTTGAAAAGCCTTTAAGGAACAAACTACTGTCATACAAGATTTATTTAATACGCTTAAAAAAATAATCAAAATCCTTTACGAACTTTGTACATATCTCATCAAAATATCGAGAAAGCTTCTTACCGTCTGGTAAATTTAGGCACTTAAACTTTAATATATATCAGAATAATTATTTCTTTTTTGCAATTAATTTATAATGATTTTCTGTGAAAGAATTATGCTTTTTCAGTTTGTTTTCTATATTTTATACTATGTTACAAGTTTATGAATGAAGAGAAACACTTTAACAGTCGGAAGACCTTCTCCCTTAACCCCCTTTCTCCCTTAGCCCCCTTTCTCCGTTAACCCCAACAATTAGCATTCAGAAGATCTTGTGTTTGAAGTGATATCAATGCTCATTACAGTTTGTGGGATTGTTTTTACTGAGGACTTATTGATCTTTATTGAGGACGAGCAAAAATACCTGTGCTTCGCACGGTTTACAAAAAAAGAATTGTCCTGGTGTGGATTACGAAGAAATTGTAATTGCGTGATCACTTTGAAACTTTCAAGTTGTAAAAAAGGCTCGTTGTAGTTACAAATTATGTTTTAAGACTAGCTACCGAAGCATGCGGAAGCCTTGCATGTACAACGTGAAAACACGGTTTATTTCTTCAAAAACAGCAAATTACTATAAACAGTAAACTAATAACTGAAATCTTAGAATTAAGAACATTCGTGTCAAATTTCATGTTTGGAACTCAAGCGATTTCGTAGATACGCATGCCCTGCAGGAAAGTTTCCCCCCCCACCTCCACCGTTTATTCCCCTTAGGATCCGAATATCGAAAATTCGTCGAATACTTATATTTTAGATTTACAAAGAACACTCATATCAAATTTCGTATTTCCAACTAAGAGGTTTCAGAGATATGCGTCCCCCTCCAATTATTTTGGGATGCTTGTGAACCTGCCTGCAAATTTGACGTTTCAAGACAAACAAACAAACAAACACTCGCGTTTAATATATAGATTCAATACAATGTAATAGACAATTAATAGAGAATTAATTAATTAATTAAAAAATAAGTTTAATTAAAATATTAAAAATATATACCACTGTACAGGAACGCTTTCGAAACCTATATGGCTTCTTTGTCAATCTTTCAAAATCTTCCTTTTTAAAATTATATAGATTGTACAATGAAATAATCGAGTATGATTTCCGGTCGTAATCACAAAATTACGAAATTTAGACGAAAGTCCAGTGAGATATCGAACCCAATCCCTTTTTTATAGCATAAATTGTTTTTTCAATTACCATCAATTATCTGTACTTTTACCATAATTTCACCTTTTCTTTCATATGAACATTTAACTTTAACAATTCTGTAGCAATCCTTCACTTAGCATAACAGTTTAATCACGTCATAACGCAATCCGCTACAAAGCGACTCCGCTTACAACGTGATGCAAGCGTGGTTCCCAATTTTTCAATCCCAATATGGAAAGTAGTTCCGTACACATGTTGACATTTCCACTTCATGTCGATTACAAGATATTCATTCTCTGAAGGACTTTATCACGTCTTAAGTACAAGGTATCAACAAAACACTGAAAATAAAAGACACGATTTATTTATTGTTTATTCTATGGTACTCCTATTATTGTGCGCGAAAACAAGAGGCATAAGAAATTGTCATCAGTAGTAAGTTCAATGTAGAAGAAAATGTTGTAAGTTTCCAACCCAATCAGTTTAAAACGCGCTGGGATTCTTTAGACCATTTATAAGTAGGTTGAGTTGTATTTGTTAAGTAATCAAGAATTAAGTAATCAAGTAATTAAGAAATAACTGGTGTTTGTATCTTCAAAAGAGAGAAGTCTAATTATAATGTTGATCTAGATTTGTCTTCATATCAGTTTTGTAAAAATCAACTTTGAAAATACAATTCTCCTTCAATCCTTAAAAGGATTTTCATGAAATATCTAAGAGGGTGTTAACGAAATAAATAATTATTGAACAATTTTGTTCAATTTTTACTATTTATCGAAAGAATAAAAAAAAAACAACGGGAATTTTTGCTTAGAGACAAGGTTGTTTGAGAAAAATTGGTCACATACACAAAAGTAAAAATCACTAGAAAATCATGAAATGAAGGAATAACCACCGAAATCAACATTTGCCTGAATTTTTTGATCCCATTTAATTAAAAACTACAATAAGTAGGAAGATGACATTTTGCACACGTACTTATTAACCCAAATGTGAAGAATTACAATTTCAATACTTAAATCGTAGTGACGAAATAAGTATTAGCCAACACACCTTAACTTTAAAAATAACAATTTATAATTAACAATATAAAAAACATACCTACGTATTCTGGAGCTTTCGAGCTACCTTTCGGCGCTCATTTTCAACAAATTTACAAATGTTTGGTCCTACGCATATATTTATACATATTGAAAAGCTAATAAATGTTCACAAATGCGGAAATAATTTTGGTAGTCTTGTATTGGTGTTTCTTAGTTGTCGCCGCTCTGGCTGGTTTTGAATGGTTCCTCTCCCATAAACCTCTCATTGGCGGTGTCATTAAAGTTGTGGTTTCTTTTTAAAGTTATGGTGTGTTGGCTAATATTTATTTCTTCATTATGAATTAATGAGCATATGTAAAAAATGTTCTCCTTCAATATTTAAATCGAAGAAGGGAAACGTCAGTTTATAAACTGCTCCTGGTCACTACTCTTCGGACAAAGAATGTAAACAACAACTGTTGGAATGGTCTATGTTGCACTGTCACGTGTTCAAACACTTGGTTTAGCTTTTGAAAAATCATATACATTTGACAGATTTGACAAGTAAGAAACTTAACGTATGTTAATGTGTCGATAGCGTGAAGACGAACATATGAGAACATAACACGGTTATGTAATTGTCGTTTAAATGTGTTTTTATATGTTAAGATTCGCAAATTTTGAAGTAATTTTTTTGTAGTTTTAATGTTTTAATTTATTTGTTAAATTACCTTCAGTTTAAATTTGAAATCTTTTTCAGCCGCACACTTCAAATGGCCGAGCTTTTTGCTAGTCTATAAACTTCGCAAACATCAAAAGGCCAACTTCTTGTCTGTACTCAGTACTTAGTCTGTACTTAGATAGCTTTGACGAAGCAATTGCAAAGGGATCAAAGAACTTTTTATCCACAGACTCCTGTGTAGAAAAAGTCCCAGAATTGAACTCTGTCGTGGGCATCTCAAGTTTTGAGGCCAGTAGTGGCGAGATCTCGAACTGGAGAGGGAAATGGGATTTCTTAGAACTTTTATCTTTTAGTGCTCGACGAAATCATCAACTACATACTTTTATGGGAACTCTATCTCCATTTCCGTTATTGTTCTCAGAAAAACGTTGTGAATTGCCTGGTCTCCAGAAAATTGCTGTAATGCTATTTCCCTATTTCACTGTACTTGGAACCTTACAGAAGAATCCTAAACTAACAAATAAATACTATGTCTGTCTCAAACTTCCACTTGGCAGGAAATTGGAAAACAAAACCAGGTTAAAGCTTTCTGTATCAAAAAAATAGAACGTTAAGTAGAAAATTAGTGGTCGTTATATTGATTTCTTTCAATTGTTTTATTGTTTTTTAAGAGAATTCTTCACTACTAATAAATAACATTCTGTAAGAAATGCAAGATAGCTTTTATATTTGATGGTGAATAATTTGGTCTCATCCATTGTTGTTTTATAATTTCTTTTGAATGCCTTAATTTTACTTAATACTTTTGTCGATCATCTGGTTTCAAATCAAGAAAATCAGTGCAGATTTTGAAAATAATTATAAGGCCTTAATGTATTTAAGACGTTTTAATATCTGAATTGTTCTAAAACTAAGGTTATGTTACTTTTTGATTATTTATTTAGAGTTTTTATGAATGGGTTCTATTCTTGTAAGTCAAAATTTAATTATTTTTATGTTTATAATTTTCATCCATTACTTTTTGATAGAAAATCGTAATTAATGCTTAATTTAAAAGTTTTTGTAAGAGGTAAGTTACTTACGATACAATCTCAATGATTATCTAAGACATTGTCGTAATAGCTCAGTCGTGATCTTAATATAATTTCTTTTTTCTGTCTCTCGTTTCGATCTTTTGTCAGGTATTTCACGTTCGAGTCATGTATTTCACGTTCGAGATATTGTAGTTACTAAAAACATTTATTCTTGAATCTCACTATGTGTTGACTTAATAGGATATTAGAATTATTGACACTATCATCTGTGTAGATATTTAGCAATAGTCGACGATTCTATTTATTGTTGCATCGGGTCAACGAAGAATCTTTGCACGGCGTCACTTATCGCCTACTGGTGGCTCCAGAACTAATGGATCTCCGGGGTTTCAACTTCCTACTCCAATTCCGCTATCTAAAAGAAATAGCAGGGTAGTTTTTTATCAGGATTATTTTTTTGAAATTCCTCTCCTTTCAAGCTTCTTATCTAAAAAGGAGGATTCATTTCGTGAGGGATGCCATCTTCTTATGTTCGAACTTTATCATTGATTCAATCATAAAAGGCTGATATACTTTTAAGTTATACAAAAAGCATTAAATTATTATTCAAAAAATTAAAAGTAATCAATATAAAATCACATTTAAAAACTTTTAACCTGCAGTGACTAATTTAAAAATTGAAGCGAACCATAAAAGCACATTATTTACAATTAAAATTGACATTGCGACGTTTCAGATCTCCAATGTGCGAGACCTTTTTTCAAGCGTGTGATAATCCACTTTTTTCAATATATAAATCTTCCCACTCTTCTGAAATTTGTATTTATTTGTATACATACATTAACAATTAATGGAACGGAAAGAAAAGTAAGGTAAATAAATTAAACACAAAACTCAAACCTTTGATCACAAATGAGGCGTTAAGAACCAGAGTGGAATAACCCTCCCCCCTCCCTCTGAATAACTTTTTGAGATATTGAACACTAAAGTTAAATACTTGTACAAAAATCTGGACTCCAAATAATCTTTGTTTTTTTTGCTATTTTGAAGATAATAGTGATAGAGCTTAGTCCATTTTACCAAAAGGACTTTCAAACCACAAGTTGTTCCAAGAAACTTGAAATCTCGGGATTTGTCCACTCTGGCGCTTAATGCCTCAAATGAAGATTGCAGTTGTTACCACAAGAGGATTTGAACAAAAAATTAAAATAGAAGGAAAAAAAATTAACTTATTCTGGTTTCACCAATGAAGTTGCTTTTCCTCGTCCTCCATTGAGCTTTCGAACGCCTTCGTATAGGAATTTCACAAGCTATCCCAGGATTTCAGAACCTTCTTCATTATTGAATAAGAACTGGGGAAAAAAAAAAACTTCGGAAAAAAGTAAGTTAATCATGAAATAATCACTGAAAAAAAAAAAAGAAATACTAATTAATAATAATACTACAAAGAAGAAGAAGCAGATGTTGTTTTTATCTGAATTTTAGCTTAGCAAAATACCGAAATTTAAAGTCAATCGTTCAAGCATCCCACTTCAGGCCTATGTGTCCTTTTTCTGTCACGAGAGGTACGACTCTTAGCGTTTCATTACGAACGGGACTAAGTTGAGGAGGTCAGCCCCCCTTCTCCTCTAACCGTCGGGAAAGATACCCGATATCCTTTTTACAGAGGGTTGGGTGATTCCTAGCAGCGTCTGGAAGAGAAAGAACCAAATGAAAAATCTTCAACCACCGCCGGGGATGTCCCTACCTCCTTCATGATGTACCTCTAATTGCTTTACCACTTGAGCTATCGGGTCTCCTACCGAAATTAATATACCAAAATAAATTAATCTGAATATTTTTTTTTAATTTGGAGTCTAAATTTTACATTTAGAGATACGAACAGGTATATTTTCTCTAAATTTGTAAAGATTTTTTAAAAAATAATTTCATTCACAATTTATAAAATAAATTTAAAGTATCCCCCTCTAGGTCCACCTGGCCCTTCGGGATACACTGACCAACGGAACTAAGCTAAGGTTAGCCCAATCCCTGTCTGCCTGCCCCCGTAAAGAAATTCGTTTTGCATTCTTATAGAGCTGGGTGGACCTTAGGACCTGTCCAGAGAATTTAATATGGAAATTATGGAAATTATTCCATAAATAATATGGAATTTCGCCTTTGGCTACCAGGCCCTTCACTTAATAAAATAAATATTAATATTTAAATTCCTATAACGTTCTAATAATTTTGAAAACTGCTGTAATAAATTAACATCATGAAAAAAATCTTACATTCTTTTCTAGCGGTGTTACAAATAAAAGCTTACAAATAAAGTTAAAACAAACTCGGAATATAAATTCAAGTAAGAACCAATGTAATTCCAGGTAAACGTTTTATTTTTTCTGGAAACCATCCAGTTGTAAATAAACTTGTTGCTGTAATTACAGAATTCTTAAGAGGCTGGTGAGTGCTTCCATTATTTGGATAGGATTTTCACAGTTAATAGACCCTAGTGTTGGTGAATTCATCTTGTCGTTACCAAGGTAGACGTGGTTTTATTCCTGGTGAGTTATTGCGTGAGTTGATTGGCTAAAATCTCTCCTGTCCAATCCTTCTAAACAGCTCTCATCTTTCACTCGGTTCTTGGCTCTGTTTTATTGCACTTTTCTGACCCCAATCTCTTCCACTTGTTCGGAGAACAATCCCCTAGCAACAGTCTTAGACGTGGGTCTCTTGAAACGTCTGCGCGTGACTTGTCCTCCACAAAATTGTTCCCTTGTTAAATTAAAACATTTCTTTGCTTCAAAAATAGAACAATCACAGGGAACCATAAAGGGATTTGTATAATGGTATTGAGAAAAGAAATAACTCCAGCTAATTTTTAGTAAACCTAATTCAAAATATTAAAATTAACTTAATTTTAAGAAGATTCGTGCTTAAGTAAAATTTACCTTTTAAAATTAAGTAAAGTTTACTTTAAGTTGACTATTGATAAACTATTGATAAACTGTCTACTTGAAAAATAAAAATATCTTGAAAAGAATTCTTTTCTAATACTTTACGACATCTAACCACATTAAGAGAATCATAACCGAAGATCAAATTTGAATTAAGTAATTTGATCAAAGTTATCATATCAAAAGGTTAGGTTAGTACAATCTCTGATACGAAAAAGATTAGAAGCTTTCAAATTCTTAGACATTGAATATCCTGTTCAATGACTTCCGATTGAACAGACACAGAAATCATTAGGAATTAATTAAACTCTTCTGTTCAAGAATTAAAAAGCACCCTGTAATTCAGAGAGGTGTAACAATATGAGGACAAAGACAGTATCCCTTGAATCTCAAAATAATTAACATTGTACATTAAAATGAGAGGGAAAAATAATGAGAGAGAAAAGAAACCCAGACATTTTAATTATTAGTATAAAAAACAGACCACACTTAATCTTTTCTTCTTTTTTTGTCAGAAATGCAAGCGAAATGTATTCATACTCTGCTGTTGAATCATGGCCGAAATTTTCATCACCGTTTTATATCTGAATCGTGGATGACATATTTGGTCTAACGTTTTTAAATGTGCATCGGAGATAAAAAAAAAAGTCAAACAAAAAAAAAATAGAATACAAAATTAATTAAAAAAAGAATGACTGATGGAGATTAAGGTAACCAAAAATAGTATATTCCAGAAAGCTGAAATTTTATAGATAGCTTTAGATTATTAGAAAGAAGACCCAAATTCATTTTGATACGTATCGGAACTATAGGCCTAAAATAGCTCAAAAATTGTTACCAGGAACTGAAATTTTTATAATAAATAAGGGCTATCAAATATGATCTTTCTACTGATTTTGATTAGAAATTCGAGTCCAAGTACACAAAGAATACGCGAATTGAAAAAACATTACGATACTGGAATAAATACTAAATATTCATAAAATCCTTTGACACAACTATATTGGACAACCGGATATTCGAAAATTAGTATAGTTATTTATTTCAGAAGGATTAAGTGTAGTTATAATAGCTTCCAAAACTATTCTTTTATTCTAACCTTGGTATTCAATTTGAATAAAGAAAGCCTTGAATGTTAAAGAGACAATCAGGTTTTGGAATGAGACACTTGACTCGGAATTGAGGAAACTAATTAATTGGTCCCCGTCGAGCTGAGATTCATCTTGGGATCAATAAATACAAGAATCAAATGAAAGCCCACCCACTCAAACTTTCAATTTTTACCCAAGCTTATTTTTTTTTTTATTCTTTCTGTCTGATCCTAATTGTACCTTACAGATATTTCGATCGACGAAGTTCTAACCAAGACCCAATCCTTCGTTCTCTTCAGGGATTTGACTTTACAAAAGAATGTGAAAATCCGATTACTGGTTTGAGTACGCATGCGCGCATACACTAGGAGCTTTTCTGCCCATTTACTTAATCTGATGATAGAGAATTCGGTTCAAGAAAAGATGTCTTTGTGGGCGACCAAAAGCCCTTACAAATAAAACCGGCGGGATTTGAAGTGTTTGTCTGGGTTTGAAAAGGAGGGAATTGGTTTTGAAAGATTCGAGAGTTCTTAGATGTTCAAGTTGATTTTTTTTTTTATGTTATAAGGGCTTTTACTCCTAATTGAAAAACTTATAAAGACCATTAAAACAACTTAACTAGGTATCTATTGTAATCATGGCTGTTTTGCCAGTGAACATAAAAATAGTGGTAATATTTTGTTTTGTTTCTTTATTTTGGGATTTGTCGCCTCCAAGTATTGCAAACTCTGTCTCGTGTAATAATTGATGAGGATTTTGCTTCAATCAATGTAACGAAAAATAATACGTAAAGTTCTTTGATATGTCAAATAAAACAAGAGTTAAACGACTACATTGTAACAATGCTGAAATTAGTTAAAAGTCTATATAACAGTAATAATGGTGAAATCGGTTAAGACTTAAGGAAGTAACAATGCTGAAATCACTTAAAGAACTATACCACAATAATAACGCTGAAATCGGTTGAAAACCGAAATAGCAATGCTGTAATCGATTGCTCGGTTTCTATTTTTGCAATGTTGCGTTTCTCTGGGAATGTAAGTTGAATGCTATCTTTGCTACAACAATGCAACATCGAATTATATATTAAATACTCGTTAGGTATTTTTATTTTTTGTAAAAATACGGCTACTATGATTTTGATAACTGCAATGAAAGTGATTTATTCGGAAAGATAAACAAATTATGAAATTATCTTTATAGCTGTAATGCATCTTATCATGATCTTAAAAAGTAGTAAATTTCACCGTATAACGAAATACTATTGCTTTCGGAATTGTACAATTATCCATCGGTTTAAAAACAAAATAACTGATTTTAATATGGAAGTAAAAATGCTTCAAATGTAAATATATTCACTGTTTCAGAAGGCAACAATTCTGTGCTAAGAACTCCATTGTCCGTCTCAGATTCTCTGATTTTTAGGTGACAAACGTGATATTAATACGGGTGTATTCTTTCGGTTTAGATAACCATAATACTGAATTTCAATGAACACCGTCTAACCGACAAAATTCAAAATATTATTGTTAGTTATGTAGTAATACAGTAAAACCTCTCAAATCCGGCCTAATGTGACGCCCAGTAGGCCGGATTACAGAAAAGCCGGACTACCGAGAGTGTTCTTAAAATAACTCAATAGCTCAATTTTTTAAGAAGACATACTGCCAGGTTTAATTAATTTAACCACATTTTCATAATTTTGCACTCAAATGTTTATTAAAAACAATACAAATAAAAAGTGTATTTTATAATTACAGTAGTCTTATTTATTGTATACAGTATAATAATGCAAATGCGTTTAAGCTACAAGTACTGTAAAATACATGTACTGTAAAATTTAAAAAAAAAATCTAGTTTATAATGTCTCTTTTAATGTTTTAAATGTACATGAAAAATTACAATTTACTCTAATAAACAAAAATACTAAAATGTAAACCAATAAAGGGCATTGTTCTACACATTACTTTTTAAAAAATGAAGTTATTGCTGTTGATTCATTCGCTGCGAACGTTTCTTTGATGCAATGTCTCTCCACCTCCTAAAAAGCATAACGTCCGTTGCTGATGCCTGCTGTTTTACAATTTAGAAACGAATTTAGTAATAAAAAAAAAAATTACTCAGGATCCGGCCGGATTACCGAGGGACGGATTTGTGAGGTTTTACTGTAGTCACCCAAAATCTGAAACATGCTATATGTAAACAGTTTTCATACCATTGATGTTTTAATCTTCCAATTACAAATTTATATGCTTTATCTAGTATTGAAATTTTCAAATACTAGAAAAAAGTATTTGAATGTCTTGGAAAGTTAAGTATTTGAAAAAGTATTTATTCCTTGTAACTTATTGATCCACATAATATGAATCCAAATCTTGTGATTTGAATTATAACCTAATAATACAAAGCCTTATTGACAGAATTAGTTAATGCTTTCTGAACTCTCCTGCTACAGTAACGGTACAAACGTTTTCAGAAGAGATTTGCGCACTATTTTTTTTTATTTATTTTTTTTTTTACTTATTTATGTATAGATATAGTAGCTTCTATATTAATAATTAATTTTAAAATTCTTTCGGATTTTTTAAGTGCAATACTTAGCTTTTACACATTACAATATAAGATTTTTAAATTCTATGACGTTAATGTGTAATTTTATTATACAAAAGATTATTGTAAGAAATTTTCTTAATAAATGATGTTAGAATTAACACTCAATATTCGGATAAGAAATGATTACCGAAGTTTCAAAAATTCGATAAAAAAATAATTATAATTCTTCTTTCAATCATTGAGAGACAGAAAGAAAGAGTTCTTCGATTGAGCCAGAGAAAATTGGATTTCTTTTTATTGGTGTACCTTTCCTTATCTTACCTGGATGGTTTCATTGTGATCACCAGTCCTTTCAACAGCTTATTCTCTTTCCAAGACATTAACCCCTGGTGAGGAAGAATTGTTCAACGCTCTTTTCGATTTCGGAAATATTTTCGTTGAACGGAGGAAATTGGAAAATCGCAAAGAAAACAGAACCCAAACGGAAGGATCGACTTTCTTTTTTTTTTTGTAATAGATATATCTTGTTTGTTTTGTTTTTTTCACAAGTTTTTATAAAATGCAATTCTTGAGCTTCTCTGTCTGACCAATTGAGCTTCTCTGTTTGTAAGAAAAAGATTGGAATCGTAAACGAAAAACTCTTTCAAGCAAAAATTAATTTGTCAAAATAACGCCAAAGTTTTAAAATGAATTCAAGATATGTAAAAAAAAAAATAAATCTTCATTAACTTTTATTTTTAGTGAAAGGAAAACATAACTTAGATACCTACATACGTTAAAAGTTAAATGTTGTTTTTTTTTGTTAATTATTTAAAATTCTACCTTGTCATTCTAGACTTAAAAGGTTCAGGCAGAATCTATTCTGAATACCTTTTTTTTTAATTGTTTAAATTATTGTCAAAGGTAATTTTTTTTTAAAGTCGGAATCGGAATTTTGATTAAAATAGAGCCGCTTAATATTTCCTTAAAACCTATTGTTTTTAATTGCTGCGAATTATCTGTTTTG
This sequence comes from Thereuonema tuberculata, assembly GCA_023159025.1. NCBI lineage: Eukaryota > Metazoa > Arthropoda > Chilopoda > Scutigeromorpha > Scutigeridae > Thereuonema > Thereuonema tuberculata. The sequence goes on from JAFIDM010002131.1 coordinate 11,974,680, forward strand.
AAAATTACGAAGTAATAAATCTTAATTATTTCGCCTAAAATCATTTGAGAAATTCTTATTATCCAGTTGCTCAGAAATACCCCAGGTGTTGTCGAGTGATTTAATTACTAAGAATAGTCCTACAACCTAACTCTAAATGTTGTACCTGATGTGGTTTTGTCTTTCTATTTTCCAACTGTGAGATTTTCTTCCCATTAAAGTGGGAATAATCCATTTTGCACTCGTGGAAAGGATTCACGTGTTATGATGTATAACGAATAATGATGATTCGGCGAAATAATTTACAATAAATTACTCGTCAGAGTTGGTAAATTGAATAAATCTGGTTATTGAAGAAGAAAAACAAATTACTAATATTGCTATTTGAACAAGAGTACATCTATCTATAAAATATGGATTTTAAAAGTGCAATAAATGTAACATCAAACTTTAATCTTAAATCTTATTAGTCTTTGCAAATTTCTTTCTAATTTACTTTCACCTACATTTCTAATAAATAAGCTTTACTATAATTGTATTTTATCTTTTGAAAAACAGGAAAATCAATACTTTTTTTTTTCCCTAAAGGAAAATCCTGATTATTAATTTACTTGGTATTATCTGCGCGGAAATTGGGATGTAGGTGGACTAATTAAATTACAAGGTAAAACGAACGAACAGAATCCCTTTCGAATAATACAATCGCCACAACACGTTTTCTTTAATAATTTACACTTAATCCACTTCTTCCGGCTTCAGCGGCAAAGAGAACTTCCCTGCTGCCAAAAAGAGGAAAACCTGAAATAACTATTGATCAATTTTCAACATTTAAATAATTCTTATTCTTCGGCAATTCTAAATACAATTATCCATAAACGAATCAAAAGAATAAATATAAAGCTCATAAATTATTAAGCTTTATCAATATTGTAAACTGAATTTTCTAATTTCCTTAAATATAAACTACTGAAGTTAGAAAGAAAGATATTTTGAGGCCTCCAAATGTTAATGCTGTTAAGATGACGGCGTGTCTTGCATCTGATCCATCTGAACTAGTTTCGAATCCCGTAGTTACTTTCCACGATTAAATCTTTATCTATTCTTTGTTCGTTTCTTCCATAGCTATAATGTAGTTTCTCGTCTGTGATATACAGTATAAAGCGGTTTAGTCGGCAAATTAGTCCACAATTTCTGATATTTTTCTAAAAGCTTTTTTAGTAAAATGACAGTAAAAAATGTGCGAATATAAATTTAATTTAACAGTCCTGGTTGTTGAAAGTTTGCGCACTTTTAAATACCGGTAAAATGGTCGGGTATTCAGATAGCTAAATTTTATTTACTATTACTATTAACAGATATAATAGTATATATTAATATAGTAATATACTAATAATAGTAAATATTTACTATTAACAGATAATATTTACTATTGCGAAATAAGTAATTATTGAAATTATACGTAATTTTCGAAAAGAAATACATTTTAAAGATATCTCTACCGTGGTAAGGGTATTTCCCAAAAGTGAACCACCTTGAGATTTGTGAGTAGTGATTGATAATGCCGAGTCCTGAAGGGTATCTAATACCCACAGAAGTTTTAGCTGAAAAGCTCAAAACTTACGGCATTTATCCACTTCCCAACTTTAAGGTCCCGCTCGATTTCTAAGCCCCGCTCCCTAAAAACCCATGAACAGATGTTACACTTTTTTGTGGCAAATAAGTAATTTTTTGACGTTTTTCCTATCTTCAAAGCCTTATCCTCACGTTGTTTTAGAGCTTCTAGGGTATTAGCTACAAATTAGCCAATACCATAAAAGCTCACGTACTAAAACAACGTGAGGATTAAAGCTTCGAAGATAGGAAAAACGTCAAAAAGTGGAAATTTCTATCGGCGCCATTTTGAAACAGGTGATCCGTTTGTATATACCGTGGGCAGAAGAATTTGAATGGAATATATATTCTTGATCTAGGACCCCTGTTCGGAGCTGATCACAAGACTCATCTGTTCAGGTACGCGTGACCGCAATAGTACATTTATCCTTAGGAAAATACACTAAAAGCATAAAAAATTGGAGCTAACCTTTAGAGAGTATTACCAAGAAATTTTTATGAATGCAATAATTTCTTGGTGATACTCTCTAAAGGTTAGCTCCAATTTTTTTATGCTTTTAGTGTATTTTGTATGTGTATGTTTTGGTGTTTTCAAGTAAATACAATGTTGTAGTACATTGTTTATATTTTTAAATTAAAATTTACTGTCCATTTTCAAAAAGCAGACCTATCACTGGTCGACGACTTTACTCCGCAGAGGGATGATACGCTGAGATGGGCACTGTCCTAAGAAATTCTTTTGGACATTTTCGCTTTTAAGAAAAAAATTAAGGAGGAGCATTTTTGCAATAGTATTTATTCTTTCCATACTTCTTTCCTGAAAAGTGCAAATAGAACGCTGCTACCGGTAAACTAACTCTGATAAAAAGTAAACAACCCCTATTTCGATGAAATCGAAGGAGACCTGACGCATGCGCAAAAGCGTTGAAGGCTCGTAAACAAAACCGAACAGTAGCTATCAGAACATCGGATCACTTAACCGAGAATTTAAGAGTGTGTAAACATTCAACAACTAGGATTTTTAAATTGGATTTGTGTTCGCCGTTTCTTTTTTGTCATTTTACCAAAAAAGCTTTAAAAATATTAGAAATTGTTGAGATCACAATGTCAATTAATTAATTAATATTAATAAATAAGATTTTTCTTCTTAAATCAGATTCGATTTTCTCTCCCTTATCATCAATTTCATCAGAGCTTCGAAATTAAATTAAATAGCCTTAATCCTTGAATGAACACTACTTTGCTTTGTGGGTAAATGGAAGCTAAAAAGCTGTATGTGAATTTACAAGGTCATATTTAGAATATACAACTGTCTCATAAATACTAATAATCAACCTGAAGAGAACAAAACTTAATGATTCAATATTATAGTTAAAAGCTGAAAATTTGAGTGCAAGTGTTATTGTAAAAGCCATTCCCACAATGCATCTCTTCAGTTCATGGTTGGTTTGTGAGGAATGTGCGTCTCAATTATTAATTCAAACTTCAGCATTTAAATTTCAATCCACAGTAATTATTTCACTGCAGATGATAATCTCAAAAACTCATTAGCTTTTAAATAACAATTAAACTGAAACAATTAACACGTAGAAGAATGCCTTCAAAGTTAACCATTACAGAACAGTCAGACAGATCAGATAATTTCGACTAAGGAAATTCGAATTTCATTGATATCTGCTATTCGCATTGTAGCCTTTTGCAGCTAATTCAAATCACTCGTCAGGTCACCTTTAATAAAAATGAGCTACAAATTGAAAGAGGATATAACCATGTAATGAATATTTCTTACGATTTTTACACAATATCCCATTTCTTTTTGTAAATGACAGAATGATCTTTAATATGACTTTCAATTCTATTTGAATGTAATTAAAAGTTGGAAATGATTGAATTTTTTTTATGCACTTCTATTAGAATATTATTTATTGTGCATTACTATAATTGAAGATGTTTCTTAAAAAAAGTGTTTTATGTTTCTCAAAGCTTTAGATATTAAATTTTGCTAAGACAGATTTTTTTAAACAAATTACAACTAAATTTCCCATTAAGAAAGATTAATTACTACCACGATAAAAAGCAAGTAAATGTGTTGTGGTAGATAAAGCCTGAAGTGATCGGATTGATTTATGGAATGAGTTTATCTAACAACAGTCAATGATGTCGTGGGTGTTAAGAATGTACAACTGAAATTCTTAATCAAAACTTCACTGACATTTTGCTTTTCCAAATAAATTTTGTCTAGGCTATTTATTGAACGCTATCCATTATGGTAATAATGGTATTTTCAGTCTTTTTGTGAAGATAACAATGGATAATGAATGTACAGGAAAAATCAAGATTAGAATAATAATAAAATGGAAAATGAATGGTTTCTTCCATGTTTTCGAGTTTGCAGGGATACCTTCTTTAGACTGAATTCCATGAGAAGATCTTTAGTCATGAAATAGTCTGAAGTTTCTAGATTATTTGTATTTTTGGTTTGATTTTTACTCATTTGTAGGAGTCTTATTACAGTCAAAATAAATGTCATTTTATTTCAAGACTATTACATTTCCAGGGGCTAAAGATTCGAATTTAATCAGAAGGCTGAATTGACATATATCAGGTATTGTAGGCAAGACTTTTCTGTTTGCTATATCGGCTGTATTAAATATCTTAGGAACCCTAACCGTGATTCTAAATTGAGCCTAAGATGTGAATCGAAGATGCATAAAATGTGAATGAGTGATTCAAATGCTTGTGCGTTACACTGAGAAAGCATTAGAAAAAATGAACAAAAGAATACCATATTCCACAGTAGGTCCATATATCTTATTTTGAAAGTTTAAAGTATAGGAATTTTCAGGTTTATTACTTAGCATTATATAGTATTATCAGTTTGAAATTGTCCTTAAATATCATATTAACAACTTGAAATTAATTTTGAAGGATTTAATGATTGTAAGTAGGCAAGTATATTATAAGATTAAGTTATATTGGATTTACATCATAACTTAAATTACATCCATCAATTCACATAATTCTTCGCATCACCCTGAGGAATTTACATCTTTTTTGCTTTTGCATAGTAACACCATAAACAATAGGCTTTTGTAGCTTATTTTACTAACTATAGATTCATCTGACTTTCTTTCATAACTTTAGAAACAGTAAATAGGTCTTTTTAAAACTTGGCTTAATTGTATCTTATGGGTGTTATGGGTGTTGTAAATCTTCTCTTGATCGTAAAATGAAAGCCAAGTTTCAAAAAAGACCCATTTACTGATTTAAAATTTTTCATTCTTATTGTTTATCTTCCTTTTTTTGTAGCCGCATTATAAGGTGCTACAAAAAAGAAGATGTTTAGTTTTTATCCTGATGTCCTGATTGATTTATGCTGTCGTTTTTTAATTTGAATATATTATCTTATCGGTATATTTCGGAACCTTTTTATTATATGTTACAGTTGATAAAAGCAGAAAGTATAATGTTGAAATTAATTGTGAATCACTTTTTAATGTTTAATAGTTTTGATAATGGGAAAGAAATAGTTTATACTGAAATGTCAGGTTGTTTGGCTACTGGTTGCTTACTTGTTAAAATGCATAAGTTTTGATACTAAGAAAGAAATAGTTTAATATTGCAGTTTGAATGCTCTAGTTATGGGTATTAGTTGTTGTTTTTTCCTGCAATTAAGATTCCAAGTTATTTTCTTATCGGATATTTGAAATTCCTAAGTCCTCAAATCATATGTTAATTCCAATACTATGAGATTAGATGGAAACTACTCTTTACTTCAATGTAAAAGTATTTACATTCTTCTCTCAGTTGATCTGTTTTTTTTTTTACTTTTTCTTTCTTTCAATTTTCGATAAACTTAAAATGGCTTCTTATTTCCTTAGTTTTCAAGCTCTTGTTTTTTGTTATTTTTTTATTATTAACTTTTTTGGGGATCTTATCTATGAATATCCGAAAACTAGCTCATCACCTACATCTTATATTAATGTAAGAGTTAACTTACCATTCACTATTTTGAATTTTTTTTTTTTTTTATATTTTTTTTTTATCTTAATGAAGCTTTTATTTATTTCAATAATTAATACCAGATCATTGGATAAAAAGTTAAATTGTAGTGCTAGGGATAAAAATCTGTAACCCTAATCAATTTAGAAGGTTTTTCAAGAGGAAAAAAAAATATTCATGAAAACGCGAAGATGAGAATAATGAAGGCAATGAATGTCCCGAAGGGGTAATTAAGGAGGTGGATCATAATTAAATATTGAAAGTTTTAATTTTAACCCACAAAAGGGGGCCATTAGCGAAAGAGAATAAACAAAAACAGAACTAATGAGAATTGGAGGGAGGACGGGACTAGTGGGTGGGGTTCACTAAGTCTCGCCGACACCCTTCCACGGTTATTAATGAACTCATTTCATTTTCTGAAACCTTTCACTTTGTATATTTCCGCGCTTCTGACGTGATTTGTGTAAATGTTTGGGTGGATTTAGTGCACGCCAGTTTACTTTGATTAACTTTTTAAAACTAGGTAGAAAACCTCAAAGAAAGTTTTCAAGGCAAATTGTTTCTAATTTGTAAGTCTCAAAAACTTCTTATAAATTATTTATTGTAAAGGAAAGAGTAACTTTGCTAAGAACGCGAGAAGAAGGAAAGATTTGTTTATTCAAAAGGTTGTAATATCCCTTAATCTGTATCTGAGAGAAAAAAAAGGCTAGGAAAAAAAAAAGAATTTCCAATGCAAGTTTAATTCGGAATATGCATGAATATGTCACTCATCTATAATTCAGATAATACAAAAGTTATGTATTTATGTATTGCAAGTAATTTGCAAGTTCCTATGCAAGGAGCAATCATACATACTCGTAATAAATCCAAACAGAATTCTCAACAAGCTTTTTAAACAAAGAAACAGAATATCTTTTCGTAATGTTTTCTTCATCCTTATTTTTTTATATCAACCGTATCCTTGGTAAATTGAATTATCAATGCAAAAAATTCCTCAGATATCTATAAGAAGTAAAAAAAAAAAAAAATCAAAACCCCGGATTGTTTTGTATAGTAAATTCTCGTTATCCGCTAACTCCGATCCTGCTGATTCTCTGTATCGGCTGAGTGCAATCCATTTCGCCACATAAGCGATCTCTTCTCGTCCATATGCGGCCATGCGCAGAGCAAAAAAATCCCGTAAGGGCTATCGCACAGTGCCGATACCAGGTCCATCACGGGCAGCTGCTATCTGCTGCTACGGCTTTTGTTATGGTTACACGTCTCTATATCGCGTCGTTCGGATAACATTCCACGTGTTCTCAGTGTTTTAAGCTATTTTATGATTAATTTATTACTTTTCTACAATGACAAGCTAAGCATAGTGCTAATAAAAGTGTTTCAGCAAGCATTCCTAAGCGATATATATGTATACAGTAAAACCTCGTTAAGTTGTCACCTGGATAAGTCATCACTCCGTTTAAGTCGTCGTTTTCCTTTGGTCCCGACAAGGTCTCATACACAATAATGTAAAATAACCCTCCTTTACCCGTCACCTAATTTCATTCTACTCCGGATAACTCGTCATCCTCAAAATTGGCTAAAAGCATCTTTCTTCTCCATTTTGCATGCCATCGTGTTGTCTTTTCAGCCCCGCCCCTTCACTTTAAGAAAGCCAAGCCTTTACGGGCTATTTTCGACCACGACTGTCACTTCATTCCTTTCCTACTCCTTCGGGTTCTTGGAAACTCGCTGCTAATCATGCAAAGCACACTTCTCGATGCGACTCTGTCGAGTGTAGACTTTTTTCTTGACCGCTCCTGAGTGTGACTTCTTTTCATAGCGAGTAAGCCCCGCTCTAAGGGCTGTTATTTTCTCTTGCAAATTCGTGGTTCGGTTACGTTTTTAACATGCAAGGGAAACGAAAACTTACCTCGTTATCTTTTAAAGAAAAAAACAAACTTAATTGCACTTTTTGAAAAATCAAATGTTCGAAAACAGCTTTTGCCAAAGAACACCAAAAGCCCAGGACTACATTTAATGATATTCTTTTATCGAAACAAGTAATTGAAGAAGCTGACTGCAAAGACAAAAGAAAGAGAATGAGGAAATCGAAGTTTGACGAGATCGAGGAGGTTTTAGTTCGATGGCAAAAACATGCCAGATCGCAAAATGCGCCGATTTCTGCCGTGATTCTCAAAGAAAAAGCCATGGAAATTGCTAAGGAGTTGAACATGGAAGATTTCGGCGGCAGCAATGGTTGGCTGTAACGTTTCAAAGACAGACATTGCCTTTCTTTTAAAACGATTAAAATGTGGTAACTATAAAAAAATTTGTTTTATTTTCCACTCATTCATTTGCATGTATTGATTTCTTAAAATCTTGTTTTTCTCACCAAATCCTACAACAATTCATGAAAATACTGTATTTCAGTGTTTTTTTGTTTTTTGTTTTCAAAAATGGCCACTCCGCCTAAGTCGTCAAAAATGTTTGGTCCCTTGAGTGACGGCTTAACGAGGTTTTACTGTATTTAAATAATAAATAAAAAATATATTTAGAGATAAGAATATTTTCGTAAAAGACGATAGTTATTCATTTTACTGCATATCAGACTAAAATGTAAAATATATCGCGATGAATCACAATAATTGCATAATTATGGTTGTCCCAAAATAAATGACCTTAGAATGCTGAAATTTTATGGTAGATAAATGCTTCCAAATGTAATATCCTTGTTGTTGTGATAGGTTAATAGACCCTGTAATTTTTGGGGCCCCTGAGCACTCTCAATATCTAAATCTCTGTAAAATGCTATTTATTATCATCAATAAATGATAATAAAATTTTACAAAAATGTTTGTTGAAGCTTTGTAGATCATTTGCTGTGGCCTGTTAAATCCAACTTGTGAGGTTTGATTATCAGTTGTAAATGTATGTAAAATATTTCAGTTCTACGATCTAAGTAATGCACAAATGAAATATTATATATACCTGAATTGATAATCAATCCAATTTAATAGATAAGAGTTGAGTAAGAAAATGAAGAAAACTTATCTGCCATTTTCCGGAAGGTTTTGCAAAACCGTGGACTTTACAAGCTTAAAGCAGGGACTTTACAAGCTTAAAGCAGGGACTTTACAAGCTTAAAGTAGGGACTTTACAAGCTTTATAGCTTAAAATGCTATATTTTCTCCTATTCGCGTTATTTACAGCGTAAATCCGATTAATTTTAATCGTATCAAACGTGTGCAATGGATTTTCTAAAAAGATTTAATATTTAGGGTTTAGCACAATACTAGGTTAACAAAAGTAGTATAGAAATTCAATGCTCTTGTATGGGGATTTTAGGTAGCTTTCCCGTAGTATATACTGAACAAGAACACATTTGGAACAGAATTCAAAAGTAAATGTTGAATCGTCCGTATTCCTCGAATGCGCATATCAAGTTTCAAGAATATTCATCCAGTCGTTCAAAAACTTTTACGGGGTGGGCAAACAAACATACTGACATGATGAGCCTCACTTACTTTTGAAAAGCAAGCAAACAAAATAGCAGTCGCAATGTTAGTGGTCATACTTCTGGAGACCATTCTATTCCAATTTTCTTTTTTGTATTACATCTATTATTATTTACAGTTATTTTAGAATTTGAAAATTTCCATTAAAATCTTTCATAAAACAGTGCTTAAGAAGGGCTTGTTTTATGTTTTTCAAGTACGCTAATTTTCAATGATGAATTTTTCACTAAATATTAAACAAAAAAATCCGTTTTTTGCTTTTCACAGAAATTCCTCATTAAATATCATCTGATATCTTAGATCATGTTTTCGTTTTTGAAAATTAAGTAGCGCCAGTTAATGGGAAAAGTTCCAAACCGTTTGATTGGAATAAAAGAAAAACTTCCTAATTATGTTTTCTTTGTTTCTTTTTTTTAAGTTGCAAATCATTCATTAAGGTTTTGGTGTAACATAATATTGTTAATTATCTTCGTTCTTCCAGGAAAATCCGCGGTAGTGAAATTCGGATTGAAAATTTTTTCAGAAAAAAAGGGATTTTTTTTTTTTTTTTTTAATTTTTAAGAAAAATGGTTTTCACCAAGTCCAGGGATACAAATTGAAAACATGCAGAAAATTGATAGTTAATATTGATAGAATACAAAATATTCTGTCATAGCATTCTACTGCGTCAAAATAATACTGGAGGCTACGTACTATCTTTTATTTATATCAAAATTAATTATATCGTTATTTCAAATCAAAATTGTATTAACTATAAATTAAAAAATTAAAATTTTAAATCATCAGTGCCTGTCTATCAAATTTCTATGATAAAAAATTTTTGAATTTCCGTGATCATAGATTAATGAATTATCATTTTCCAACATTCAAATGAAATGTTGCTCTAATCTTTCAACAGTACGACGCTTGTATAATAATACTACACGAATCTTACATTCATTCTTCTGTTACTAAATGTTTACTTCTATATTCCTTTTGTAAGTTTGTGATCACTTTGAAACTTTTCCAGTTGGAAAAAAAAAGGCACGTAGTTACAAATTATGTTATACACCTGCCTCTGTCGCTTCGCTCCGGAACTTTTGCATACGTAACGTACAAAAATGTTGTATTTCTTCAAGAAACGCAAATTACATCAAGTAAACTAAAAATTACACTTAGAATTAAGACCACTCACGTCAAATTTCATGTTTTGGAGCTCAAGTGGTTTCGGAGATATGCATGCCCTGCAGGAAAGTCTGCCCCCCCCCTCTTGTTTCCACCCCTTAGGATCCGAATATCGGAAATTCGTTGAATACGTATACTTTAGATTTTGACAAAGAACACTAATGTGAAATTTCGTGTTTGCAAATCACGTGGTTTCGGAGATACGCGTAGCGTTGAAAAAAGATTGCTCTCCCGTTTAAAACTCCTTAGGATTCGAATATCGAAAATTCGTCGAATAAGTATGTTTTAGATTTTGACAAAGAACACTCATATCAAATTTCGTGTTGCCAAATAAAGATATTTCAGAGATATGCGTAGCCTTCAGAAATCTTTGTTCCCACCATCCCCCGTTTACACTCCATAGACCGGATCCGGGTTTTCGTTGTTGAACATAATGACATGAAAAACAAAGGTAAATGATCACAAAATGATTTGTTTCTGCAATCAGATCTATGAGGGATACTTCTTACATTAATCAAGTTTTCCATTTTTATTTGACTAATAAGCAGCTCTCCCTAATTAACACTGAAAGATAAATATTTTGACAATAGCAAACAATATCAAATCCTTGTTTAAAAGACCAAATACTGTTCCTGCTAGTGCATCTAGTGATCGATGAAACAAAAAGCCAGATTCTTCTTCGACAATTGTTCTAAATCCAGTGGTACATATATTATTGTTCACTTTAAAGTATTTTATTGTAAATAAAAAAAATCCTGTGAAAAGTTTAGAGCTATAAGGAGCTGTCAGTTTTAGTTTCATGATTAATTCTAGAATATCTTATAGAATAGCCAAGGTATGGATGGAAAAATAATAAAAATTTAAGTAATTGCTGGAATAATTGTTCAGATTGTTTCAATTTCTTGACCTTTGATGATAGATTTAATTCAAAGTTTATCCACACAAACTTTTTATTTTCTAAACTGTATTGTAATTTATCCTAACTTTGAAATTAAGTTGGTTGAACAAAGTTACGTTAATTGCACCAAGGTTAAAATTCTGCCTCGTCTGCTTTCATTAGTAACAGAGAATTACTTAAAATGCCGTTTGAAAGTGAACAATTCAATTTCATATGCAAATCCTATTTAATTTGGTTCACCTTTGTTCAACGAACTGAGATTTTTGCTTCATCCAATGAAGTTCATTCGTAAGTGTGAGATTTGGAGAACAGAGGCGTGAACTGATCTTTTTCTTTTCTCAATTCCTTTAATTGGTTTCGAGACTCTTCCCACAAACTGATCGGCTTTTGATTGCCTTAATCCCCCGGTGTTTATTTTCAATGTGAAAATCATCAGAAAATCTTGCGACAATAACATTGCTGCAGAGCTCAGAAGTGGATGATTGGTGTCGAGTTTTGTTTATTTTTTTTCTTCTCTTCTTGTGAGAGTCGAGAAGATTCTATGGCCTTTAGTAAAGATTAATCACATCCACCGTGATGGAATTGTGGTGGTGATTGCAGAAGCGGCCGTTCCGTCCTCGGGGATCGGCGAAGTTCCCGCCCATATAACACATCAATGATTGAGGATTACTATTGTCCAGTGTTTGCCCTGGTTCTCGCTGTTCCACTCATTATTCGCAGCCCCGTGTGTCTTACTTGTCCCCGGGGTATTTGGTCGTCCCAACCAGATTTATAGGCAGGAGTAAAGACGGAACTTTTCTAATTTACTTTCTCTTCGCTTTCATCCATTTTTCTTTCTTTACTAGATTGGAGCCATTGATTTTTTTTCGCTTTACTGAATTGTAATTGCTTTTTGTCTCTATAAAATTGAAGAGATAACTTTGGTATTGATTCAAGATATGAACCAATAGTTCTGGAATTACAGAACTACTTAGAGGAAAAGTTCAAAACTCTATGAAGGAGCTCATATCAGGAACTCAAAATACAAGTTTGCTGAAAACGAAAGCTATTAAAAAATATTAATCTTCTTAAGGAAAGTTGAAAATTCTGTGAAAGAGGAAAAAACACGACGGAATAAATTCAGAATAATATCAGGTATGTTTTCATATCCTACACTTAGTTACTGAAGTCACTTTTTTTTAATAATACATTCTATGGAATAAAAACAAATGAGTCCTTAATAAATCTCGGCTTTAAGGAGTCGGATGATAGGCCTTAGTAAAGTACGTCCGCTTTTTATTCTGCGAGATTTTATTTATTAAAAACAAATCTGAATTAAGGATAGAGATGTTATTGTCAATAAAACATTGTGGAGAGAATTATAACTCAAGAAGCCCATAGATAGAAAAATGATAACACAATAAAAAAATGATACAAAAACTGAATAGAAACAAACAACCTTAATTAAAACCCTCTTCTTACAATAAATGCTAAAGAAAGCAATATAAGCAAAGTAAAAACATTGAAACAATTGAACATTGACAGCTTTAATAGTTTTTGTTCTTATATTGATTCCTTAGGTTTTTTTGCTCTAAATAAATCCGTTCATTTATTCTATATATTTTTCAATTCTTCTAACTATCTTTCTATTGATTGAAACTACAAACCAAGGGTTGCACAATGAATAAATAAAATGCCTTTCTGATCTTATCAGAGGGAATCGGGAGCGGCCGTTTCGTCCTGCATGGGATTCATCAGCCCGATTCCCTCTGATAATAAGACCAGAAAGGTCTTATTAGGTATTAAAAAGGTTTTAATGATAATAAGACCCATTTTATTTATTCATTGTGCAGCCCTTGGTTTGTATTTTCAAAACTCTCCTGCACATTAAATTCCTTTATTTACCTTGTTATTGCTATTTGATGTATATGTAATATTTATAAATGTATAGAATTACTTATAGTTGGAGAATCATCGAATTCACGTTTTTTTTTTACTCAATCTGTATCAAAACGACATTCAATCTTTAATAAAAGTACTCTCGGTATAGAAGGATTTTCTGTAAAATTACTAAGAATGAACAAAGTTAGATAGCGGACACGTTGATATCGGCAATTTTAGCAAGGGATTTCAAGGGTCATTTTTCCTATGGTGATTTGGAGAACAAAATAATCACGTTCATATTTGAAGATGAACCATGAATAAACATCGCATCAAAGAAATCGATAGAAGTGTCGTTCTATAGAGAATAGCTCACAAACATACAATCTAAAAAAAAATGTTTAAGTTGAGTAACAAGACTTCGCTTGCTCGTCAAAAATCGATCAAAATTCAGGTGATTCCTCCAATCATATATCTTCATTTCCTAAAAAAATAGTTAAATTTTAGAAGAATGTGGAGTTGACTTGAAATGTATTATATCGCTTGTCAAAACTAATCTAAGGTTATAAGAATTACTTTTTCTTGAATATAGGTGGTTAGATAATTAAGATTGTAAGTCGTGAGCATCGCGTGCAACACCATATTACATTAAAGGTTTAAAATAAGCCACATTGGTAACCGAATGTAGTCGTAAAGAAATATCGTCTCGTCCCTGGATCATATCTTTGCATTCACCAATGCTCCACTGGTCTTGAACAACCATACAATGAAGTGTCATTAAAGTCACGGGAGATGCCAAAGTATCATCGGTATGATTTTCGAAAGTCGAGACCACAACGTTATGTTTTACAGTTTCTAAAAGTTATGTAAGGATGTTTAAGTAAACATATAAATTCGATATATGATTAACAGTAGAGCGATAACTAAAGAATTATATAAAGTTCCCTATTAAGACGTAGTTGGTTCCTTTTCTGTTGCTGATGGCACATTATTCTCACAAAATACCGCTTGTAATTAGCAACAGAGATTTATCAGTTCATGAAATTAATTAAAGGAAAAAAGTTGAATAAATGAAGAGAACTGGAATAAATGCAATACATTTTCCTATGTTCAATGATATTCTTCCCTTTATTACTTGTTCTGTTGCAGAAACATTAATAATTTGTGCAATTTGGATGTTGGTGTAACTGGCGCCAAGCCAACATCACTGCTGATACATTGGAAATCTCAGAGGTCATAAGCTTTTCCCATTTTGAGTGGAACATTTGATGTAATGGAGATAGGTTGCATATAAAAGCCACTCGTTATTTTATCCAACACATGTTATTTATGAAGTGGAAGGGATTTGCAGAGCTATATGCTTTGTATTGACAACTGAAGTTACTAACAATACTGAAATGGAACAATCATGAAATCTTGCAAAATTAAAATTTTAGAATACCATGATAATTTCTTCTCGAAATGGTTTCAGTTAATTATAATTGTTCTTTTTTTGCTTCAAGTCCTTAATTTATTTAAGTTTAGATATTTTGACGTAATTAGGATGTATTTTTTTCGAAAATTTTAACCTTTTTAAAATTGTAAAAGTCGGCGGATAAGCTTTTTGAACTTGTATTTCAGTCTTTACAAAGGAAATTTAAATCTGAGGCTTTACTAGTCCTAGTCTTTATTTCAAAATGCAATTTTATTACTGTTGGTTACTACTTGGAAAGAAAAAGAGCAAACGAAAAAGATATAAAAGGAATATTTAAACGGGAAAGAGAAAATTTAAATTTTCTTTATAAACGAGATATAATTGGCGATCATCAGTTGAGAGTAGTCTCCAGTAAACAATCAGGTCTCAATATGGAGGTGAACAGAAATAATAGTAGCAAGAAATATGGCACCTCCTCATATCTGAACTATACACAAACAATACACATTAAAAATAAAATAAAGATAATTCATGTACTCGCCTCCGCTAGCTTCAATGAAATTTATATGTGCATTTAAATAAAGAAAAAAAGCCTACAAATATATAAACACGTTAAAGGTTGAGACCAGATGTTTAGTAGTGATATCTCAAAACAATAGTTTCACGCTTCATTGGCTTATTAGAGACTACTCTCATCTATTGATCTCCAATTCAGCTTGAAACAGCTGTTTTGAGTTGTAAACATCTGGTCTCAAACCTTTAAAGTTTTCATACATTTTTAGACTTTTTTTCCTTTATTTAATGCGCATATGAAATTCATTGAGGCTGGCGGAGGCCAGCACATGAATTTTCTTTATTTTTCCTTCCTTTCATCGACTTTGGCCAACTACGGACCATGGGCTAGTCCTACCTGACAACCTCAGGGTGAGGCTAGGAAATTTTTCTTTATTTTATTTTTAGTGTGTAATTCTTGTGTATAGTTTAGAGTTATGGAGGTGCCATATTTGTTCCTATGGAAACTAAATTCCCTTTAATTATTATTTGGCCGAGTCCTCAGGAGTTTGATGGATTTTCATGTTCTATCCAAGAATTTAGGAATAATGATGACGTCGTCGTAGGATTTGGTTTGTTTCTGAAAATGGATTTTTATAGCCGCGTAGTTGTAATCATATATTTGCCTGTTTTATCGTTAGTTCTGGAATTGCACCTAGTGCTCTGATCATTGTTGAGATTACTACTGCATTCTTTCCTTAGAGATGTTTCACCTTGCCATCCAAATTTTTGTATTTCTTTGTCTTATCTTCCTCAATAGTTTTTTCCCCAATGACTGCCGTATTAATAAACTTTACTTGTTAACAATCAATCACAGTTGTAAAGCATGTTTTCTTTTTTCACTAGTGTTCGTCAATCGACAAAAGAACTGCATAGCTTTTATCTTTCATTTTCGATGGAACTCATCTTCTCTAGTGATCAAGTCGAGGAAATAAAAAAAGTGGACGAGGGAAAAAGAATCGAATCGAAACAGATCTGTTGTCTGTCCTTGAGATCTTTTTAGTTTTCGCTTTTTTTTTTTTTTTGTGTCGGTGGTTATCACATAATGACGTTTTTACAGCCCTGGTCCCGTAGCTTCGGCAGCCGGGTTCCCTACAGAGTTGTTTGCCTCGGGGTGTCGTCTCATCTCGCTAATCAGTCCATTTCTATGCAGTGGGGGTGGGCGGTGCAGGGAAGCGCGGGTCCGCGAGGCGTCACGTGCTCAGAGATGATTTTCCGGGATTGCATTAGGAGAAATGTAAAGGATCAGCGGACGAAATGGAAGGAATCGATAGCACCAGGTGCAGGGGTGGGAATTGTAATAGGCGCTGCAGGTAAGACATAGCCAGCAACGACGAAGGAAATCAAAGGAACTATTAAAAATCAAAAGAGGACCTATTCAAATATGGGAAGATTAAAGCCTTTAAGGTACTTTTAACTTTATGCCAATCAGATCATAAACTCCTTTTGGAACTAAAAGAAAATATGAAAATACATTAGAATCTTTAATTCAACAAAGTTTTATTCGTATTGATGAGACTTATTTCAAGGTTTTAGTTGATTACGATTCACTTAACAACAGGAAAAAGCTCTTGAAAGAACCTGATGTCTACTTTTTCGCTAATTTTCTGTTTAATATCTTTTGCCAATGTGTATTTTATTCTATTCTTAATACTGAAATATATTCTCTTTTTTTGTAAACCTCTACTTTATTGAGCTTAATTTTAATTTTCCAACACATTAAAAGTTTTAGTTGTATTAATTTCTCTCTCTTTGTCTTTCTCAAATTGGAGCCAATTGGAGAATCCCAAGCAAATAAACAATTAGAGATGATCACTCCCTCCCCCCTCGCCAAAAAAACGAGAAAAATTTCGAACAGATTCTAAGAAAACACCGAAATACATCTTAGTTACAGAAGAAATACAGAAACTGAAAACTTAATAATATAACAAAACTCGGAATATATGAAATCAGACTATCTCTTAGTTCAGCTATTTCAACTGATGTATACAGGGTGATTGAAAATTCCCTGTACAAACTTTAAAGGTAGGTCAGGAATACAAAAACAAACCTTATTCAGAGTGGAAAGTATGTCCGCAAACGCCACCCGAATGTGCTAGAGCGCTTTTGGCAGCACATTATTTGGTCAGTGTGAGCCATCGTCATTTGAGACGTTGACTTTGTATCGCTTTACTAATGCTCAGAGGGCAGATATGCATCTAGCGTACTGAGCAGCGAACGGAAACGGACGAGCTGCTCTACCTTATCGGGAATGGCTCCCCAACAGACGTGTGTCCAATTATCAAACGTTTGCGGCAGAGATTATGTGAATCTGGATCATTCGAGAAAACAGGCATGATTGTGGTTGGCAACGATCGAAGCGTACATGGAGGAAGAGGTAATCCACTTACAACTACAAGTGACGCTACTGCGCATCATGTTGCTCTCCATCAATCTAGCGGTGTTGGTAGAAGGAACTTTGAGTATCTACTGTGAATGTGTAAGTGTACGCCTTAATGTCATATTGTAAACAGAGGGCTAATAAACATGTTGTCTACCTTATTTGTTGTCTTTTATTTCTGAAACCTTAGTGTGCCTTCTAGGATATTCGGATGGCGTTTGTATTCCTGACCTATCTTTAAAGTTTGTACAGGGAATTTTGAATCATCCTGTATACATCAGTGGCATGTCGTTGCCACTTAGATTGGGTGCTCTTTTGTTGGAGGGGTGACTACAGAATTGCTTGTTATAAGATAATTTGAAAGTACGATTGCATTTTTATTTCATTAATTTTATATATTTTTTAATTGTAGAATAACTTAAATACTCCAAATTATTTACAAGTATAATTTTAACTATACGATAACATTGAATTGGATTGCTTCATACAGCTGCTGAGTGCTGTTGTCTCAGCGTACACCATGCCTCTGCTTAAAACCCAATGAAAGCCTAAATATTTGTTCCACTGCACTGTCCGTACATCTGTTTAAAGAAATGAAAGTTATCCGTATTTGTCACCCAAGATATTAAGAGATTTCTAATGCGAATTGTAATACAATTTTTACACTCCGAAAATTCTCCTCTTCTTGAAACATTGTATGTTGATTTAATTTTAGGAATCACACGATTCTTTAACAGGAATAAATGCAAAAATATATTATTGATGATATTGCGATTTTGTGGGTGTGCTCCGCATATCTAGAGAGCACTAAATATACGCTCTTTCTGGTGTTCCAGGAAGGAAAGGTCAATATTTTGGAGGGTGACAGCATTGGTCATTTTAAGCAAAAAAATTCATATGAACGAGTGTCCTACTCCGAAGGGTTACCGAGATAGAGCTATTCGAATGTACAGTTTTAAAACGAATGACACGTAATGTAAAAACATAAAGAAATGACACAGAAATGAAAAATATCTGAGGTTTCATCAGTGAGAGTTTGGAATGGTCGTTTCGTCCTTTTTGTGGACTTGTCAGCCAAACCCACTCATGAAATGCTCAGATAGTGCAAAAGTGAGTTGGGAAAGCACTCCCACACCCGACTATGGTTCCCTCCAGAAGAAAACACATTTAAAAAAAGAAACCACATACTGTTTCTAATATTTATTGGACAGGTTACACATTTCTTACAGTTTATAAAGTCTCTAAAATCCCCCCGCCAACATCAATGCATTTCTCAACTCTTGTTTTGTTGCTTATCTGAGTTCATCGTGGCGTTCCTTTATGCTCGCAAAAGCACCCATTATGTGAACAAGCAATTCGTCTCATGCATTCACTTTACGTCTGTAAACTTCACTCTTCATCCAACCTCATGAACAGAAATCCAAGGGGGTTAGGTCTGGAGATCAGAGCGCCGTGCGGTGGAAGAGAAGGAAAACAACGGCCAGCAGGAGCAGTGACAATTGAACGACAAATTTCAATTATCTCGGAAACCATTCGGAATAGGACACTCTCGTTCATAGAAAATTTGCTTAAGATGGTCGATATTATCACCTCCAAAAATATTGACTTTTCTCCTGGGACACCCTTATATTATCTTTTTTTTTTCCATTTTCCCTACAGTAAAATTAAGTTGTAATTCTAAAGTTTTTAAACCTATTGTAGTAGCAATTTTCTCAGTTCATTTTAATCTCATATATTTATTTTGCTACCTAGACAATCTAATATCTCATCCTGATACTTTCATATAATCACTATTCCTTATCATCAAAAGTCATTACTGTAAATCAGTTTATCTTTTAAGATTTTAAAAACGAATTCATTCAGAAACAGCCTCAAAGGTTTCTGAAATCATTAAAAAAAACGCTTCTTTCCTTAAAATGGTATTTTCTTAATTTTTTTCCTTTTTTTTAAAATTTAATAATTGATAAAAACAAAAAGCCATTTTATTTCAAATATCGATTTAGTATAAGCAGTAGAAATTTTTCATTTTCTTAAAAAAAATTCATTTACTTAAATTATTATATCGGATAAATTCTAAATAAGAGAGAGATTACTTAGTTAAATTCAAAGAAAGATTACATAAATACATAAGATTAAGTGAACTGCTATTCATCATACATTACCTAATTCCCTGATTACCGATTTTTCATTACAAAAGTCCTGTCTCTTGCTTCTCTGTTTTATAGTTTCCTTTCTCATCCTCATAGGATCTCTTGAGGCTGCAAAGAGGCTTAAATATCAAACTTCCTGTCGTAAAATAGACCTGTGAAAGAAAATGCCATCTAGCGGTGCAGTGTAAACCCTTGAGTATATTAATAGACCAATTAATCTTATTGTCCTTAGATATTAGTTAATTAGATTCATGAGTTAATTAAATCAAATAAATTGAATTCCTTTTCGAAGGAAACAAAGGGGTCTGTCGGGAACAAATGAAGAAAACTTTAATTACTATGGTAACTCTATTTGTTATTTCCAAATATCTTCCTACCATTATATAAGTTATATAAGTTTTGGTTTTTTACAATTAAAGATTCACTCACTAGTTTTAGAGTTTTCGTGCCGGGAGCACCGCTAGCAAATTTTGTTTTTATGTTTATTTTTCCTTTTAACTTAGAAAAAATCTAATATACTAACTCACTTATCTTGGTATCTCAAATTCGTATCTTTAAATATATATATATATATGCACTCAATAGTAACACAACCTCAAAATAATTTTAATATTATCATATTGTTCAAAAAAGGAATGAAATAAGGTAAAGACACCGATAATGGATAAGGAGCCAGTAAAGGACGAAAAAAAAACCAAATCGTTTAATATAAGAATTGAACTTAGTTTTATACACTGGCAACACTCTGTCTTAGACAAAAGTCATCGAATGATCAAAATTTGACGTTTTGTACAAATCGGCCATTTTGAAAAGAAATGACGAAAAGTAACAAGTTTTCGTGCGGGTGAAAAAATATTTTATGTAGTTTTCTTAGTGAAATTGGTAGTGAGGTAAGTAGAAAATTTGACTTGTCAGTTTTATTTACTTAATTTTAACTAGAACATGCTTTATTGGTTGTTTTTCTCATGAAATTAAGAGCCGATAGACTATATTGTTGCTCTAGAAAAGTTATGTTTCACATTATTTTATTCTATGTTTATGACTGGTGTTCCTAACTTCAATGGATGCAGTTAGGAACAAAAGTCGAAACTTATTTCTATTAAAATTTCATTGAATTTTGAACTTGTTTAGTTTCTTTTTCTGTATCATAAGCTAGTTGAAAAAAATTGTTTTGATAAGTCCTACTAGGACATTTAATAAAAAATGATGTAGGTAAAGTAAAAACTCCATTATTCCAGCCCCGATTATCCGAGTTTCCGCTTTAACCGAGCTATCAATATTTCTAGAATTTCTTTCTTCGTCCATAGCTAGAGGTTCATCATACTAAGTGTCGATTACTAGGTGTCCGTGACTAGATTCATGCTCATTACCGGGTGTCCATCACAAGATTTTTGTGGTTTATTACTGGATGAAAGTAACGAAGTTTTTATTCAGTTATATCTCCGTAATTTACATCAGTATTTTAGTTTTGAGATAGGAGAAATATCCATTAAACACAGGACCGTAACTTTTAGCATATCAAGTGCTATAACTTTCACAGGTATTAGTACAATTTCAGAAATAGTACAAATTTCTCCCCTTTAAAGTGTCCATAATTGGAGCCTTTACCTTATATGAAACAAAATATTAACATGGTAATTGTAATAAGAATAGTATATATAAAAGTTGCGTTTATGTTTCATATTATTTATGAAGGTATCAAGTTTTCTATTAAAAATCTTACTTGTATACTTGTTATCAATATAAAGGATTATTGATAATAAGATAGCAGTTCAAGTTCCAATAAAGAAAATTAAGTGAAAACTTAGATCTAATTAAATACATAAACATAACTTTATAATAAAACATTGTAATAAAATTAGAATACAAAATCTAAATTACAATAATCTACTTAATAAGAGCATATTCGGATCCAATTAAATAAAAAAGGTTAATTGATATTTTTTTTTTTTTTATTATTTTAAAAAAAATAGTTGTGGGAATTTATAACAAAACTTCACTTTGGCATTTCAGTTGATTTTTGGTAGTTTTATACCTACACAAGTTTGAGAAATACTTTTTTAGAAAGATGGAATTATGGGAAATGTATCGCTTAATGCTTTCTTTTTAACCTTACAGGCCATACAATAATAATTTGTGGAGAAATTTTCATCAAGAGGGAAGAAAGGATTCTTTTTTTTTAGATATTTTATTCTTTTAGAATATCATTTAAGAAAAATCTCCAAGTATTTAAAATATTTCAGGTAAAGACAATAATATCAATACATATTCTACACTTAACTATTCCATAATTAATTAAAAGAACAAAATTGTTCTTCAATATAAATGCTATTTAACAGGAGTGCACAATCCGATTATTTTGCTGCGGCCCGGTAGTGTCAATCTTAAAATTAAATTTGAGCCTTTATATTGTTGCCAATAGATACATTGAAAAATGTCAACATTTGCAATAGCAACTGTCTCAGACTTACTATTGGAATGTTGGGAAGAAACATAGCGAGCGCATTATTTGATAATTTGAAGTTTATGTAAATTACTTTTATTATTAATTATTATTATAAATGGCACTGTCACATCATTAATTAATAAGTCATTTACGTAAATTCGTGTATTATTAATAATTATTATTATAGATGATATTATCCAATCATTAATTAGGAAGTTTTAGTGAGGGTTGGGGGGTTGAGGATGGGGCGCTGTGGCCCTCCATCAGAACTTTTATAAAAATATTGGCCCTCAGACTACCTGAGGTTGTGCTATGTAAGATAAGAAAGTAATTCTGGCAAACTTTCTTTCTTAATAACTTATAAATTGTAATACTTAATTAGTTGAGTTTTTATGGTGATCCTTTCCCAAATATTAAATATGTTAAATAGTTTTAATGAATTTTAAATAGAATAGTAACAGTGTAGTAACGAAACTGATAAGTTATCGACCTGATCTGTTGAAATCATGTTTCGTGAGTTTTCCAAGCATTATACAATCAGTATTTTAGGTATTTTCAGTGTTGTTATTGCTGTTAATATATAGTAAGTGCTCATGTACAGAATCTACTCCAATTCATAGAGAGTCCTTTGATGTGGTCAGGAATAACTTCAGGCTGAAATTCACTGAAGTTTCCAGTGAAACAAACAAATATTTAAAGCAAAATATACAGCGTATAATTATTGCGCCCATAATTCCATTCGTTCTAATAATGTTCTTAATTCAAAATTAGAGAAGTCAGTTTATCATCGTCTATTAAAACCCTTTATAAATATGCAATAACTCAAGTACTGCTTTTCATTGAAAAGAAATTTCATTCCATTCGTTTCCTCCCTGTGCCCTTTACGGTAATTACCATTAATTGTGTTAGCTGACAACAGCTATTTTCATTGTATTCAAAAAGAACAGAAACTTTTTGATGTCACTCCATTGTTGGATGATTATTCATTGCCTTAGAATATCCGCACAAAATAATAAGAAAAACGTCAATTTAGTAACTTTACGCGCGTTAATTCGATGGCACTGAGGTGTAAAATGAAAACCTGATAAGCATGAAATGCATGACACGTTCCTTTATCGTAATCAGCTTCAGCAAAGAAAAAAAAAAGCGATGCTGTGATTTGATGAATTCTCAGAAGAGCAACAGAACTCCACCAAAAACTAGCAGAGAAAACTAACACTGGATCGATTGTACACAGATGAAATAGTTTGAAACTTTCGTGGTAATTAGTAGTTAGAGTTTATAGAAAGTTACAAAACTTATCTATATGATATGAATTTAATTTTGTATTCATACTAGGCCATCTCCCGTGTACAGATTGTTCGTTATAGATATTTGAAGAAGAGATTTATTTAGATGGACGTTGGTTGATATAGATGTTAAATGAAGATCATAGCTAATATACGATACTCCTGGCGACGAATTGATTGTGACTATTCTTTCGAGTGAAGATAACCAAATTCTGAAGACTTGTGAATCTAGACAAATTTTCCTCTTTGGCGGAGACTTCAGACAAATTTTACCTGTAGTCAAGAATGGCCGAATTTGTGCCGAGATTACGATATTATTAACAGTTCTTTGAAAAGATCTCATCCTTTCTCTCGTTGTCCATTTCGATACTAATTGATTATCGATGATAAAACGATGGTTTATATGAGATAATCCAAGAATAATCGATTCCAATGAAAGGGGTTAAAGCAACATTTTGAAGTTTTGAAGACTCTTTTCAAGCCATCTCTTTTTCAAGCATAATAAAATTGGAATAAGTACAACAAAACAAAATAGTTGGAAGCTTAAACAAATTTCAAAAACACGTGAATCAATAAGTTTAGTTATTTTTACAAAAATATATTAATAAGGTACAATTCAATTATTAAAAGTAATAATAAGAAGAAAATAAAATTTAAGATAATCTAACAAAACTCGATTCCAAAGAAAGCAGTTAACGCATTATTTTGAAGTTCAATAATGCTCATTTTGAATTTGTCGACTTCCTCGTGACAATAAAAAATGAAAAACCGTTTTGCATTGTTGCACTAACATTAGGGCACAACAACAACACAACAATTGCGGAGATATAAGTCAAAAAACAATATGAAAAGAGTTGTAGTCCCTATGGCCTAATGGATAACACATCCGACTTCGGATCAGAAGGTTGCAGGTTCAATTCCCGTCGCTGAAATTTCATTGTAAAAATTATTTATATTTTCCATTCGCACAGAAAATTGCGCCGGACAGACAGAGAAATAAAAGATTTTAGTAATATAGATTTAAGACGAAGGATAATAATATTAAGATGTTTGAACAATTAGATGATTAAGCGAACGAAATCTTTCAAAGACCCACTTACATTGTTATATATGCAAAATTATGTAATTTAAAACTGAGACATTAAATAGAGTGAATTTTGAATTAAAGATAACTTTAAGTATATTAACTGTTTTGGAAGCTTCGGAAATTATTCATTGTTAGTGGGAGGCTACGATCATATGATTACATTAATGAAAGACGCGTAAATGTGAAAACGTAAAAAAGTTCTAATTTTATTTGTAGGCAGAAAGATTTGATTTTCCTAAACAATTCTTATAAGATGAATTCAATGAGTTGCATTAAAAATGCAGAAGAGCTCTTCAGTTTATGCTTGGGGGTGAAGGCAGTTTTAATACAATCCATGAGATTTCTTCTTCACAAGACAAAATAGATGCACAAAAAAAAAGAAAAAAATATTTAAATTAATATTTTATTTTTATTTTGCTTAAATTATTTTATGTAATTTATAGTGTAAAGTTTAGTTATTTTTAAATTCCTAGTATGTTTTAACCTTTCTTTCTCTTCTCGGCGCCCAAACTGTCGAAATTCTGGTAAACATTGAACTGACATCTGTAGAATAGAATGTGTAGATGTAAGGTTCGCTCATATCCCCTTACAGTAAAATGTACAGCGCTTCATAAATTCTGATTTACAGGGAATCGTAAACCTACGAGTTTGAACTATATTTGGACGAGCAGAACTAGGCTTTATTTTCACTTCTTTATTAAAAGAATAAAACTCAGACAATTACAAAGAAAAATTACGGAGAAAAAGACATGATTTCAATAAATTATTATCAAAAGGAAGTAAGCATTGTTCCATTATCGCTTGTTCAGGACATGAAACTAAATATGCCGGAGATTAGGAGTGTAAAATGATCTATACACCTATTTCTTCTGCTTATTTCCTCTTAGATTTTGCGCGTCTCTTTTTTTATTGCTTGGACTGATATCGGAGCCCTAATTACTTGCTGTTATTTTCATTTCCTCTGTTTTCTTTTGCTGTTGTCTTTGCTGCTGACCGCAGTTGTCTGACGCCCTCTCCAATTTCGACAGTTATATCATCTTCTTCGCTTCGTTTCTAATTGGCTCATTCCTTCGAACAAAAGGCAATTTACGATGCATTCGGCCGCTCTTTTATCGCCACCCGAGAAGCTCCGGCAGAGCCGTAAACGTCGCCCGCTACAAATTTAGAGGCAGTCGCAGAGGCCTCTGCTTCTTTGCCTCTCGTAATTAAGAGCTCTTGGGCGGCCAAAGGCAACAGAGAGACACGCACTGCCTGGCCGCTACCACTTGGCCCCCAGTGCTGATTATGAGTTGCCAAACAACAGACAATATTCACATTAGTCTATGATATTAAACATTGGGGAATAAAAATTAACTTACGAATATTTTTCCATGTACTTCTTGTTTTTAACTTTAAAGAAAAAGAAAGCAAAATTAAAGAAAGTGAAATTGTTTTATACTAAAGTTGAGTTTTGCATTGGTCCTTGTTCTTTGAATTTGTCTTGATTTGCCTTCATTCTTATTTTAAACTTAAGAAGATAAAGAGTCCTTTAAGTTCGACTAGAGATAATCGATTTGAATGTGTAAGTATTCATTTTCAGTCTCTAATTCTGACTGATCACGATTTCTGTTTTAATTTATATAAGAAACTAGTAATGCTGAAAGTAAAATAAGAATTTGTAAAACAAGAAGAGATATTACTAACCCTAAATCAAGTTTTGTCGGACAAAATAATTTATATGTAAACTTAGTTATTAATTTCCAACTTTATTGCCGGAAAAACGATAATATCGGAAGCAAGTTCTTAGATAGAAAATAAGATATTTGCTATAAACATGCGCCGTTGCAAGGTAATGATCAAGAATATCAAGAATAAGTTAAGAATGAATATAAGACATGAGTGAGTAAAGAGATTGACTCTGTACTGGGAACAGAAACAAAAGAGATATTGGAGTTACATCTTACGAATGGAGGAAATTAGTTGAACAGGTTAATGAATGGATTTCATATAAGAAAAGAAGACACGGAAAGCAAGGATGGATGGAATCAATGAAAAACTGATTGCCTTTGTTGAAAGTTGTAGAGCCCAAAAGCCCCAAATTAAGGATGTTCTAATTAAAGAAAAAAATCTTTATTTGATGATTTATTT
Source organism: Thereuonema tuberculata (assembly GCA_023159025.1). Classification (NCBI taxonomy): domain Eukaryota; kingdom Metazoa; phylum Arthropoda; class Chilopoda; order Scutigeromorpha; family Scutigeridae; genus Thereuonema; species Thereuonema tuberculata. The sequence continues at coordinate 12,001,136 of JAFIDM010002131.1, forward strand.
GAAAATTGTGATTTACTGATAACTTGGATTTACTAAGATTTGTAATAATTTTATTTATAAGAGATCATCGTTAGATGGCTACTGATACCAATAGAATCTAATTAGATCAGACTATAACGAATTTGTATATTAATAGTCATCAATACGGCGATTTAACAGGAAGACAGTATTCAAAAGCATCATAGTTAACCACTGACTTATGGCTCAAGAAATTTGAAAACTGTTGAAAAATAGTTTCGACGGCTTCTTAATAAATTATTCATTTTTAAATGTATAATAACGAATTCTGGAGAAAGAAGAAAGTTTTCTTGTCCTCAATCTAACCTGAAGAAGTTTTCTATTGAAGAAAACGAAATATCGTGAATGAAGAAAAGAGTTTTAAGAAGAATTTTCGTTGTATATCACGATTGAATAAGATTATCGTTTTGGAATCTTTGTAATAATTTACAAAATCTTAAGAACGAATTCATAGTAATGTTTCTGGTCATTTTCTAAAACAAAATGCGACAATACTTAAAGATCAGATGAATCTTATCAATATTATAATTTTATCAAATTAACAATTTAAAGCTTATGTAATACGAGTATAATTTTAAACTAAAACTCCACACACTCCATATCTTAGTATTTAAAATTGTTTATTTAAAATACTATGCGAATTTTCGGGATGAAATTGTATCGTCATCCCTTCTTCAAGCGAAAAATTAAAATATTCTTTGGAATAAATAAAACAAAATAGTAATGAACAATTAATTTGTTGATCTAATGTGTTAATATTTTGTTATTTATTGGAATTCTTATTTTAATTGTTAAATACTTATTTTTCAATAATTGTCTGAAGTGTGAACTTGTATGCTCTTTCATTATAACAACAATTGTATTTATTGCTTCAACGTGTTTTTAATTGGTTTCATGTTCAATACTATTTTGTTTTATTTATTCCAAAGAATTTTTTAATTTTTCGCTTGAAGAAGGGATGACGATACAATTTCATCCCGAAAATTCGCATAGTATTTTAAATAAACAATTTTAAATACTAAGATATGGAGTGTATGGAGTTTTAGTTTAAAATAGTAATATGAAAAGGAAGGAATTGAAAGAAGAATATGGAAATTTTGTATATAATACGAGCATAATATTTTTATTGAAATTAGTTAAGTATTATTTTCTGATACTTTAATATTTTAATTACGACTTACGTCACCAAATAAACTATCCCGCATTTAGTGAGTTTTATTTCTGCAGAACGTTTTCCTGGTTTTGAAGTTTTCTTGTTTTACTGGAATCTACGCCTGTCTTCGAAGAAAATTCTGATTCACATAAAAAAAGGCCTTCTTTTTTTCCTTATTTTATTAGTTAAAAACGTAAATAGGATAAATTAGATTTCAGCAAAGATGATCATTTTTCAAGGAAAAACTATCAAAGCAAAGAAAGCAGTTGACTTCATTTTTCTTTTCTCATCAACTTTGAGATTAAGGTCCCAGAGGCAAAATTGCAAAGCGGAATGAATATGAAATATGATAAAAGTTTCTTTCGCTGTTTTTTTTCGTCTGAAAGCAATGAATTTATTGTTCCCAATACTCAACATTCGTTAGAAAATTCCCATTTTCTTCTTCTTTCTTCTATTTTACTTATGGCTAATTTCTTTCATTTGAAAGACAACATAACTTAAGTTTCTCATTCTTTATAAGAAGAAGACGTGAATATGATGTAAAATCTATTCCTATTTCTCTTCTATTTTTCTTTTGCTGATACATAAATATTGTTATCTTTGATCATAATTTCCAAAATAAAAACGAAAGAGAAAGACGTATATCAGAAAAAAAGATTATTTTCTTATTTTTAATTGGTTACAATATCATAAATAGCATCTATTCTTCTCTAAAAATGTTATTTTAATTTATTAAGGAAAGAAAAGAGAAATAAAAGATATATTCAAAGTTTTTGCTTTACTTTATATAGTCTTTACAGTTTTAGGTAATGAACGGCTAATGAATTTTAAATAGTGAAACAACGTTAAGAAAGAAAATAAGAAGTAATAATTTATATCGTCGTTCTGGAGGAAAAAGTCACTAAGATTTTAGATGTTTTCAAAAAGAACCTTTAAATTATGAAATGAATGAAAACAACAGTTTAGTGTCATTCTGTTTTCTTGAGTCATTTCCTCACCTTGAAATGGTCTCCCGTGGGAGATTGAAACCGTAGTTTGTAAATTAATTAATTTTTTAATGTATATTAAAGTGTGTATTATTAAATCGTGAATGAGGATCAAAATTCAGAATTTTGCAAGTGGAAATTTGATATTTTCACTCCTATATTATAATTTCTCTACTATTTTAAGTCCTATTAAATTTTTTGTGAGTAGCTAATTTCCAAGGTTTAATTAAACATTATTTAATATTGTATTAAATAATTTATAAAAATAAAGCCTTGATTAAACTTAAAACTGATTTTACATACAGTTTAGGCAAACACACCTAAAATACCTAGTAGCGTGTTGGGCCTCCTTTAGCCCTCAAAACAGACTGAATTCGTCGAGGCATGGATTCCACAAGATGCTGAAGACGTTGTTGAGGTATTGTGTACCATGCAGACATGAGTGTGTCACGCAGTTCCTGAAGATTTGATGGAGGTGTAGGCCTGGAGCGAACAGCCCGTTCCAGCTCATCCCACAAATTTTCAATTGGGCTGAGATCCGGGGACTGAGTGACCCACTGCAGTAAGGAAAAGTCATCGTCATCTTCTTCAAACCATCTCATAGTGATGCGAGCTTTGAAAACCGGCGCATTATCCTGCTAGAAGTAGCCATCTGCATGAGGATAAACTGTTAACATGAACGGTTGCATTTGGTCAGCTTTGATGTTTAGGTACGCTCTAGTATCCTGACGTGCCTCCAGAGGTATCAATGGACCCAACGTGTTCCAGGAAAACATCCCCCACGCCATGACACTGCCCGAACCGGCTTGTAAGAGTAGTTGAGAGAGACAACATTTGTGCGCGCAGCAAGGTTATACCTAATAAACTAGCCGGACTGTGTATATTAAAGTAATTAAAAATAAAAGTTTAGAATGCTGCAGAAATGCATTATGATTCCCTTTTTAGCAACCACATACATAAAGTATAAAGGGCTCTTCAATAGGGTCTGTTCATCCTTCTCTGCTGTCCAACTAAAAGTCGGAAAGACTTAAGGGATTTCTTATTGGAAAGCTTACGACTTGTAGAAGTGGGAAAAAACACGATTTCTGGTCTGGGGTTACTTTCCGTGTCACAGAAAGTCGTCGAAAATGAAGCATATTTCTGGATCGCTATAATTTCGTGTACATTATGAAACCAGTTTTTTGCCTTGCTTATATAAATATCCAAACTGCATTAAACACACATATGCTAAACTTATATTTAATAACTTATAATCCAGTATGTTTCTATACATAGTTTGTACATAAATTACTCATTACTATTTACTTTAAAAAAAAAAAAATTAAATAATCATTTTATAGAAAATAAAGTTATAATAAAATAAAAAAACCAAAAATCAGAAATGCACAAGACTAAAAGATTTGCATTTTGAGCTATCACGGACAGGAAACTGGGTCGGCCGTTTCTGCCTTATTAGGCGTCTTCAGCCAATTTTACCCTCCATGGTAAGCCCAGAGGTCGTGCAACAAAAAACAACAGCAAGTAATAATAAATAAGCTATACATAAATTACTCTAAAACCCTTGTCCTGACATACACTTTATGCATTGTTTATTTTTTATTGTTGTGTTTTTTGGTTGAGATAAGACTTGCGGTTGTGGAGCTCAAATCCTTAACCGTTGTACGAACTCTGAGCTTATCATGGAGGGGTAAACCTGGCTGAAGACGCCTAATAAGGTGGAAACGACCGTCCTAGTTTCCCGACCGTGATAGCTCACATTGCAAATCTTTTAGTTCTTTATTTGTTTTTAATTTTTATCTTGCTTTTTATTTTTTTAATTATTTTATACTTTCTATTTTTTTTCTTTGAAATATAAATGGAATATTGTGAAAGCATGGCAAACATCGAGTGCAATGTAATAATTAATTTAAAAATAAAAAAAAAACTATCGACATTGATAGAGTCTATTAATGGATTTAATGGTTGCTCTTTAATAAGTATTTTTATTATTAATATTTAAATTCCTAACGGGACTATATTATTTAAACAACAGAAAACAAAATATTATCTTATTATATATAATATTAGACATGTAAAAAGCATTGAAATTGCTTTTTTTTTGGAGGGGTGGGGTGATTTTTGTAAAAAAGAAATGCAATTCAGGTTCTTAAATACAGTTCTTTTTTTCCTAAACTCTCTTTGATTTTCAATTATAAATTAAGATTAATTGTATTTTTATTTTTTTATTTTTTTTTTATTTTTCAATGTTTTATTCAGTTGTCTTATAATCTCTTTTATTTTTTTAATAGTTTTAATAATTGATTATTTATTTGATTTTTTTTAAAGTTGTTGTAATGTGATATTGCATCTTAAATTGCCCTTTAACTTCAAAACTACAATAAACATTTAAAGCATGCTTCTCAGGGTTTTTTTTGCTCTTATGAGCTAAGATGGCTCCATGCCCGCATTTCTTCAGGTATTCTTTTTTTTTTTTAGCAACTACTTTTTCATTTTTTTTAAATGACGTAATTTATGGATGATCCTCCAGAGGCCTGGTACTCGCGATGAAAGAGTCATAAATTTTCAGTTTTTATTTCAGGTTAATGTGTTGGGAAGTGATCTTCGTGGACCCTACGACCATCGGGGGGTGATACATGGCCGGGAGAACTGCCAGATGTTCCACCGAGGTCTCATCCCGTCGCTGGCCGAGTTTTAGAGCCGATCGTCCCGGCTGGTCTAGCCTCGCTCTCATGTTAGGCTGTCATTGACGTAGCAAAGATTCTGCTTGCAGGCTTAGCCTAATAAATTTAAAAGAGGCAGTTGCTGCATGTTAGGTTTGAAATCTCCTTTCCGTTTTCAGGTAGAAAATATGCTTAGAAAGAAATGGATCTGTCTATTCGGTCTTCAAGCGTTGAGATAATTAATCATATATTTTCCGATTATTTTATCTACTTATAATAGCCACTCTGTTATCTGAAAAATTTGTCATTTTGATTTAGTCACATTATTTTAATATTATAATTTATTATTTATTTATTTTTTATTTATTTTTTTAACAAAATTAATTAAAATCAAAAAAAATTTGAAAAACAAAAAAAAAAAAAGTTATACGAGTTATCTGGTATCTGGCGTGTGGGGCAGAAAGTTCTTTACAGACACCAGCTATTAAGATATCATAATAAGATATTTTTATTATATCTTATTACTATATTCGCCAAATTTATCTGCTTTTATACAAAATTAATGATTAAGGACCTTTTTTTTTGGAACTAGGTGAAATATTAATGTAGGCCATTTAGATTAACAGCCTAAAGGATAAAAATCAGTCAGATGCTTTTTAGCCAAACAACAATACTAGAAATCATCTACAAGGATAATTGAAATAAAAGAATTCGCGAACTGCTTGCCCTAAATAAGCACTTTATTTTCGTGTTGGCCACTATGCTGAATTGCCTAAAAGTAATTGTAAAAATTCACAAAACACAAATAATTAGCCTTGGAAAAATTGACGTGTTGTGAAAAATTTCTAACAAAACAAAATGAAAAACCAAGAGCAGCAC
>JAFIDM010002131.1:12011831-12028343 GCA_023159025.1 Thereuonema tuberculata
ATGTGAAGCTTGTTTTATCTGTTAGTTGAAGAGAATATTTAAAAGTTTTAGAAGCAAATCTATTTTTACACAAGAATAACTTAAAAACCTATTTAAAATGTTATTTCTTAAAATTTCTGTATTTTTTTATCTGTATTTAAAAAAAAAAACAACAAAAACGAAAACCTACACCTATCTTCCAATTACAAATTTCCAATTACAAATCTTCCAATTACAAAAATCCTGAAAAAAAAATTAACTCTGCATTATTTAATGAAGTTATCTAAATCAGATTAATTTTAATCGTATCCAACCATCCTTAATGGATTAGCTAAAAGAATTAATTCCTATTGTTTAAGGCAATGAAATATTAATAGAAATCGGGGGAAAAAACACGAGAACGCACAAATTCGTTAAATTTGTTTTGCTCTCAATCATTGAGCCATTATCGACAGCAATCTGGGACAGCTGTTTCGTCCTTATTAGGACTCATCAGCCAGATTTAGCTTCGATGATCAAGCTCGGAACGCGTGAGTACCTATGGTTCCTTCTCCCGCTCGTGAAAGTGGGACTCTGTAGAAAGCAAAGGACGAAAGAAAATTCGCTGTCACGAGTACAGAAAATTTACCTTGGCCCGCTGAGCGCTGGGCACAAAAGGCATTTAATGAAAGGAAAAACCTAACGCAAAGGCAAAAAATTAATAATTAATGGGTTTAACGTGCATTAAATGTAATAGGAAACGGGAAAAAACTCGAGAATGCATACCTGTCGATGATGGCTCTGTGCGTGAAAGCAAAACGAATTTAACGAATTTGTGCATTCTCAAGTTTTTTTCCCGCTTTCATATTACATTTGATGCACGTTAAACACCATTAAAAATACACTGTTTACATTCCAGATTTTCCTACGGAAATTTTTGCTTCTTTCTTGTGCTAATTTCTTGACAAGAACCCTTTTAGAACAGATTTCAAAGATGGATCCTCCCTAACCTTTGAATAAGTATACAAAGTTTCAAGATCCTACCAGTAATTCAAAAATTAATTAGAGAGGGAAGGAATATAGACACATAGACTGACTGATGAGACTCACTTACCTATTAGGCGAAAAAATTTGAGTTAATTATAAAAACAGTAAATGTATGTTATTACATCATGAAAAGATTGTAAGTGAAATAGCTGCCTAGTACGTACTTCCATTACCATGTTTTGACTTGAGTCTACGGAAAAACGGAATCTATCGAGACTTACTTCTGAAATGACTAAATTGTGCAACTTAAGTCCCTCGTTTAAGTGAGGGAAAACAGCATATCTTATTTATAATAGGTATCTTTTTTTTTTTTGCACCTTCCGATTTTCACTCTAAACCATATAAATTATTTCAATTTCATCTCTTCGCAGCTATTAAAATACAATTTTCAGATAATTCGCGATTTCATAGACCAACTTTTTATTTTAATGAATTAAAATTTGTCTACGCTGTGAATTTCAATCTAACACGAATTTGCTTATTGTTGAAGACAGATGTAGGAAGTCATTTACCAAAGACTTATATCAATGTTAAAAGCAAGTTTTTGTAGTTGACGCTAGTCTCGCTGGTTGGCGCAATGGTAGCGAATAATTGAGTGTAAACAAAAAACATCAGTGAATTTCAGAAAATGCATATTCAGTAATTTTTAAATATTCTATTTCTGAAATCAACGATTAAAAATTCAGGATTTCAATGAAATGAGTGTTAATTAATGTTTTGTTATTGATGTACATCCTAATTCATTAAAAAAATAATAATTACCAATCTGATAGTCAATAAATCTCTTAATTATGAATCTGTATTAAACTCTTGACATGAGGTCAATATTCATTACGTAGACGTTATTAGGTTGATGTTCTTTTTTTTTTCCTCCTCGTGTCTTTTTTTCCCCTCCCATCATTCATCAGTGGCTAATATTCTAAATGCCAAGATGGAAGGAGATGAACGGGGAGCCGTGGAGCGTCACGGAGGGAAGGCCATTAATTTCTAAGGTCTGGCAGCAAATATTCATCACTGATTATGAGCTTCTGCAAGTGGAACAGGTCATCCATTAATTGTCACAAGTAAATCTGGAGCCTGGGGGTAGGAAGCGTGTGTACATATATTTATGCAAAGCACTGTCTGATGAATCATCATCGGTGGTAATAACAATAGAAGCAAAGGTGTTTCATAACTTAGAACCCACCGGTAGCTCGTGGATTTTCCCTTGACACAAACCCAAGACACGGCTGTTCATCAAAAGTCGTCTGCAGCCCAAGACGAATGCTTTAGGCAGAATATTCTAGATCCCATCTTTCTTAATAAATACTCTAAGAAAGAAGAATTTTCATACAGCGAGGCATTTTTCAGCTTGTCAACTGCAGAACATTCGCGAATACGTTGCACTGTTTATGAACAGTACAGACAAAAGCAGACAGTTAACAGTTAAAAGTGAAAGCAAAAATTAATTCCTTATTATCATTGTATTTCTGTCAAGGCATTAAGGCCAATATTTCACCAACTTTTCTATTTCTTTACAATGCAGCACAGCAGCCTCTTTCTAAAGTTGAAGGACGATATAATCATGAAAATTTATAGTACCGGTAATTCACTAGATTATGAATTAATCTTATTTTACAAAAAATTGAAGATTGTCGATAACTTCTATGTTTCTAAAGTTTCCTCTTGATAATTAAAAAAAAGATTATGAAGTTTGGGAACAAATTTGTAAAAGATTGACAAGCCAGAATCACTTGTAACCATTTTGAAATGCTTGAAGTCTGTTAAATCTAAAGTAAATCTAACGTAAATCTAAGCTAATAGATCAGAAAATGGCGCTATAATTTTATAATTTGAACAACCAATCAAATTCTGAAATTGTACCAATTTGAAAGGTAAAGAATGTAAAATGAAATAAATATCCAAAAAATGGTTTCCATTCAATCCTGCATCAGTCAGCCAAATAATGTGGTGTGGATTAACTTACGGAATTTGTGGAAAAAGACGCCGGCAACATGAAAGAATCTTAATAATGAAGGTGACGAGAAATCACCGTTGCTCAAACATTACTTTAAGGATAGCCATAAAACGATCTTCGCCTGCAATAAAAGTAAAAGATTCTGCCTGGAGGTTTTTTTTTTCTTTTCCCATCCGTAAGAAGAAAGGATAAATGGAAATTTCGCAGACATGAATTCAACCATTTTATCTTAAAATATAAACACAAACAATTTCACTAATTCTATACCAGAGGATTCGAAATAACAGAAAGATGGGCATGAATTTAAATTTGGAAACGCTTGTAATTTTTGTAAACAAAGGAAATTAAATTTTAAGCTGCTTATATAAATATTCATATACAGTAATCATACAAGTTGCTATGCTAGCAAGAGGTGTGATTGCTAAAGTGAATTTCAGAGTCGGTCACTTCTACAATTTATATTTCTAAATTATTTAAAAGCATATGTAAATGTTTACACAGAATTACGCATAACGAAATTTCATCAGCTTACATTTTATATTTTGAAGCGATTTTAATAAGTTTCTGTTTCTCTTTCGCGCAGTCTGAGTCTATCATCAAGGGTTAATCCTGCTGATGATTCCTAATAAGGATGAAACAGCTGTCGAGCATTCCCGTTGATGATGGCTCAGTGTACGAAAGCATATTTATTGTCCATTTTCTTGTTATAAGATTTTAATAAGATTTTTTTTCCTGTTACCTAACAATTATCAGGCAAAGGTAGAAGCTCTAAGAGCTCTTCAGTTTATTCTATACTAAATTCACTTATGCGATTTAAATCAAAAGATCTGACACACAATAATGCTTTTCTTACTGCAACTATAGGCCGACAGATGGTTCTTGCTGATCACGTTTGCACGAGAATTACGAAAAACGCGAGATCTGGCCATTAGCCTCTTCAGCAGGTCTCAAGGAATGTAGTATTTTGAATGTCTGTCACTAGGAAAATGCTAGAGAAAAAATGTTAAAGTTGGATTTTTACCTTCAGCGTAGAGACGATGGATGCAGCTGCGAATAAGGCATCGGTCAAAATCGTCTACATCAGTAACGGGGTCGCTTCTTTCCCGGAGTCGATAAGCCTTCTTTCTCGCCATTTTGTGAGAAGATATGAATAGAGGCTATTCTCGCGTCAATCACGTGAAATCGCGAAAATTCGGGATCATCAAGAACCGTCTGTCGGCCTATAGAGGAAGAGCCATAAGTCGGGATCGGATATTTTGTATGAAAAAATTAAATGCAATGAAATAAGAAAATGTGACAATCAATTCAGAAAATTTATAAAACTCGAGAAGATACATTAAGTAACAACAATAAGACAATAATAATGTCCATATTAGTGTAATTGTAGCCCTCAGCCGCCAAAGATTTTTCCTGTCCTCACTTAACCGGAAGAAATTTCCTGTATAAGGAGATGAAATATCGTATTAAAGATGATGTTAATTGAAGTACTGTCGATTGAATGTCAATATATTATTTAAAGAATATCTAAGAAGCTATGAAGTATGTTATTGAATTTTTAATTCTTCCATTTAGTTACTTTCCGATAATTTATACAAATTTTAATTAAATAATTTGTCAAGCTTTAAAAAAAAGAGTTGGGCTTTTAAACTGTGGCTAGGCTTACTTTTAAACAAATATATATGAAAAGAAAAATTCATCTCTCAAATTCCACATAAATTTATTTAATACAGCAAAATTTCTTATACTCGAAAGTTAATAAGAGTGATTTGATATAAGAAATACGTGTTGTGTATAAAATTGAATGTATGAATTGTGATAATTTTTATTGAGGAGAAAGTAAATATACCATAGGAAACATACACTATAACACTGTAACTATATAGAGAGAAAGAAAATTGATATATCTGAAATATCAGATCATTGTCATAAATTTGGACATAGACCTAACACAAAATGTAAAAATATACGAAATAGGAAAAGAAAACCACACAAGGAAATTGATTTAAAGTTTGTTAATAGTAAATTCAAGCACAAATAATTTAAATAGATATGATGGTGTTGAAATTGATACTAGGTTAATAAATATGGATATTGGTTTAATAAATAAGCACCTAAAGTCTTATAAAGCAATAGAATTTAAAAAAGACTTGATTATTGAGAGTGTTAAATAATAACATATCTTACATCAATCCTTTGAACAAAATGATACCCTTAGCATATTAATACTCCTTAACATTAATTAATAGTCTTCATTAAACAATATTTCGAAAATATTAGTTATTTTCTTCTTCAGGTTGAAAAATAAATAAACAGAGAAGAACAACTTGCGTTCCTTTTCTAAAACATACAAATAAACATGAAATCATATAATGATGACAAAACATTATTTTAAAACAGTAATCTGTTTTAAGGTAATAATGTGAAAAACTGTTCAGTGAAATTAGAAGAAAATTTTCGAATGTTATATCCACATTGGTGAAACTATGTATGGACAAGAATATTTTCACGAAGGAGGTGGCTGAAAACCACGGAAAAACTTCATAAGGCTGCATTAGCTCATCATGCAAGGGAAGTATATACTCTTTAAAGACCTGTTGATTTATTTTTCTATATTATTTTTTATATTTTAGCCATGAGCGAACCTCCATGGCTAAAACAGCAGTAGTTAGCCGTGGAGCGAAGCTTCTAACTTGAATAATTTTGGGTTTACATTCAGCTATTCATTGCCTAGCGCCTGACCATGGAGTAATTGTGGAAAGGGTTATTTAGATGGAAGGGTTTCGATGTAGACGAAAATAATAATGAGAATATTCTAAATTGAGCCGTAAATAAACATCATAAGGAATTTTTAAGGAAATCAGTTCGCCTGTTTCGGTGTGATGCGCATTCAAGTAGACAAATGGACAGACAGAAGAAACATGTTCATGTTTGCCACTCAGGACAGGATCACCGCAACAAGAAATTACCTCAAATGCATCTTTAAAGAACAAAATGTAATTGATCGATGCAGACAATGTGGAGAATCAATAGAGACCATAGAACATGTTTCTGGATTATGTAGCATTCTGGCTGGAACCGACTACACAGTAAGACACTACAACGTGGCCAAGATACGTTATCTTGGGCTTGCCAAGGCAGAGGTTTCATTCAGGATAGAACAACTTTACTACAAGTACCAACCAGAGGATATCCTTGGCAGCAACACACACAAGATCTCCTGGGCACTCTCTGTTCTTTTCTTGTTTTTGTCCCTTTTTTCTAGGTAGTTAGTTTTTCATTTCATTTTCTTCTCTTTCTTTTTCTTTTTACCTTTATTGGCGCAGCTTAGCCACAGCTGCTTTTGCGCCATTAAAAACCCAACCAACAGCAACAACAAAGATCTCCTGATATGGAAATTCTCACTGATAAGAAGATTAAAGCGAATAGACCTGATATCATCCAGATAAAGAGAGAAGAGACACCATACTGTTTGATACAGCTGTGCCACTGAACCATAACCTTCATAAAGTTTATGCCAGCAAGATTAATAAATATATAGTTGGCCATTGAAATACAGCAGATGTGAAAACTCAGAGCAGTTCACATTAGGCCAATAGTTATATCAACGACTGGAATTTTCCCAGTTAGCACCATGAGACAACTGGAATTACTAGAAGCAAGACGTGTAGCAAAGGAAATGCAGAAATCTGTAATTTTAGACTCGTTTCACATTGTCAGAAGATTCCCTAGTTTGGAATAACTTGGGTGTACTTGACAACTGTCCGTGCATTCATTGATATCCATTAGATTAAAATGAGAAAAGAGAATAATAATAACAATAATAATGATGACAGTAATTACGCAACATTCATTTTGAACACTGAAGTTATCGTTTTACAGAATTCAGGCTCTGACTTATTACACAGGCCAAGAGTGGTATTGGCGCCGCGGTATTAAGAGCTGATTTTAAGTATAATTGAGGTGCTGAATCCAAATATGGCATTAGTTTTTCCTTAGCAGCTCTAGTTTCTGAGATATAAAAATGTCGAGACTTACCTTATGATACTTTAATATGCGGATGTGTGTGTGTGTGTGTGTGTGTGTGTGTGTGTGTGTGTGTGTGTTGTTTTTCTAATAAAAAACCATAGAAATCTAAAGTCTTTATATATTTTCTAGAGCACTTTATAGCAATGAAAATCTTAAAAAAAATTATAGCAGCACTTTACTAACTATAGTTACACTTAGTTTTGAAAAAAAGAAAAATCACTGATCAAAGAAAAGTCAGTCTTCGAAAACTTCTTTTGAATGTACTTTGATTGAACAGTCTCTTTTGAGGTTCCAGCAGTAATTTGCCATCATGTGGGTATCCCATCTTCCTTGGTAGCGGTTTTCCATAGTTTTTATTTTCTGGTGAAACCTTTCACCTTTTTCTTCACTTGTATCGCCTACATTTTCAGGAAAACGGTCCAAGTGGCTGTGTAGATAGTGAATTTTTAAGCTCATATTATATCCAAGGTTTCTGAAGTTGTTGAGCAACTCCTTTACTAACTCAACATAGTTTTCAGCTTTGCGGTTGCCAAGGAAATTTATGAGAACCTCGACAAATGACATCCAGACTTTCTGATCAGCCTCATTTATTATGGACTCCACAAAAGCCGGATCTTTTATAAGCTGTCCTACTTGTGGGCCATCGAAAATTCCAGCTTTCAGTTTTTCTGTACTTATCTTAGGCAATTTTCTTCTTGTGTAACCAAAGCATGATCCATTCTTATCAAGAGCCTTTACAAACTGCTTCATTAGGCCTAGCTTGATATGCAGTGGCGAAAAGATTATTTTCTCTCTTCCAACTAGAGGCTCGTTAATGATATTGTTTTTCCCAACAGCCATTTTTTTCTCTCTTAGGCCACGCCTTTTTTATCCAGTGTTTTTTTTTATCCCTGCTATCCCAAAGGCACAGGAAACAAAGATATTTAGTGTTGCCAGTTTGCTGTCCAAGGAGAAAGTTTACCATCTTTAAGTCCACACAAATTATCCATTAATGTTCCTGATATTTTATCTTCTCCATGACCAAAGCTCTGGCATCGTATTCTACCTTCATTTGCGTTGAATGAGCAATTGGTATTGAGCTGTATTTGTTGAAATTGTATAAAAGGACGCATTTCAAACTCCGCTTAGAGCTATCAATAAATAGGCACCAATCATCTAGCGGATTTTTCTGGAAGTTATTTGAGTGATTGGAATCAGATACCGACAGATAACATCCATATGATAAAAATAAGGGCATTTTAGGAGTTGCTCTAAGAATCAATGGCATTGAAATAAGTTACAGTTTTGTCACATCGTACTTAAAAAAGGTTATTACATTACTTTATGAATTTGGCTCATAAAAAAATAAATAAATTCATAAATAAACTATTTAAGCGCTGTTTCCTCTTTGTTTCTGCAGTCATATATCTTCTTTTTACCACAAACTATCAGATTATTGTATATTAAGTGTACGTTATCAATAACTTATATATATCAATAGTTGAAACAATTACTCGTAGGGTATCTAAAAAGTGTAGCTGGTAGAGAAAAACTGATTTCATTTTTAGATTCAGCGCCCCAAATATATTTAAAATCACTGTAAAGAACCTAGGCACAAAAAAAAAATGTGTAGGCCTGTTGTCAATGCGCTTTTGTCAGAACACTTCGTTTGTAATTTCCTTTTTGGGAGATCCTCTGCATTGAAACTCTCTCTGTAAGATAACAATCCATTCATGTGTACGAATTGGAGTAACAAATTAAATTCTCTGCAGCCATTTGATTATTAATGATTTTTACGCAACATTATTATATGAGTTGTAAGTCCATTGTTAATTACTTTAGTTTCGAATATTATTTTCCATAGTATACTTTTAACATTCATTAATTCTGATGTATTACATTAAACTTCTTTCAATTCTCTTCTTTCTTAAGAATTCGATTAAATAAAACACTTCCCTACTCATTTTTCTTCCGTTTTTGTAATAAGGATTGAATTAAAATCAATAGAAAATTTGGAATAATATAATGTATTGAATTGTGATAGTTATTAACATTTATTACACATCATTCTGTAAATGTAGCTATGCAATCTTGCCTTTTTTTATATTTTAGTGATATGAAATGATATATTAATATTTTAGTTACAGTTGGTAAAATACTCCGAAGGAACTAATGTTTAATTTGAGATTTAATGTGGAACTATTGAGAAATTTGAATCTTGATTATTCAAGAGAATTCTTGAAATTTACGATGTTCTAATAAAGTTTCATTTCTTTTAGAATTCTTGTTTGTTTCATAAAAGTGCTGTTAAAAGCAATATGAAGCTGACTACTATTAAATTTTGGTTTTAATTGTTTAACAAATGTAAATAAAACGAGAATAAACAATTATTACAAACAATACTGTATTGTGATCAAATTACAATAAGGTCATGATTATAGCAAGAATGAAAATACAGTGCGACTTGGATAATTCGAACGTCTTTAATTCGAAATCGTGGTTAATTCGAAGATTTCTCTTAGTCCCTTGAATTTCTTATTAAATCAATGTCAAAAAATCGTGGATAATTCGAAGTTCAACTTCCTTAATTCGAAGTTTTTTATAAAAAGATTTCGAACCATAACGACTTTTCGGTGTTTCATCGTTAAGAAATTCGACACGTGACAACTGAAATCTCCTTCCCGCCAGAGTTCGATACGTGACGTTTCAGACGCCATTCGAGCATCCTGCTGTCAGTGTCACCATGTCTTTCAGTAAACCACGCATGTACAAGAATTTAACGTTCGCTGAAAAGATCGCCTTCATTCGCGAGTTGGAAAAGGGTGTAAAGAAGAAATGCCAAATCGCCAACCAGTACGGGATAGCGCCGAATTTCGTCGGTACATTGAAGGATAAACGAACGTAAGTGAAGCTGTTTTCCGTTCATTAAACATGCTTGATGATTTTGCTAACCTTAAGCGACTGAATTCTACAAAACAATCATACATTGCACAATTTTTTGAAAAACTATAATTTTCTGTATTGAATGTAATATGTACTGTAGCTTACGTAATATAAATCTTATTTTGTTTACATACATATAGTGTTTAAGTCTTTCATACCATGATCTTTCTGAATAAATATTTACTTATTGACAGAATAATCTTTTCAAGCATTCAGTGGACCTGAAATTAAAGTTAAAAGATGTAGCTTGTTTAATTCGAAGTCTTGGATAATTCGAAGTTTGTAGTGGTCCCTTCAGCTTCGAATTATCCAAGTTGCACTGTATTTAAAAACGTGAGCATACGATCGAGAGAAATGGGTGAAAGCCTTTGTTGCGTTGTTTTGCTGTGTTTTCTCTGTACGTATTTGGAAATGTGAATAGAGGATTAGGACTGTAGAAGACTCCTGTGAGAAAAATGAAGTTATGGATAAGTTCTATTTGTAGAGGATACAAGAAGCTTTTCGATATAATATAGTATATTTGCTGCAGAAACTGAATGCAGTAGATATTGATTAATTTCTGTTATTTGGGAATTTTTTTAAACAGGAAAGCAGGAGAGACTTCCCGTAGAGAATGAGATTTCTAGTAATGGAACAACGGTCTCCTTATTGACTGCTAGAAATATTTACCGCGGAGAAAGGAGCAAGGTACAATTCATCAGAGATAGAAGGATGATGTATTCCGTATTGACTTTTAAGAAGAATGCAGATGCAAAGTATGTGATTTAAATGCTATTCTTAAACTTCCGACGGGACATAGAACATCTAGTAATTTACTTGATCGGGATCTACAGATTAATCATAATAGTATTCAATCACAAGTGTATATTACACAGTACGAATTGACTTTATTGAAACGGCAATATATACATTTTCAGCAGTGTTGAACAAAGTGAACTCATATTAGTTAGTGAATATTAAATATATTTAATGGCTACGAACTATTAAGTGACTTTTTGGAACTTTAGTTTTCAACAGTAGAAAGTTACATCAAGAATTTACAGAACAGTATTTGTGATTCATAGTACTTGAAGATATTAAATGTTATTTAAAGTGTGTATATAAAACTATAGAAATATAGGTGATTTGTTACTTTATTATCTTGAAATATTTTAAATATTTGAAATAATATGTGTGATTATTTCAGGTGGAATTTAATATTAATGCTAATACAACTGAAAGAGAAAACATTAATTATCGAGTAATAATATACAGAATATGATTAACTGCTTTACAGTAATAAAATTTCTGAAATTAGGATACATTCACAACAAATTTGCTTTTTAATTTGACTTTTTAAATAATGAAAAATATAAAAAAGGGATTTTTTTAGCATAATTAATGAATACAGCAGTTGCTTGGTTTTAAATTTGCAGTTGCATTGCGCTGTTCCAATTCTTATTATATTTTTCCTAATATGTTAAGATCCATTAAATATCTCAGGAAGTGTAAAGGAAGGATTTTAGAATGATGTTTTAAGGTCAAACAAATGTAACTACTCATGTATCAACTATCTTCAGCGTAACTTCAAGGGAACTAATTCTAAAAAATAAATCAAGAACATGAATGGTAGCTCTACTGCATCAATTGAGATAATTCTGTACAAATCCGCATCGAAAAGTAATTAAACGTTTGTATCTTGATGTGAAGAGAAAGTTTGCAACGCGATATTTGTTTTTTAATTTTTAATATTAATTTTTCTAAATTCAATCACTTTTTACTTGTAAATGTTAGAAAATTTTATTCGTACAGTTCTGTAATTATGACAGAAAGTAAAACAATCAGTTTCCTTTGAATTTCCTTTAAAATATTTCTTTTCCATAAATAATAATTAAAGATCTTTTTAAAATTATCAACATCTTCTCTTAATATTTCATCGTTAAAGTATTGTTTGATTGACTCAACATTTTTTTTTTCAATGGACATTTCCAAAAGAAGAAATAAACAGTCACTGTAGAATCTTCTAGAATCTCGCCTGAAATGGATTCTCACAGTGAAGGCACGAGCAGCATCAATCCATTTGCATTTGTACTAAATTCCACGGGTCTTTTCGTCAAACGGAAAGCGAGAATAATGCAGAGGAAGTTAGTATCCTTCTCTTTCCACATCTGCTTCCTCTTCTGCAAGGACTTCTCACTTTACATCCGCACAGCATCCGTTTTTCCAGAGACAGAAAAAGTGAAGCAGCAGCAAAGACGTGAAAGCATGTTCGCTTTCTTCTATTTTATTAGGACGAATTTTAAACATTCCTTGAATTGAGCGGCGACTGAATAGTAAAGGAAGTCTCCGTTATTGAAAACAAACCTCGTCTGACCAGCCTGCAAATAAGTTGAATTTTTTTCCAAAAAGTTGAACGGTTTGTAGCTTTAAGATGCAATGAAAGAGAATGTGATAAAGTTCGGTAAAAACGTATTTGATATTCTTTTCTTAAATCACTTGAAAAAAATAAATAAAACAATAAAGACAAAATGTTCTTGATACACTGATAGACATTTCCCTTAAAAACTTCCTGTTTAAAAAAAATTCTACGTTATTTCTCAATGTAGTCTTATTTGTTAATTGAATACTTGTAGATTAAAACTTTATGTTCAAATGTTCCGTTTGCTGCAAATGTAATACATTGTCAATACATAATTAAATTTCTGTAATCTATTTCCGATTTCAGTGGAAATATGGTTAAGTGACCAACAATGATATGGAGGCGTGCTTTCTTTGCGTTAAGTCATGATAACAATGAAATTTAATTTCATCTATTGTGATCTAACGAAAACAATGCATATGCAGTATCATTGTTAGCCACCTAACGGTCCACGAAATTTGAGACGAACGTCTCAATCCAATTAATTTTAATGATATCAGCAGATGACAATTTAGATTAAAATGCATTGTTATTTTCATTGAACTTAGAATTAGCTAGAATTGGTTTAAAAAAAATTTTAAATTAATTTGCTGAAATATTAGGTAGCCTATCTGTTTAAGTTTTAAAATTCGAATAAAATTTTCAAGTTTTGGAATTCTATTAATTTATTATTTATCATTACAATGTTAAGATTGTGTTGTGATTACCAAATAAGTAATGGAAATATATCTGCAGCTGTTATTATTATGGAGTCAAAAATCGAATTGTTAAAAGTGAAAGATAACGAATGATTTTTTTTTTTTTTTTTTAAGGTCTTGCGATTCTAATTTTTTTCTGCCCTTGAGAGCGAAAAAATTATTTTGGCAATCAGTACAGTTTTTAAAACGAATTTCTTTTAAAAATTCACGCTCGTAATTTTGGAATTATGTTTTAATTGTCTTTGAATAAAATATTCATTGTCGCAAGTATAAAATTTAAAAATAATATTTGTTTTTAATTTTGAAAGTTTTGAAAATTTTTATTTTAATTAAATGCTCCGCAATCTTTTTTTAAAAAAAGAAAAAAACAGAAAACATGAAAAATGGATTATTTGGAAATGAGTTGAAAAGATATTTTAATATACAAAAGGCAAAACACACTTGACAAACCAATGCACAGCTGAAACAGCTGAACCTAGGAATTTGAAATTTTAGGGATGGGTTTTCCCGAATGACGTAGACACTCACTAAAAAAGGATTTTTGGAAATACTATCCCAAACGAGTATTAACGGGGGCCACCTTTCTTGATGGGTATTCATGTCTCGGAAACCGTTAGAATTGGAAACGCGAAATTTGACATGAGTGTTCTTTGTCAAAATCAAAACTATATATATTGGACGAATTTTCAGTATTAGCGTCCTAAGGGGTGTAAACGGATGAGGGCGCCAACTTTTTTGAATGGTTTGCAAATCTCGGAAACTGCTTAACCTAGAAGCCGAGAAAAAACATACTACCGTACTTTTAAAAAAGATGAAAAAATATATGTTCAACTGATACATCGGAAGCGCAGTGGTGCCTCAAAGGATAAAATAAACAATGAAAAACTCACCAATGAACCATTAGTTAGAAAATTCATGTGCCAACAGTGGACAGGCCTCAATGAATTTTTTTAATGCATAAAAGAGCGTGAAACAGCTGTTCCAGGATGTCACTTGTAAATAATTTGGTCTCATCCATTGTTCAACTATTTAAAAAAAAAACCGAAGAGTGAACGGAAAGAGGAAATAGAGATGAGAAACGAATATCTCAGAAACCTCTTCAGCTAGAAATGTTAAGTCGGGAAAAAATTCTGTCATTAAAAAATAAAAAAAATACATGTTAACGGCTTTTCTAAAATAAAAACTGCCCGAAGGGTGATCAGAGAGGGGGACAGGGGTTGGGGAACTTTTTTGAAGGCTACGCGTATTTTGGAAACTGCTTAAGCTAGAAATGTTAAACTCTTCTTACAAACTTAAGAAATAAACTGACTGCTCAATTGAAAGTGGACACCTGCCGTAATGGAATAACCCATGCAATTATGGGCAATAATTTGAATATATTCGTTATAACACAACACGATCAAGTGTAGTTGGAGTCATTTGGTGTCTAACCACGTGCTGAGATAAAATACCACCATCAAATCAGCTGAGCGATTTTCAACATCGAGTAGTCATAGGCTGCTACATTAGTGGCCAGAGTGTGCAGCCATAGGAGCGATACTGAACCTGCCAAAGTCGACCGTGGATGCTATTATCACGAAGTAGAAACGTGAAGAAGTGGAAACAGGACGTCGTGGAGGTGGCCGAGCCCGCATGCTGACTGATAGAAATAGAAGGGCCCTGAAGCCGTAGGTACGGCAGCACAGGGCTGTTCCAGCGATACAACGAGGTTAGGACTTCCAGCAGGCAACGAGAACAACTGTCAGTACAATGACGATTCGTCGGGAGCTCCATACCAGTCGGGCTGCTGCCCACAACCCTAACATCATCCCTGTATACACCCAGTGTCGTGGGGCCTGGTGTAAAGGGCGACGGTCTTGGTAGATGGACAGCTGGAAGAGTTTTATGTGGAGCGTCGAATCACGTTTCACACTGCCGTTCGGATGGGCGCACCTGAGTGTGGCGTTTCCCAGGGGAGCGGGTGCTACCAGAGTGTGTCATCCCAACAGTGAAGTTTGGCGGTGATAGTTGATGGTGTGGTCGTGTATCTTCTGGTGCGGATGTGGACCGTTGGTTGTGATCGACGGAATATGACATCCACACAGTATCTGGACGTTCTAGACAATTCCATGCTTCCTATGTTATGGTGAAGGACCATTTGTGTTCCAGCACGACAATGCGCCGTTCCAGAAGGCCCCTGTTGTCAGCGACTGGTTTCCGGAGAATAATGTTCAGGAACTTCAGTGGCCCTCAACCCTTTTGAACATTTGTGGGATGAATTGGAACGCCCGATTCGTGCGCGTCCGATGAGACCGCAAAAACGCATCAAACTTGTGCAGGATTTGAAGGAGGAGTGGGCAGAAATACCGGTTGCTTGCTATCAGAAACTGGTGAAGAGCATAACACGGAGTGTGGATGCTGTGCTTAGAGCAAAAGGCCTCAGTACACGCTATTAGACATAATAGAGCGTCTGTTCCATACCAAAAGTGTCCACTTACAATTTAGCAGGAAGTGTCCTTGTTCAAATGTTTTTCGAAAAAAAAAATTCCCGAAAAATGAACAGAGGGGGTGGGTTTATATGATAAAGTAGGTGTCCTCACTTGACTCATAAACAGGTTAGCTTTGAATTTTAGTTTCCATTAGAATTGGGTTTAAAGTTTTCTAAGGGTTTGACAATTTTTCTTCACTAAGGAGGTGGAGAAGGGCAGAAAGCCTTATGTCCTTCTTATCCTCTCAATTCCTCCTTGATTTTACTGAAGTTACTTTCTCTCCTGCACTATACACCGCAGAATAATGAAACCAAATGATATTTATTCAAAATCACTTAGAAATACGATTCTATTTGTGAAATATAACGAATTCATGCACAACCAACAGATCTGAGAGGTAATTGGGAATCAGTCAAAAGCTTATGCATTTAAAAAGAAATACTTATTAATGGAATGTAGTTCCTTTTTATTACATTTAAGTGTTTTCCTTTGAATTCCACCTGGATCACTGACGAATATACAAACTTCTCATGAAAACTGATTCCAACGGCTGAATTTCTTTCGATTCAAACAAAAACAAATAAAATTGCTTCTTAATCTAAGAAGTAATTGGGAGTCAGTCAAAAGCTTATACATTTAAAAAGAAATACTTAATGATGGAATGTAGGTCCTTTTTATTGTATTTATTCGTTTTCTGTGAATTACACCTGGACAATTCAGGAATAAACCAAATACTAATTAAAACTGATTCCAACTGATGAATTTCTTTCGATTTGAACAAAAACAAATACATAAAAATAAATAATACTTAAATAAATATTTAACAATGGAATATAGTTCCTTTTTATAGCATTTAAGTGTTTCCTCTCAATTCATACTTGACAACTCAGGAATATATCAAATTATCATTAAAACTAATTACAGGGTGACCAGAAATAACTGTAATAAAGTTTTTGTAATTTACATATAATAAACAACATAAATTTAACAAAACAACAGTGCAGAACAATAACATGGACCTACAGTAATAATATATTT